>JAMPIV010011985.1:132500-173605 GCA_024509875.1 Oreohelix idahoensis
CTCCATCACTGCTCTCTCTAAGCCGCTATGGCGTTTAATGTGGCCAAAATATTTCAATTTCCGGGACATGATATTGTTTATGAGCCAGATTTCCTCGATGTTCAGTTCGTGTAGGATGTCTATATTTTTCTTCTTTTTGGTCCACGATATCCTGAGAATTTTTCTGTAACACTTTGCTTCGAAAGATTCGATATTTATCATTACTGTTTGAGTAATGGTCCATGATTCACATCCATATGTTGCTACCGGAAAGATGCACGTTCTCAGAAGTTTTACTTTTATTAATTTGCTGGTGTTATGCCATAGGTTCTTTATTTTATTTAACCTCTGCATTGCTATGGCCAGTCTCCTTCTGACCTCTTTTGAGCAGTCTCCATTGTTGTTAATTATGGAGCCAAGATATTCAAAATTTTTGGTTGGCATCTTGTTTTGTCTGTGGACATAATCTTTGTTTTTTTTGTGTTCAGAAAAAGGTTCTGATCCTCAATGTGTCTTTTGACGGACATGATTAATTGTTCTAGTCCCTTGGCACTGTTTGAAAGAATAACTGTGTCATCAGCGTACTTGAGTTCTGGGATCGCATTTCCACCAATTGTGAAAGGATCGCAATGTTCACATTCTTGGTCACTCCGAACATTTCTCATTATATTTTTTACATAAATGTTAAACAAGTATGGCGAGAGGATTGTGGTGAAGTGGGATGTTATAAATATTTATAGTGGACTTAGTGTACTGACTGAGATCAGCTGTGAAGGTATCTGTATCTAATAAGTGTAGTGTTTTACAGATAACCTTACTTGCTACCACATTTATACCTCAGTCAGAATTATTCTGGAATATTGTGATGACTACGTTGAATGTCTAGGGTTATGAAAATGATGAAGGGTAAGTCACAACAACAACAGACAGATAAACAATTTAATTTATTCCACAACACTTTACTATACTGTGACACTCACACACATATAACACTCTATAAGACTATCTTAAATGAGTCAAGTGTAAAGTTTAAAAATGTATGTATTAATTCCTTTCAATAATAGATATCCTGATTCAACTACACAGTGAACCAGGAATCACAATCAAATGTAATCACAAGTTATATGTACACATTTTATAGAGATGATCTTTGTATTGACATATTTTATTATTATTATCCTATGTGTGTAAGTTGTGAAGTAGTACTATGAGGTAATACTGGCTTTTTCAAGCTAGGTTGCTGTTTGTCATCATGACTTCAAGTGTTTGTTTATGATGGAAATAGTATTGGGAAAAGTTCACAGTTCCTGTCATTTAAAACGATTTATTGTCCCTCTGTGTTTAATATAATGTAAATTTTAGAGGGGGCACATAATGTTGAGCTGCTCTGGCCACAGAAGCTTATCTTTCGTGATGGCGACAGGAAAAGGTCTCCTCTGCTCGATGGCTTCACTGTATTCTTCAGACACCTCACTGGTCGCTATCTGGACCAAGGAGTATGCTGTCAGCCTCTGGATTCAGCAAAACTCAGACCAGGTGCTGCTTCAATAATTTAGGACCACGGTCCCCTGAAACAAGAAGGTTGCACCTCCTAATTCAGAACTAATTTATAATCTATTTCCACACTGAACACAATACATAACAAACACTGAGTTCAGAGCGGTAGGCCAACTGCTAGCTTCATCTGAAACAATTTACACCAGTATTCTTCTCCCTAATGGTTACTACGCCTCTGCAATTCCAGCATTATTTCCTTCTAGTCAATAAGATAGGTGTCAGTGTACTATTTGGCGATCCCATGCAGATATACTTCTCTCCGACAAGTTTTGTTCAGGTTGGAGCAATATCTAGGCTTTGCCTCATGTTTGCTCTGAACCACACACATATACAGACATAAATTATCAATTCACATTCAATTTTCATCAAAAAGATATCAAATATGTCAATCTTACCATAATTCATGGAAATAATAAACAAATACGTTGACTGGCGATGAATAATGGCACAAATTCCGATCTGCCTCTGTCCCAGGCTTTTATTTAGAAAGATATGCCCTGGAACTCAACGCACTGTTTCTTAGTAAGTTTATTTCAAAATGTGGCACTGAACAGACGCTACTCATTGACTATATCAACGGTTCTAGCCAATAGGGCCATGTTTACAAAGCTTTTTGAAAAAATGTATCCTTCCTACGTTTCCCCTAACAACCAAAATTAGTATTTGCAGTCCGACTAATCATGTTTAGCCTTACATATCATTCCCGCCAATCAAATAGGATGTAACTTGTTGGCCTATTTCCCGTAAAATGGTGGTTTCAAAACATGCCACTGTGCGATTATGATTTGGTGCTGTCCGACATCCTTACTATTTTCATTTGGCTATAATTTGATAATTCTTAGACTATTTGCGTAACACTTAACATATTCTTTGTCAGCAAGTCCTAAGGAACCCAAATATATAAGTTTTAAGGGAGCTAAGTGGCTGCGTTCAAAATATGTATTTTCTTCTAGGATAGTCGTGCTGTTGCCACCTCCTCACTTCCAAACTTTAGGGTGTCTGCTGTACTGTCAGGCTTTCAAACGTAAACCAGTATAATGTCATGTTTACTAATAAGCATTTTACAGGTTTTTAAACCTAACCCTCGTAGTTGTAGTGTTTTTTATCACTGTCCATTTGAAAAAAAAGTTAGTGCTTCATGATTTCGCGCGGGGAGGGTGGCATTAATTGTATATCGCGAGACACGTGTTAGTGTTGCATGCTTCCCCCCCCCCCCCGTTCAGCCCACTCTCTCTCTCCTAATTCCATCTGTCCTTCCGTTTATGTTAACGTAGTGTATAAAATGAAATTAATGGAAGTATTAATTTAGGTCATTACGCAGTGTGCCTAGCTCAAGGTTTTCTTAGAAATACAGTACACGTTTTATTGTTTTGTTGAAACGCGTGTATGCTGCTGTAGGCTTTACTAGTAAACGTGAAAGCGTGAGAATATGCAGACGAAGCAGAAAAAGGGGGATCTCGAGTACAGTCATTGTGACAGCACTGTTCTTTAACATTCTTCTTTCCCTTTTATTGAATTTATGTGTTAGGCTTTACATTTACCTTTTAATTTATATATGTGGATTTAGAATGTTTCACGACAAATTCTCTCCTCTTAAAACAGACGTTATATGTCAGTCTATAATTCTATATACACATAGAGAAATTTATTATTATTTCTGGGGCTTACGGTGATTCTCATCACACGGATGGCGGCTTAAAAAATCCGCTCCCAGATTTGTTTTTCCAGAAATATACTCTATGCTAAACTCAAATGGCTGCATAAGTAAGGACCATCTGAGTAACCGAGAATTTTCATGCCTAGCCTGCGCTAGAAACAACAAGGGTTTGTGATCCGTTTGCAACTTGAATGCCTTCCCATACAGATAAATATTGAATTTCTTTATCGCCCATATTACTGCAAGACATTCTTTTTCGCTAGTTGAGTAATTGGTTTCAGCTTTATTCAACTTTCTGCTAGCATATGCCACTGGGCTTAATTCCCCATCCAATGCATCTGATTTCTGTAACAGGGTCGCACCTTACCGATATTACTGGCATCCGTCCTTACAATGAATTCTTGACTTAAGTCAGGTAATTTCAAAATAGGTTTGCTTGTGAGCTTTTCCTTCAATTCCTGGTAAGCCATTTCACATTGTGATGTCCATGTAATTCGATCTGGATTTCCTTTACGTGTCAAATCAGTTAACGGTGCACATATGGAATTAAAGTTTTTGATATACTTTTGGTAGAAACCACATAATGAGACAAAGGATCTCACGTCTTTCTTGGTTTGTGGTCTCGGGCTTTCTTTAGTTTCTCTAAGTTCTTGCGGTCAGGAGTCATGTTTCCCTGATGGACTGTGTGTCCCAAGAATTCTAATTCTTTACATCCAACGCAACATTTGGTTGGTCGGGCTGTTAAATTCGCTTCTTTAAGTCGATTAAACAGCATGTTCAGAGAGTCAATGTGTTCCTCAAATGTTTCTGTTGCTATAAGGATATCATCCATGAAATTTGTGATGCATGGGTTATTCAGAGGATCCAACAATTTTCTTATCATTCTAGAGAAGACACTAGGCGCATTCTTCAATCCAAATGGCAATCTGTTAAACTCATAGTGTCCCCCTGAGGTACTAAAAGCTAGGTATGGTCTAACCTCAGGCTTTACCGGAATCTGATAGTATCCTTTACTCAGATCCACTTTTGAGAAATATTTAGCTTTATTTAGCCTGGCAAACAACTGATTTGTATCCGGCAATGGATCCACCTGTCCTTCTGTAATAGCATTCAGTCTCCTGTAATCTATACAGAGTCTATGTTCTCCAGAGGGTTTCCTTAAGAGCACCACACTGGAACTATACGAAGATTCACTGTGTGAAATAATTCCTTCCTTCAACAAATAGTCTATCTCTTCCTTCAAAGTTTTCTCCTTAGCAAAAGGAATCGAATAGGGTTTCATACAGACAGGTGTGGGGTCTATGAGTTTCATATCATATTCCAATAAGTTTGTATGCCCCGGTCGGTCTGTTAACACCTCTGTATGATTATCTAGAACCTGTTGCACTCTCTCTTTCTGATTTTTCGTTAAATGTGTACTGATTTTCACCTGTGCCGCTGTCTCACAGGGGTGTAATGGATATTCAAATGATGAAAGTGGTTCCTTTTTCATCTCCATGGCAATGGACAAGGTCAACAAGTGTGTCTCTTCCTGATTTTCTCTTTCCAAGTATTTCTTCAGGAGATTCACATGATAGATTTTTTCTTTCCCCTTCTTATCTATCTTATAATTGGTTCTAGACACCTTCTCTAGAACTGTATATGGACCTTGCCATCCAATTTGTAACTTATTCTGACTGCCGGGTAGAAGAAGCAGTACCTTCTCTCCCACAGCCAAATCTCTGTCTTTAGCTTTCCTGTTATAATAGGCAGCATGTTTCTTCCTGGCTTGTCTCAAATTTTCATTGGCAAGTTTCCAGCCAGTTTTTAAACGAGTGGTCAGCTCATTCACATATTGGTATGAGGATGTAATATTTTCCTCTGCCTTTTCATCAGTCCACGTTCTTAACAGCGCTTCATATGGACCTTTAATTTTGTGGACCTATTTGTCCATGCACCGGTATGGTCTCTTCCACTCGAAGCTCTATAGTGATGATTTTTCTTCCCAGAATTATCATGCACAAAACGACCGCTACCAATTTTTCTCTTGGGGCTTTCTCCCCACTTAGAATTCTTGATGAGAGATTTCCTCTCTACATCCTCTTCCTCCAGTTTGTTTAAGTCCGATTGAGGGATTTTCGGCTTATCCTGGGGTAAGACATGTTTTTGCACTCGCTGCATAGTGGCCATTGTAAAACAGTTAATTGAAGCTTGTCCGTGAAAGGGGGCTTCCCATTCCATTTGGTCCACTTTATCAAATTTATTTTTCTTTGTATTGTCAGGCCTAAGTTTGCCCCGTGGCGTGTCCAGGTCCTGATCAATGTTCCCAATTGTGGGTGTTCCCTCATGTGCTATGCTACACCTTTCTACGAAATTCACAATGTCCCACCTTGCCTTGGGCCAATAATAATTCTGAGCCACCTTTTGGATGATGGTACCTATTTTCTCATGGTCCCCATCCTGTTTCACATGTAGGCTCCTTATTAAGTCTGCCCTATATGCCTTTGGAAGAGCCAACTGTCCGTGACCCTTGGATCTAGTTCCGGCCTTCCTGTAAATAAACTTGTTTTTCATGTAAAAATCTCTCTTGCCTGGAGTTGTATGACAAGTTGACAATTTCCTGAAACAAGGCTTGAGGGTCTTATCCCCAGCCTGTGCCTTCCTCATCTCTTCTGGAGTGGTATCTATCAGAATATCCTCCTCCTGTCTTGAGGTCGACCTGACCTGAAGGGTGGCCATATACACAGGTTTCCTTCTGCAATGGTCAGTGTCATGATTGTCCATCTGACAATTTTTACACCACCTCCTTTTTTGGTTGAAAGATTTTCTTTCATCATATTTCCTTTCATCGAATTGTGGTGTTTTATTTTTATTGTCATACCGTGGCCTATCAAACTGGTGCTTACCTTTGTTTTGATCTCTAGGATCAAATTTATTAAAGTTCTGTGGTGCCTTAAAATTATCTACCTGTTTCTTTTTATTACCTGATACCTCTGCCTGAGCTGCTTGATACCTTTCTGCAACATTTAGTATCTCACCCAGTCTCTCTGCACCTTGTTCCATGAGAAACTTTCTCAGGTCTGGAGCCATGGACTCTCTTAGTTGTTCTATAAGGACCATTTCCTTAAGATCTTGGGTTTTCCCCAGAGAAGTCCATTTCTCCAAGTATGTCTCTAACCGTGCAGAGAACTGGTGATAGGTTTCACCTGACAGTAGTTTAGCATTCCTAAATTTTTTCCTATAAAATTCTGCGTTCTTTTCATATCTTAACAAAAGAGCCTGCTTTAGCATGTCATAACTTTCTTATCACCTCTGCTCATTTTGGCAAAAACTTCATAAGCTGCACCACGAAGTCCTTGAGATAACTTTAAGCTCCACTTTTCTCTCTCTAACCCATACGTGGTAGCTAATAGTTCATATCTATTTAGATAGCTCTCAATATCATCGTCTTTCTCAACAAAATGATCTAAATGAAAGTTCATAGCTGAGGTTGAGGCTCCCTGACTAGCAGTAGCATCAGAGGTAAAGGGACTGGCACCATTTTCAGGAGCATGGCCTTGAAACTCAAACTCCCTTAGTCGTAACTCATGTTCCCTTTGTAATCTCTTCTCCTCCTTTTCTGCTTCCCTCTCTGCAGTCAATCTTCTTTCTTCTGCTTCCCTTTCTGCAGTCAATCTTCTTTCTTCTGCCTCCAATTTCTTAGCCTCAGCCTCAATCTGCAACCTCTTAATTTCTTTTTCAGCCTCTATCTTTCTTTCAGCTTCTTTTTCTAATCTTTCAGATTCTAATTTTCTTTCGGCCTCTTTTTCTAATCTTCTTTCTTCGCGTTCAATATATTTGTCACATTCAGTAGTGACATAGGCAATCATAACTTGCCCGTCCATTCCTAACTCTTTAGCAGTCTGCACAGCAGCAGATCGAAATTTGGCCAGGTCCGCCATTTTCTAACAGGCCAATGTAAACAATATCTAACTAAACAATTCAATCTCTACTAAATATCCAAGGACAACAACAGGCACTGAGAGCTCAACCTTATTTATTTTCACCCAAGGATACCTTTTAAATTTTTATTATTCCCAATATATATAATAGGAGAAAGTTCAATATCCCGGACGAGCCCCCAATATATGTGGTGAAGTGGGATGTTATAAATATTTATAGGGGACTTAGTGTACTGACTGAGATCAGCTGTGAAGGTATCTGTATCTAATAAGTGTAGTGTTTTACAGATAACCTTACTTGCTACCACATTTATACCTCAGTCAGAATTATTCTGGAATATTGTGATGACTACGTTGAATGTCTAGGGTTATGAAAATGATGAAGGGTAAGTCACAACAACAACAGACAGATAAACAATTTAATTTATTCCACAACACTTTACTACACTGTGACACTCACACACATATAACACTCTATAAGACTATCTTAAATGAGTCAAGTGTAAAGTTTAAAAATATATGTATTAATTCCTTTCAATAATAGATATCCTGATTCAACAACACAGTGAACCAGGAATCACAATCAAATGTAATCACAAGTTATATGTACACATTTTATAGAGATGATCTTTGTATTGACATATTTTATTATTATTATCCTATGTGTGTAAGTTGTGAAGTAGTACTATGAGGTAATACTGACTTTTTCAAGCTAGGTTGCTGTTTGTAATCATGACTTCAAGTGTTTGTTTATGATGGAAATAGTATTGGGAAAAGTTCACAGTTCCTGTCATTTAAAACGATTTATTGTCCCTCTGTGTTTAATATAATGCAAATTTTAGAGGGGGCACATAATGTTGAGCTGCTCTGGCCACAGAAGCTTATCTTTCGTGATGGCGACAGGAAAAGGTCTCCTCTGCTCGATGGCTTCACTGTATTCTTGAGACACCTCACTGGTCGCTATCTGGACCAAGGAGTATGCTGTCAGCCTCTGGATTCAGCAAAACTCAGACCAGGTGCTGCTTCAATAATTTAGGACCACGGTCCCCTGAAACAAGAAGGTTGTACCTCCTACTTCAGAACTAATTTATAATCTATTTCCACACTGAACACAATACATAACAAACACTGAGTTCAGAGCGGTAGGCCAACTGCTAGCTTCATCTGAAACAATTTACACCAGTATTCTTCTCCCTAATGGTTACTACGCCTCTGCAATTCCAGCATTATTTCCTTCTAGTCAATAAGATAGGTGTCAGTGTACTATTTGGCGATCCCATGCAGATATACTTCTCTCCGACAAGTTTTGTTCAGGTTGGAGCAATATCTAGGCTTTGCCTCATGTTTGCTCTGAACCACACACATATACAGACATAAATTATCAATTCACATTCAATTTTCATCAAAAAGATATCAAATATGTCAATCTTACCATAATTCATGGAAATAATAAACAAATACGTTGACTGGCGATGAATAATGGCACAAATTCCGATCTGCCTCTGTCCCAGGCTTTTATTTAGAAAAATATGCACTGGAACTCAACGCACTGTTTCTTAGTAAGTTTATTTCAAAATGTGGCACTGAACAGACGCTCCTCATTGACTATATCAACGGTTCTAGCCAATAGGGCCATGTTTACAAAGCTTTTTGAAAAAATTTATCCTTCTTACGTTTCCCCTAACAACCAAAATTAGTATTTGCAGTCCGACTAATCATGTTTAGCCTTACATATCATTCCCGCCAATCAAATAGGATGTAACTTGTTGGCCTATTTCCCGTAAAATGGTGGTTTCAAAACATGCCACTGTGCGATTATGATTTGGTGCTGTCCGACATCCTCACTATTTTCTTTTGGCTATAATTTGATAATTCCTAGACTATTTGCGTAACACTTAACATATTCTTTGTCAGCAAGTCCTAAGGAACCCAAATATATAAGTTTTAAGGGAGCTAAGTGGCTGCGTTCAAAATATGTATTTTCTTCTAGGATAGTCGTGCTGTTGCCACCTCCTCACTTCCAAACTTTAAGGTGTCTGCTGCACTGTCAGGCTTTCAAACGTAAACCAGTATAATGTCATGTTTACTAATAAGCATTTTACAGGTTTTTAAACCTAACCCTCGTAGTTGTAGTGTTTTTTATCACTGTCCATTTGAAAAAAAAGTTAGTGCTTCATGCCTTTCGCGCGGGGAGGGTGGCATTAATTGTATATCGCGAGACACGTGTTAGTGTTGCATGCTTCCCCCCCCCCGTTCAGCCCTCTCTCTCTCTCCTAATTCCATCTGTCCTTCCGTTTATGTTAACGTAGTGTATAAAATGAAATTAATGGAAGTATTAATTTAGGTCATTACGCAGTGTGCTTAGCTCAAGGTTTTCTTAGAAATACAGTACACGTTTTATTGTTTTGTTGAAACGCGTGTATGCTGCTGTTGGCTTTACTAGTAAACGTGAAAGCGTGAGAATATGCAGACGAAGCAGAAAAAGGGGGATCTCGAGTACAGTCATTGTGACAGCACTGTTCTTTACCATTCTTCTTTCCCTTTTATTGAATTTATGTGTTAGGCTTTACATTTACCTTTTAATTCATATATGTGGATTTAGAATGTTTCACGACAAGGATGCAACCCTATCTTACTCCCCTTTTCACCTCAAACCATCCTGATGTTTCTCGCGCTACTCTGACAGCTGTTTGTTGTTCACGGTATAGTGTTTCAATTAGATGGATCAAATGCGCTGGAAATCCTTTGTCTCTCATGATGTTCCACAATTTCTGATGTTGTACGCAGTCGAAGGCCTTGGTGCAATCTACAAAACAGGCATGAAGATCTACATTGTATTCTCTGCATTTCTATATATATATATATATATATATATATATATATATATATATATATATATATATAGAGAGAGAGAGAGAGAGAGAGAGGGGTAGAGAGAGAGGGAGAGAGAGATAGCGATAGAAAGAAAGAGAGAAAAAAGAGAGAGATAGCGATAGAAAGAAAGAGAGAAAGAGAGAGAGAGAGCGATAGAAAGAAAGAGAGAGAGCGTCTGATTGGCAGAGTTGATAGAGAGCTTGCCTCTAATTTTTCAATCGACTCCCTTTTGTACCACGCTATATCCACTTGCAAAGTCCACAAACTCTTTCCAATGCCTACTCATTACAGTTCCCATTCCAACAGTGTTAATGTCAAGACAAATATTGTAACCGAACACTTTATCTTCTACTATTAGCCATTAGTTTACTTACGTGAATTACACGTACTGCTCTTTGGACAAACAATTTGACAGCAACTGTGCAGCAGTGCCCTTAGGTCAGCAGTCGGTAACCCAGTAGCTGTAGGAATTTACTTTAAAAACACTGAGCTCTCTGTCACAGAATGAATTGGGGCGACCTCTTCTTCTTCCTAATCTCTGTTTCACTACGGCAGTAATCGGTACATTTTGTATTGATTTTATTATGATTTTTCGGAGTCGCACCCTTTTCTTTCTCTGTCCACTGGAGCAGATATTTTGTATCTACATTCTTTTGCTACTTTCAGTGTATTGTGTCTCGTCTGTTTATCTGACACTACTTGTGGATGATAATACTAAACATTTGCAGGAGCGGCTGAGTGAACATTATCGACAACCAAGTTGGTTAATCGCAGGCGCGGCCGATATCAATATACAGATTAACACGTACATCGCCCCGCACGGGTGCGTCTTCGCCAAGGTTGTAAAGAGACGGATTTTGTGTGTGCTCAAGCAACAAATGAGACATTACTTTAGCGAAAGTAATAATTTGTTACATCTGATACACATTGTCGTGTGAAGTTACTGAAATGTCTGTGAGCTCGCCTGCCAGGCAATCGGATGTTTACAGCCCATTGTCAGAAAAGTAATGTTTGAAATTTTGCACTAGATGAGTCATGCAAAATATTCAAATCAGAATGGCTGATCATCTGATCTCCATAACAACAAATGCGTGGGAAGGCAGTGAAAATAACCTGAAGCTTCAGTCAGTCAAAACTACTGTGAAAATCGCTTGCGAAGACACCAGACCTTGCCAGAGTGAAACCTAGAATTCAGAATTCAATTTTATCAGACCGAACACCTTTTATTTGAGTATTTATCATGACTTACAAAGACAGCCCAGGAAATCTCTATCATTTTAATAAGGAAAACCGCTGTCTGAGGAAACTGAAGGAAACACACAAAGTCAGAGAGGGAACTTATTAAATTAACGACACCCCAGACGCGTGTCTTACTCGGAGCAAGCAAGAGGACATGCATACCATCATAGCTGGCAGACGCTGGAGCTGGGTTGGCCATGTCCTCAGAAGAGACCCGATGCCATCACAAGAACAGCTATGCTATGGACCCCTGAAGGAAAAAGAAAGAAAGGCCGACCAAAAACAACTTGGCGGAGGACTGTGGAGGCTGAGATGCAAAGAATGAACCAGAGTTGGGGCAATGTGCAAAGGATGGCCGCCGACCAAGCAAAGTGGAATCAATTTGTTGTTGCCCTACAAGACGCCACCAGGCGTAATGGCCACTGACTGCTTTGACGGTCGGCGGCTATGGATCAAAGAAGAAGAAGACAGACGCGTGTAAGAGGCCGATTCAAATCTCTTTTATTCGTCTCAGCAAAAAGTCTGTGAGCCAGGATTGGCTTATTGGTGGTACTAGCAGAAAGTACTATCTCTGGAACAAGAAGGGAACAGTGGCCTGAGCTTTATCTTGAAGGACCAACTTTGTAGACTCTCTCTCTGTCTGTTCTGGAAAACGAGCTGCACCCGACAACCTTGACCAGCGACGAGTGTGAGCAGTGTAAAAATAACCAACCCCTCAGAAGTAACAGAACCGTCATTGGCAGCTAAGTTCAATATATGCTGCAAATTGAACTTCTTGTAACAATTTAACTCCTATCACGACTGTGATGATAACTTTTCTTGATCCGTAACTATTCAAATTATTTTCAAACTGTTCAAACTTAAGTGATTATTAAATTTTGTTATTTGTAAATTTACAAATTTAACTTCGATTTAATCATTTTAAAGTTACTGCATGTTTGTCTCAGTCATTTTACTACACACACTCTAAACTGAGCTATACCAGAATAATAAGAATTCCCCTGAGTTTATCAGAGGCGGGGGCTTAAACGAGCTAACATAAACCATGGCTTGATCCTTCACAAATGTTGTCGGCAGATTCTAGAATTAACGTGCTCATTCAAATGCAGCATTGTTTTCGCTTATCTGAATATCTTGTGAACAGTCCTTTGTGGTAGAAGCGTCATTAACCTTCTATCAACATATCTGCCAAGAGTAATCTTGTGCGAAGGTGGAAACCTTTTGAAGCCCATATTAGATAATCTTGAATTTTGGCCACTGTTGGACCACTACTGCAAAGCAGGGGAGGCAATACCGTCACAATCTCTAAAGATCTACTGTAATAAAATCATGTCTGTTATCTGGTTTAAATGTATTTAGAATTTGACATACGTGCAGCCTTATTGTAACTTTTATCTCTGCCAGACTATCTTTTTACTGTAATTCTTATAGACAGAGCAGTGGACAATTCAAACTTAATTATATTTACCGAATGTTAACTTCACTTCACATAAAACATTGATTCCTATTTTATGAAGGTCACGAATAAAGTAAATTAAGTAAGCTAGCTAGCGGATTTTTACCGGAAATGTTGTGAAAATATCTTTAAACATGGGGACACCACACTTTTAAGTGCGGGGCGGAAAGTGCCAGTCCGCGATTTACCTAATAGAAGAAAAAAAAAAACTTTTCTCACCTCTACCACCCAGAGATCTACCAAATGATCCCATAGGAGCTAACGGCAGATTAAGATCGACCGGTTGCCGACCCCTGCCTTAGATGATCACTTTGCGGGCAGTGAGGTAACACAATTGATTGGAAACTGTAAAGTAAGCACGCTTGAAATTTGTTTAAGACTTCTGTGGCGTAAGTCGCATTTGAAGAAGTTACTTCATTAGTTAATTCCTTTGACATATACTTGGGACAGTAATTCGTTACGATTTGTCGACACACTTCTTTTTTAATATCAGACAGTTTCACTTCGTTTCGAAGTTGGTTTTATTGTTAACCACTTTATCAAACTCATGTTGAACACATAATATAAGAATTAGAGTTATTTTAAAATCACATTTAGTTTTTTTTTCCTTTACACTCCAAACAAGCGCCATTTACAAGAATATGATGCACGTGACACGTTTCATTATTATTTCCAGATTCTGTACTGTCACCGACCACGTGTACATCAGTGATGGCAAGATGAGGGGGGAAAGAGTGGCTCAATCTTTGGAATTTCAATCTTGGCTTCGCGGCAAAAATTTAGATTGGGGATTAGTGACTTTTTCTTGACATGTTTGGAATCAAAACAGGGGCAAACTGAGCTTATCTTAATTGTAAACGTTTATCGTTTGGTGCCGAACATCTGCACAATATTTGGTTCAACGATTCGGTGAACCAGTAGCATAAATAAACAGTACTGGAAACACTGTTCTAGGAAGCGCAGTATGGGGAACAAACTTCACAAATGACAATATTTGTGTGTGTGTGTGATGTGTGTGTGTGTGTGTGTGTGCGCGCACACGCGTGTATGCTTATGTGTTTGCATGTGTGTGTGTGTGCACACGCGTGTATGCTTATGTGCTCGCATGTGCGCCCTGTGTTCTTCTTAGGAGCCAAACTAACAATAGACTTACTGCTCCATCAGGGATTTCGTTAGAGGCGACTAGAACCGGTTGCGCTTGGGGCTGGCTCACTCATTATGTCAAACACATTGCTAGAGAAACCATGGTTGGAAAGAAGACAAGAAAACGTTGATGCAGGTTTCCTGTAATGGCAGCAGCTGCTGTGGTGGCTTCTTGCTTAATAAAAACAGCGAAAAAGGAAAAGATGATGATAAAAGGTGGCGCGCGCGCATGTGTGTGTATAAAAGTTCTCCCAACTTTTCATAGCTCATTTATTCCAGCACAGTTCAGCATTCGTCATCCGATACATTCATTCGCGCAGCATCCGATTGGCAGAGTTCTTAGAGCACATGCCTCTCGCAGCAAAGTCACCACTTTAAGGATTCAGAACTTGATAGCGTCATGCTCCAGTCTACCTAGCTGTAAATGGGTACCTGCCTCTGTTCTTACGCTGCGGTATTCAAAGGTACCAAGAAAGGAACTTGGTCACCCCACCTCAAAAAGCTGGACTTAGCATAGTGAAATTTCTAACACGCCACTCCTCATACGGCCGTATCATGTTGAACACATACAATGAGACCTACATAAAACCGGAAAGACAAAAACTACACATATTTCTCACACATACATTCACTCATTACGTGAACACAATTTGTGTTGTTAACTCTTAAAACGCTTGCTACTTATAGCCGGTTATATTTATGTCCCTAATGTGCTGTCATTAAACTAATCTAGACCTGCAGCGAGGGACCCATAGAGTGTTGTCCTCTGGTAGCATAGTAGCCAGGTTCCAGGATCGAAACCTGGGAGCATTACGTTTCACTCTACACAGCTGTAAATGGGCACTTGGCTCTGCTCTTGAATTAGGGATGGCAAAGAAAGCGAAGAAAAGAGCTGGTCACTCACCTCATTAAAACTTGACCTAGTATGAGGAAGTCTCTAACACTTCAATCATCTACGGCAGTATCTTAATATGGTACTACCTTTACTTTTAGAGCATCTGATTGGCAGAGTGGTTAGAGCACTTGTCTCTCGAGGCAAAGTTACTGGCTTCCGGTACCGGAATCTGGTAGTGTACACGCCCCAGTTTACCCAGCTGTAAATGGGTACCTGACTCTGCTCTTTAGTTAGGGAAAGCAATGGCATCGAGGACGGGAACTGGTCAGCAAATCTCATAAAGCTGGACCTAGTATGGTGAAGTCTCTAACACTTCACTCAACTATGGTGTGTCTGTTATGGAACTACCCTTACCTTTAACTGTGCAGTGTCAATCTAGCCGTCAGCTCACACATAATCCTTTACTTCCACAAACCGCGGGTTATCAGCAAACACTGAACAGATGGTGGAGAAAAGTTTTTATCTCAACCGTAACCTAGTTACAAACTTGGCAACTAATTTTAAAGTTATGAATTGAAATGAAAAGTGAAACGAAACAACACATACTTACACACACTGACACACATACAAGAAGAATATTTTATCTGGTCTGTAGCCTAGTTCTAGCCGCATTGACAAAACTGCGGCCATCTTTGCCCGCATCGCACCGCGTGTTTGAGGAAACTCCAAATCACAATGAAGACCAAAGCTGCTGTATATAATGCCTGCGTCACCAGCACGCTTCTATATGATAGCGAGACATGGAAAACCTTCGCTAATCAAGAAAGAAGGCTCAATGCTTTCCATCTACGATGTCTACACCACATCCTTGGTATTTCGTAGAATGACAAAGTGACAAATGTTGAGGTGCTGTCACGTGTTCACCTTCAAAGCATGTATCTACTGCTTAGACAGCGCAGATTAAGCTGGCATGGCCATATCCGCCGCATGAAGGCGGTCCCATCCCCAAAGAAATTTTCTACGCGCAACTGGCAAAAGAACAGTCGGGCGACCACAACTCAGGCTCAAAGATTTGTGTAAATGAGACATAAAGGCATCGGACATAAATCCAGCTACATGGGAGGATGAATCTGCCGATCGCACCAAGTGACAATACTCCCTACGGCCCCACCTCAGATTGGGCGAAAAGAAGCTCTCACAACGAGCAGAAGAGAAAAGAAGCTCTCACAACGAGCAGAAGAAGAAAGAACACGCCGAAAGGAACACTAGAAAAACTGCTGAGGTCTATCATCGCAGGGGTACATTCCCATTGTCAGTTATGACTGAAGAAGGCTACAACTACTAACCTAGTTACAAAATTGCAAACTAGTTTAAATTTACCAGTTGACTAGTAATTAAACCACTCATAGACACACGCACACAGAAACGGGCACAAGAAAATACATTAAGCAATAATCCATGTTTCCCGTAACCTGTACTTTCCAACCGGAAGTGAACATATACAGCAACCGTGTCTATATTGTATCATCCTTCACTCGACCTATCTGTTTTCACAACAGCCCAGTAGTCTTGCTCATTAGTTATCAAATAGTATCCCTTTGATCGTGTGGTGTACTTGCCCACCGGGCAAAGGCTCTTGGTAAATGATGGGGATATTGCTTTGACTCATTATATCAAGACAGGCGATCATTCTTCTTTTCATGTAAAACGACAACAAGAAAGCTCATAGGCACTAGCACAAAACTCAGATTGTATGACAACGATAAAATGTTTATTTGGGCCGCTTGTCAGCTGTGACGTATAATGGAAATAGAGCCTACAGTAATCTGACAGTCTTTGTAATCACGTTAGCGCTCTATGATATGCTAGCAAAACCATGCATTAACTGCCTGTCTTTACTTACACAAGGGTACTTTATTTCATCCATGACTCTTGTCTTGGAACTCAAGCAAACGAAGTGTTTACAAACTTTCGTGACCTGCCCGTCATAACAGGTAGCGAATCAGGTTTGTTTACCTCGTCTTATCACGCGAGCTTATCTGTCAATCATACGATACATGACAGACCACACGTGAATAACATAGAATCTTTTGAAGTTCGTACTCAGGTGAAGTCAGAAACCCCTGGTCTCTTTGATCTTCAGAAGCGGGCATTCGTACAGAGAAAACCGTTAGGGAACTATAAGTCTTTTGATGTCAGTTGAAACCTCGACGAAAGACTGGCCATGAAGCTTTTATCTTGAATCTCTGTTTCTGATTCTCGTTACGCATGGTAACGTGAAAAGTAACATCATCGATAGATCAGAGAAATATAATGATATATAAACTGTTTTCTTAAACCTGCTATCAGTTGTCACTCAGAATTTTTGGATAGTCTAAGCACGCAGTTCTAGAACCATCTCGCTAAATGTGTTATTAGCATTCGTGGGGATCTTTCATTCTGATTTTTTTGTAATAGAAATTAGTGCTAACGTGTTTAAAAGTGTTCGCTTTTTACCATTATAATTCACTTAGATTTTCTAGCTGGTAAAACTAGTGAAATAGAATAACGCGTAGCTATTTCATACCAGATGTTCAGTTATAATGTTAATTTTCACCACACGACCTCTCACACAAGAAGAGAAGGTTTTAGTTGACTGATTTATATGCTAGGCGCGACTGATAGTGGCAGAAAAGAATTTCATTGCGCGTATTTTTTATAAGTGCCTATTATTTAAAATCATACGACTAAACTATCAGACGCCGACCAAATTAATAGCTAATTAAGCGACGTGCGATAGTGTAGGTATAAAAGAAAACACCGTGTGCCTTTTAAATTTAATCAGGACTGACGAAGTGGATAAGAGATCGTCTTTTCCACGTCTGTGCATATATATATATATATATATATATATATATATATATATATATATATATATATATATATATATATATATATATATATATATATATATATATATGGAGGAGTAGCATTTTTCCATAATTGTTTTTCTTATATCACTAGCAGACCTTATCACAAGGGCGTCCAGCGGTCTTCTTTTTTCTGATTGGTTAATGTTGTCTCTTTTTCTTGGCTTGTGCGTCACCAACTTCATTTGTGAGCGAGATTTGCCAAAGATACCTGAAAAACATTTTAACTTATAAATTTAACTGGACTTACCAAACCCAGCAATGTTGTTTCAATTTTATCAGCCCACTGGGGTGTGCAAAAATAACATATATTCCCGACTTCTGACAGTCGTATTCAAGCGTAGCATCCAGCATTTATGCTGTTTCAGAATCGGCGCTCTACCATAGAGTCAGCCGATAGGATTATCATCATTTATCAATTGTAACATTTTTAGCAACCAGATGTTTCCCAATCCTGGAAGTATTTTCCTCTTTTAACTGTAAACCCCAAGATCACGCTCTTGCATCAACTATTGGCGGTGACATTGTGTTCATCCAGGAAAAACCCACACCAGATTTGGTGTTCACCTCACTTGTCTTTGTTTGTTAGAGGATGAACTGGGGCTAATTTGGGAAGCGAACTGACCCTACATATATTTCAGGGATAATTGTATTTCCAAGGAATATCACGAAGAGTAGGTAAGAGTGATTGAGTGGCCACTGTATGAAAGAGCCTTGGCTACTGCCTGTGACCCGTACACTCTCAACGGACCAAGTGTACCAAGTAACATTCTAGAACAATGTCACAGCATTCTCTACTGATCGTGGTTCGTCATCTTCTGTTAGGACGCTATCTTCTACACTTGTCTAAAAGTTCTCGAATTCGACTCCTACTCGCGTTCAGTTGAATACTCGTGGGAATTATCTGAATTTCTGCTCGATCTAAAGAATTGGCTTGCAGCTATCACTTTCTGCATTCACGAAACCTCGTTAGCGCTAATCTTCTTCCTGAAATCTTAAGTTCCTCCCTTCTCTACAGTCTCTACCTTCTTCTCTAGTCCCAACCTCTCCTTTTTCAGCTATTCACCAACTGCCCGTGCAAAACCTGTTTTTCTATTTCCTGTTGACCGCTAAGTATCTCTATCTTCTGATTGGTCTGGCCACCTGATCTAAGCCCAATCACTTACCTCGTTGTATCCCTAATCACCAAATTTGTATTGCGCCCTGGCGAGCTCACGGCAATGATGACGCCGTTCTGTTTGTAACTTAACATTGCGGCTACTATCCCTTACGTAAGTATTACACGAACGTTCTTATCTTACTGTTCTTTCCTTATTAACTCCTCCCTTAAACTCCATTCCCTACTACAGTCCCTGGTTCATCCAGTTAATGTAATCGTCAACATGTTTATAGTTTTTTGGCTCGTTGTTGATGAGAAGTCAGTGATCGACTCTGCCATTGTAAGGAGAAGCTCATTCAAATATTCTGGGATGCTAGAGTCTGGAGGGGGCCAGAGATTGGAAGTGATCACTAGCTGCTTACAATCAAAAGAACAACTGAAAGAGTTGCTCAGCCTAGGAACTGCCCAACATCACGCAAGAAACTAAGTAAACGAACGGGAGAAATGAGCATTAAGACCTACAAGCTGAGAGAGCCAGAAATTAAGACCAGATATCAGGGGCTTATTGCTGCAGCGGTGAGCAACACAGAAGAACAACCTGATGACTTGGAAACCCTCTGGATTAAATTCAAGGACATCATAAAGACAGCTGCTGCAGAAGTATGTGGTGAAGTCCGACTTGGGAACAAGAGAAAGAGGACACCGTGGTGGACAGAGGAAGTCAAAGAGAAAATAAGAGAGAAAAAAATGGCATTAAAACAATACTTAGGAGCTAAAAACACAACAGGACAAATGGATAAATATAGAGAATATGTGACACTCAGAACAGAAGCAAAGAACGAACGAACGAACTTTATTTTCAAAGGGTTGAGAATTGGGCACACAGGCCCGTCAAACATTTTGCCCTTCCTTTCGCTCACCTTTCATACTGAATTCATTTATTCTCATATGCATGTTACATATCAATTTCAAGAAATTCAACGTAAAGTAAAATAATAATATAGCACACTCATATTAACATTAATTACTTATAAGCATGACATAACATATGTTGAAAAGTACAAACATCGTCAATAGAACCTACAGTTGATGTTAAAAGAAAAGATAATCCGATTAGGGAGGGGGGGGGGGGGGGGGGGGGCCGGGGGGGGGCATGTAATCAGAATTCAGAAAGAATTCAAAAAGGTGCGAGCAGGAAAACAGAAATCCTGGGAAGAATTTGGAGAAAAGCTAGAAAAAGATACGCAAGAAAACCAGAAATTGTTCTATAAGACCCTAAAGAACATGAGGAATGCCCTCTCAAATTTATAAATTGCAAGGAAGGCAAATTGCTTGCTGCCCCGAAGGAAGTAATGGAAAGATGGAAAGAATATTTCTCAGAACTCCTGGATGGTGAGCATGGTGAAGTATCAGAAATGATAACCACTAGCTCAGAAGAGAAAACCAATGATGGTGAAGATGACATAAAGATGGACGAACTGAAGGCAGCACTGGAGAAAATCAAGATGGGCAAAGCAGCAGGGTATGATGGTATAACACCAGAAATGGTTAAATACATGGGAGCATCAGGCGACCTATTACTCCTGAGGGTCCTACAGGCAGCGTGGTGCAACAAGACCATACCAAAGGATTGGGAGTTTGCCATCATAACACCAATTTTCAAAAAGGGTGACAATCGACAATGTGGAAACCATAGAGGCATATCCCTTCTCAGTGTCCCTGGTAAAATCTACTATCATATTAAGCCTATCACTTATATTTCTTTTCTGTTGTCTCGTATTCTCCTTTCTGTCCAACGAGTGCCTTGTTAATTACTTTGTGTATTTATTTATTTATGTATTTATTTGCTACTCACAAGGCTCATGTTTTCGTTATTATTTCTGCACTACGTTACGGAAAATTGCGGATCGTGATAACACTTTGTTTCACAGCCAAGGTAACCCGATACTGCTATTCTTGTAGTTTGAATACACACCGAAATTCGAAATGCGTGATCATAATAAAAACAAGATAAAGGCAGCATTGTTTTTTAATTGAAGACAAGGAGCATAAATTGATTTTAGTATAAGAATTACAGTTGCATAACTCAAGTTGAAGATTGCTTGAATGTGTAACGCAGATATCGCTGACAGGTAACTGATACCGTTGTAAAACTGACAATGAGATAAAGGTTAAAATATGAAGGCAGCCATGATTTACCCGGTTGTAGCATCTTGAGAAATATTTTTGTGACAAAGATGTAGTTTCTTTTTTTGCTGGGGACGGGAAAGGGGGGGGGGGGGGGGAGAAGGGGGGGGGGGGAGGTTGGTATCATATCCTATATTATTTTCGTGATTCATTCATCATCCCTCAGCTCTCCAACGAGCATGTGCCTTCAACAAACACTAGCCAAGTCTTTATGTCACGTGCCATCAAGGTCATGTCTGTCCATGTCTTCCTCACCATTTTCATTTCTGTCTTCAGGTCTCTTCTTATCTATCTATCTATCTATCTATCTATCTATCTATCTATCTA
This sequence comes from Oreohelix idahoensis, assembly GCA_024509875.1. Lineage (NCBI taxonomy): Eukaryota > Metazoa > Mollusca > Gastropoda > Stylommatophora > Oreohelicidae > Oreohelix > Oreohelix idahoensis. The sequence continues at coordinate 153,683 of JAMPIV010011985.1, forward strand.
TCTATCTATCTATCTGTCTGTCTGTCTGTCTGTCTGTCTGTCTGTCTGTCTGTCTGTCTGTCTGTCTGTCTGTCTATCTATCTATCTATCTATCTATCTATCTATCTATCTATATGTCTGTCTATCTATCTATCTATCTATCTATCTATCTATCTATCTATCTATCTATCTATCTATCTATCTATCTATCTATCTATATGTCTGTCTGTCTGTCTGTCTATCTATCTTTCTATCTATCTGTCTGTCTGTCTGTCTAGCTATATATCTGTCTGTCTATTTATCTATCTGTCTGTCTGTCTGCCTGCCTATCTATCTATCTATCTATTTATCTGTCTGTCTGTCTGTCTGTCTGTCTGCCTGTCTGTCTGCCTGCCTGCCTGCCTGTCTGTCTGTCTGTCTGTCTATCTATCTATCTATCTAATCTGTCTGTCTGTCTATCTATCTAATCTATCTGTCTGTCTGTCTATCTAATCTAGCTATCTATCTAATCTATCTATCTATCTTATCTATCTATCTATCTATCTATCTATCTATCTATCTATCTATCTATCTATCTATCTATCTATCTATCTATCTATCTATCTATCTATCTATCTATCTGTGTGTCTCATGAAATCAACGGTTTTTGTCAGGTTTATCGTATGACCAGACTTTTGGGTGGGGTCGGGAAGGTTTGATAACGGTGTAGATTTCGTTGTCAGTTTGGTTTTCTTGTGGATCAGGCATTTTCGTTTTATCCAGCTTGCTTCGATCCTACACCGAAACACATTCGTTTATCCAGATTTTAACTTGACCATTGATGGTGTTACAATCTGTCCTGGTTCTCCTGATCATTTCTTGGCAACGAGTAGCATCCTTGTGTTTAATATGCCAAGAGCTGCTCTTTCCACTACTTTTATTTGCAACTGTACTTGCAACTACTTGTAACTGTACTTGCAACTGTACTTGCAACTGTACGTGTAACTGTACTTGTAACTGTACTTATAACTGTACTTGTAACTGTACTTGCAATTGTACTTGCAACTGTACTTGTAATTGTACTTGTAACTGTACTTGTAACTGTACTTGCAACTGTACTTGTAACTGTACTTGTAACTGTACTTGTAACTGTACTTGTAACTGTACTTGCAAATTGCTTTAAACATCCTCAGTAACAGTGTCTTTTTCCTTCTTTTCTCCTATCGCTGTAATGTATATCTCCTCCGTGTTTTGGCAAGTCTAAATCCTCTAGTTGTTATATATGTGTTCAGATACTGCCGAAACAACATTTGAATTACGTACAAGCTCTCAACTCCAGTTAAATTCTCTTACGGCATGAAAGACCAGCCCCTTGTAATCTCGTTGCCAAAATTGTACTCGAATAAAGGAGAGGGCGTGTCTCTGGGGTGCAATAGCCAGATGCTCCTGGTAGATGAGATTCTTGAGCCTCCAAAGTAGCTTCTCTAGAAGGAAAAAATCTTAGTTCAAACTATCCTTGTGTTGGCGGGGAATAGCCAGAGGTTAAGGAAAGCAAACCTGAGATAAAGTTTGCTGTAAGTGGCTGTCAAGTGCTGGGCTTTGAGGATTAGCTATCGTGTCCCTCCACAGATCTCGATTTTTGATTTTGTCCATTATTATGTTGTTGGTCTCTTCCCATGTCATAGTTATAAGCTGGTTCCCATGTCATAGTTCTAAGCTGTCTTTTATCATATATCTCTGTCTTTTTTACTTCTCTGTCCATGTGTTTTGTTTTTCGTTCTTACGACGTTTTCTACTGCTCTTCTTCTAATCAACTGACTCATGAAAGTTGATTGTCTTCTCCCTAATGCTTTTATTGTATTTATATGTTGAATAGCTCTTCTCGAACATTCTTCTTTCGTTAGCAGTTAGCTTTAACTAGAAGTCTTAATTTTCATCAGAAAAACTACAACTCTGCTATTTCCAGTTATTTTCTCATTACTTTGTTCAATGTCCAGGGCTCATTTCCATTCAATAAAACTGCTTTGCTTCAACACTTATAAGTATGACGTCTTGCGTTCAATGATAAGAGATTACTGCATAGGATCCTGCACAACAGCATCCATGTACTCTTGCACCAGTAGTTTTTGTAGCTACTTGTTTCACACCTCAAGGTTGTCAGTGTCATGCGCAAACTCATATAAGTAGACAAGCATGAGGAAGCAGTGGTCTTGTTTCTTTATTTTTTTTTTTTGGTCTCCCCGGAGACTCTCCTCTAACTACACGGGGCAAGAAAGTAATGAGTTCTTATGACTTTTTCCTTTCCTCGCCTTATTTAACATCTTACTTACTTAGTCGTTCCCCTTCTACCGTGAGGTTTTTTAGAGGTTTGGAAGAGAGAGCGCCAGACTATTCTATCGGCTGTCTTCCTCCTGGCCTGGTTCCATTCTAGTCCTCGGTCCTTCAAAGATTGTCTAATGTTGTCCTCCCAGCGGACTCTGGGTCGTCCTCGGGGTCTGGATCCTTGGCTCTTTGTTTCCCATGCTTGTCGTGGTAGCCGATCTTCTCCCATTCTGCAGACATGGCCAAACCATCTTAGTTGGGACTGTTCTACTTGGGTCTGTAGGGGGTGGCATTTTAGGCCTTGACGTATCGTCTGGTTGCGTACCATGTCTCTTCTTGTTACTTCAACCACCTTCCTCAGATACCTCATTTCTGAGGTTTGGATCTGGCTTTTATGGGTTGTAGTCATTGCCCATGACTCGCATCCATATGTCAAGACTGGGACATAGGTGGAGCGGTATACAGCCATCTTCGTTTTCTTACCAACCTCTCTCTTGCTGAGGAATCCTCGATTTATGGCCTGAAAAAGTCTCCCAGCTGCTGCTTTTCGAGTGGCCAACTCTTCTTTGATGCCTCCCTTTCGGTCTATAATAGCTCCGAGGTATTTAAAGTGGTCGACCTGCTCCAGTTTTAATTTTCCGGGCGTACACAAATGTTTGTCACGTCTTGACTATTAACTACTTCTCTCGTTGTTGTCTTCCTTTATTTGTTCCTCGTCAGCTAGAGTTGTGGAATATAGATCAAGATGTTCTGTTGTGTTGGTTTGCTAAACATGTCACTTAGTTTCCAAACTGATGAAGTGTTGATGCTGCTGTTTCTGTCAATTCGTCTCTGTGGCGAGGGCACTTCTCCTGGTCAAGGCCGGTATCTTCACGACCCATTGAATGTAGTTTCAAGTGTTGATCGCAAGCTTTCAACCACAGGACAGCAGTACAGCTGGTATCGTAGAATCGTACCTCAAATGGTCTCGCAAACTCGTACCACAAACTTTAGAGGGAATAACAGAACAAAATGTGCTAAGTCTTTGTTTTCCTTCTGTCCGTCAACGGAATCTTTTCTCAGAATTTTTACTCTCCCTTACCGTATATCATAACTCAGGGGATATGATGAAAATCACCATTCTTTTAGATAATTTACTGAGAAAATTTTGACTGGGCAGCGGCAAGTGGCTTGTGCCTGGCTGGACATGTTTAAATATATATATACACTTATTACAAATGAAAGTATATATATATATATATATATATATATATATATATATATATATATATTATATATATATATATATATATATATATATATATATATATATATATATATATATATATATATATATATATATATATATATATATATGACGGTTACTCAGAAAGTAATGCCCCACATTTTTTTTTCTCATCACAGAATAAAGATAGCAAAGCGAAAATTTACACGTAGCAACACTGATGTTTCCCGCGTATATGTGCATAATTGCACGGTAGTCAGACAGATAGCGCTTCTGTAGTAGTCTGTAAAAATGGCATCTGTTTACAACACGCGTTACAAACAACGAGCTGTAATTGAATTCTTGGTGGCGGAGAAAGAAAGTGTGGGGAACATTCACAAACGTTTGTGTGCTGTTGGACACTGGGTTCAGAGAGTTAAGGCTTCAGGAAGTGGAGAGACGGAGCTGCATGATCGGCCATGGTCTGGGCGTCCTGCCACAGCCACCAGCCCAGACATGTTGCAGCGCGCCGATGCCATTATTCATGAGGATCATTGCATCACAAGTCAACAATTGGCCCTACAGCTTTCAGTCAGCAATGGAAGTGCGATGGCAATTATCGACGCTCTCGGATATTCGAAGGTATGCGCAAGATGGAATCCTCGAAGTCTCACAACCGACCACAGACGTCAAAGGAAAACCATCTGTTCTGAAATGTTGAAGCGTTTTGATGCTGAGGGGGAGGCCCTTTTGTCCCCGATCTGGGCGCACCATTTTGAGCCGGAGACGAAAAGGCAGTCAATGGAGTGGCATCATCCGCAATCACCACGAAAACAGAAATTCAAGACATCTCCCTCCGCCGGAAAGGTAACGATCACCATCTTTTGTGACATTGATGGGGTGATTCTTGTGGATGTGATGCCAGAGGTGAGACAATAAATTCGGACGCGTACATCAAAACCCTCAACAAACTCAAACAGCGCTATCAGCGAGTGCGGCCTAACAGGAATGCAGTAGACATTTTGATCCAGCACGACAATGCCCGCCCTCACACAAGTCTGAAAACTCCGGAGGCAATCGCCAAATTTGGTTGGACTGTGCTCCCCCATCCCCCCTATAGTCCTGATCTGGCGCCCTCCGATTTTCATCTTTTTGGGCCACTGAAGGATGCACTGCGCGGGACAAGGTTTGAAGATGACGAGAGCATGATTCGTGCAGTGAGGACATGGCTACGTAAACAGGAAACGAGCTGGTACAGGGAAGGCATGCAATCCCTTGTTTCGCGCTGGCGTAAGGTTGCAGAAGTAGACGGAGATTACGTGTAAAAATAGCATGTGTAAAGGATACATCCAGCTATACTGTGCGTGAATTTCATACTTACTTACTTAGTCCTTCCCCTTCTACCATGAGGTGTAGAAGTTTGGAAGAGAGAGCGCCAGACTATCCTATCGGCTGTCTTCCTCCTGGCCTGGTTCCATTCTAGTCCTCAATCCTTCAAAGATTGTCTAATGTTGTCCTCCCAGCGGACTCTGGGTCGTTGTCGGGGTCTGCATCCTTGGCTCTTTGTTTCCCATGCTTGTCGTGGTATCCGATCTTCTCCCATTCTCCATAAGTCGTAGTCCGTTCCAGTTCGTCGCCTGTAGAATCAGTCCAGTTATGAATTTCATACACTGTGAATAAATAGTTTCCGAGAAAAAAAAATGTGGAGCATTACTTTCTGAGCAACCGATGTGTGTATATATATATATATATATATATATATATATATATATATATATATATATATATATATATATATATATATATATATATATAAATATATATATATATATCTTCTTCTTCCGTCCTTAGCCACCGACCGTTAAAGCAGTCAGTGGCCATTACGCCTAGTGGCGTCTTAGGGCAACAGCAGATAGGCTTTCTTTGCCATTGTTTCCCATCACACCTATTGGCGTCTTTAGGGCAACGGCAAATCAATCCATCTGCTGTTGTTTCCGTAATCGAAGTGACTGGCAAACGGGTGATCAGCCCGTTGGTTATATATATATATATATATATATATATATATATATATATATATATATATATATATATATATATATATTATATATATATATATATATATATATATATATATATATATATATATATATATATATATATATATATATATATATATATATATATATATATATATATATATATATATATATATATATATATATATATATATATATCCCGCATAAGGAGTTGTTATATCCGTCTATTCTCGGAAATGTTTACCTTCGCAATCCCCTTGCAACATCTTACATCATCCATATGCCCTGGGCTACATGCTTAACGAAACAGTGCAACGTACTTCATCTAATGAAGACCCAAGCAACACCTGGATCCATGCATACACAGATGGATCAGCAGCTAATGCAACAGAAGATGGGGGTGGAGGAGTCTTCCTGAGCTCAAGCAATGGCACACAAAAAAAGATAGCAGTCGCAACAGGGACATTTTCAAGTAACTTCAAAGCAGAGGCAGATGCATAAAAAACTGCATCAGAAATTCTAGTGACAGAAGAAAGCTCAGAGAGACCAGTAGCTATCTTCTCAGATGCGCTGTCAGTGATTACAACGCTGAAAAGTAATGCTGCACTGGATGACCTGAGAGTAACACTTCACAGACTATGTCAGCAATACAAAAGAGTTGTGATACAATGGATCCCTTCTCACTGCAACATCCCTGGAAATGAAGAGGCTGACAGATTGGCAAAGGAAGGGGTAAAGCTCCCTCAACTTGACACAAACATAACTTATGAGGAGGCCAAGAGTTTTATCCAGCACAGGTACAGGCACAAGTGGGAAGAAGATCATCCAGGCCACACAAAAAATGATCCGTATTACCAGCTCAGCAGAAGAGAACAAGTGGGAATCTTCAGACTTCGCACAGTTCATAACAGATTGAGATACCATCTATTCAACAAATTAAAGATAGGAACTACTGATGAGTGTGACTGTGGCACCGATAAAATGACTGCCGAACATCTGCTTCAAAGGTGCCCAACATGTGAGGAACAGAGAAAACGCATATGGCCATCACCAGTACCATTCCTGGAGAAAATCTACGGAGATATTAACAGCCTCAGGCTGACCACTGCTTTCTTTGAACTTATTCAAGTTGACATCTGAGGGTGAACGTAGAAGAAGAAGAAGACATCATCCATGTGTCTGTAATCTGTCAGCAGTTTCGATAATGGACTGGCGCTCCCCGTGAAACATAACACTGGGTCACTTCACGAAAATTACCTCTGGTCTGCATTTGTATCAACTCTCAGGTAAACAAACACGACAAAAATGAATGGAAGAAGTATAAAATTGAGTCGGAAGGTAGGAAAATAGAATGGTCGACAATCGAATAGTTCACATAATTAGTACGCACAATAAAGGTAGTTCAATACTGCCGGAGAGGAAAAGAGAGCGAGCCAAATTATGTGACAAACCTCTATTGTCTTATCTTTCAAAATATACAATTTATCTACGCCACTGACACAGGTAAAATTGATCGTTGCTAGCCGTTATTCTCAGATTACTGGCGATAATATCTTGAAATGATCCAGATATTCTTCTCAGGTTTCGGTCTTACGATTCTTGTCTGGTAAAATACCAGCAGCAACATATTAATCATCGACTGAAGAGATTTGCAAGTGACAAGCAACATGTACCAGCAACTTTCACTAGTCCGGTATATTACGGAGACGTTGTCTGCGCGTCTGGTCGCGCCAAGCGTGAGTTATGGACAAGATCGAGATAGATAAAGAGAACACAATTATAGATAAGAAAGTACCGAATGATATCATGTTTAAGTGCTTTTACCGAGCAGAGATAAGCAACCTAGAAAACTCACAACACTCAAAAATGTCTAATCACTTTGTTTAGATTTTAAAATCAGGTCAAGCTAGTATCCAAGATGTTTCCTACAATTCTTGACTTTTTGTGACCCCCGAAAACTACCGCAAATTACGGACATGTTAATAGGGTCACATGTATTTTAATATTAGAAATTCAAAGGCGTTTTATTCCAGCATTAAGACTGAAGTCGAGTGACAGATATTGTTGGTAGTTACCAAATAATAGATGCCCACATTCAATTTATTATCATTTCCTTCAGTGTTTTAGATGTTCCATGAAATTTGAGTACTCTTTCTTAATGATAATCTGCCTGCGCGTTATGTTGCTTCCGTCACCGCCATGCCTTGTTGTTCAAAGTCTGTTTAAATGTAATCCATCCTCATGTCCAACGTTCCCACGTCCTGTACCCGCATTTTCTGTTGTTAAAGGTCATGCTGCCATCTGGTTTGGCTGAATTCTGACGTGTGTTCAAACAATTGTTATTTATTTCTGTCCATAAATATAATTGACCCAGTGTAGTTGTCGGAGGTCATGGGTGAGATAAACCAAGCGTATCGTTACTGCTCCTTCAGACATGTCGTACATAGCAACTAATATAAAATTGCACATGAGGCTGATAGGCTCATAACGTAAAATAAATTGTTACGGAAAAAACCGCCACAAAATAAACATGAATGGTGGTGCAGCATTTTTCACGGAGACCAGCTGCTGTAGTGGCTCTATACTCCAGAAGCAGCGAAAAGGAAAATGATGACGATGGTGGTGGTGATGGTGGTAGTGGTGATGGTGATGTTGGTGGTGTGATGGTGGTGGTGATGGTGATGTTGGTGGTGGTGATGGTGGTCGTAATGATGATGATGGTGGTTGTAATGGTGATGATGATGATGATGATGATATATAGGGCTGCTTGAGACAAGGACAAGTAAGAGAAGAACAAATGGGTTTTCAAGCAGTAGTCTTATTTCTTCTTTGTCTCCAAAGAAACCACCGGAGAACTACACAGAGTTTCTGTCATGTTGACGCCAACAAAATCGGGGAGCAAGTGTTAGCCACCCTGGTTCCTGTAACCTTGAACCGGCTCTGATTAGAGATGAGCGAACTAAGAAAGCAAGAAAAGACACTCACTGACAGACGACATGCATGCAGAGAGGGATCTAGGACTTCCCCTTAGCTATTCCTCGCCAGAAGAGGCAGTTGTATTTGCATAATACGCCATTCGACAGGCACAACATGACTTTAATGCCGTCAGCTGACTAATTTTATCCCCCACATATTTCTTCCCTTGTCTAGCTTTCTGACACCATGTATTTTCGCACATTTAAGCTATTTTTACCTGTCTTATCGCCGTATTTTCTCTCAAAGGCATACTTCATGTTTTTGGCACTAGGTGCGGATCTTTCATTTGGCATTCCCTCAACCCCATAATAAAAAGATTTAAAAAATATTCTATGCTTGAAAATAGATCTGTAAACAGTATGGTACAATCATTACCAGGAAGCCCTTGTTCGGAAATGCCCAGGGCAAGAGAGGTAGCTAGACACTAAGGAAGAGAAGAGAAACGGAGACAAAGATGATGTTGTTGTTAATGATCCAGTGGCGCTTGGGCTATTGACCTTCGGCCCAATGCCATGTAATGATATCTGCATGATTTCGCAAGTTGTTTTGTTTCTCCGTACAAGGTGTTCCACTTGTCTGGCCTCGGAGGAAGGAGCTTTTTCCTGCTGGGCACTGAAAGAGGTGATTGTCAACCGTTTCGTAGAGATGGTTTCATAGCTGGCACTCTAGAGTGTGTTGTTGTTGGATTCTGTTCAAGTGATTGTTGAGTGATGTATGTTAGGTTCTGAGCTGAATAATGGTGCTCTGATCCCTCCTTGTGAGATGGCCGATGTTGTCATTGTCGTACATTTTTGATAGGTTAGAGATTTATTTGGTTCCGTCTGAGTAGAGACAAAGGTGGGGATATATGAGAAAGATAGGTGTTAGAATAGATTCCACTAGTATACGAGCTGCCTTTCATGACTACCATTACAGATTTTGCAATAAATAATTTATTTATAAAGATAACATAAGTGTTATATATCAAAATGTGAAGAAATGAAACCCCTATATCATGCACGTAACTAAATTGTTCAGTGGTTTTAAACATGCATTCAGATATAAATTTTCGCTATTGACGGGGATCGATCATCGGCCTCTCTAGAAGGCCGCTCGTATACTAAGAGTTAAGGTGAAGATCTGTCTCTGTAATGAGTGGTTTCTCTAGTCCAGCCTATCTATACGACTATCCTTAGTTATCAGACAATCTGTCAAAACTCCCTATAAGTATAATTATAAGTTTACTACTCATACACACACACACTTATGTGACAACAAGACACACAAACGTGACAAACTATGGTAAATGGATATGGGTCTGACCGACACACTAAGTTAAGTTTTGTTTAGTTTATTATCACTTAAACTTTACAACATCAAACATATATATATATATATATATATATATATATATATATATATATATATATATATACTCATGTTAACATACATAGGAAAATAACCCAATAAGTGCCCTCCCCCTTGTAGAGAAAACCAGCTCCCAAAGGTAGTTAAAAACCCAAAAGGTCAAAGATTAACACTAGGGTATAGAATAGACAGTAAAGAAAAGAACAAGTTCCCACTAAAATGCTATCCAGTAAAAAAAAATAAAACAATAGTTAAAAAACAGAAGTTTGCAGGTACAATGTTTCCTGTAACAAAAGAAAATATTTCACTCTCTCTCTTTCTTTTATACGTGGCCACTCATTCGCTCCTTACCTAATCTGGTGAAACAATCTTTTGGAAGAATAATCCCTGAATGTGCATATAAAGTCCAGTAGTTGGTATCATCCGAATCGGGCCCCAGTCCCTCCAATAATAATTAAATTTTACACGGGGAACGCCTAATTTGGTGGTAGATTTCTGGATATACAACTGTCACCTAGAATTATTAATGCCGGAACTCTCTGAGATATGGCATTCCCAGTAAACAGCAGGAAAACATATGATTGCTAAAACTGTTAATTATGATGATGATGATACCGTATCGGCTTGCTCTGGGGTGAGTACCGATTATGAAACAGCGTATGCTCCTGGATAAAATCCACTTGGGTAAACGACTGTCAGAAGTCGGGAAAAATGTTATGTATATTGCCACAGCGGGCTGATAAAATTTAATGGAAAAATCTGGGTATTCCGTAAGTCCCGTTACTCAAATTTACAGTTAAAAAATGTTAGTGTGTCGCCTTGGCAATTCCTGTTCACACCGGTACTGGGACGAACGCCAAGAGAATAACGACAACTATTATTCCTTCAGTAACTGAGGAAAGGACCACAATGGAAAAGCGCTGGCCGCTGGGTTTTGATCAAGCACTATATTAGGAAGAAACAAAACATTTAACCAAAATGACAATATCCTATGCTATCAAGCGTAAGGTATGATCTCTTATCCTCTCCGTCACCTAATTAAATTAAACTATATAATTACACACAATGAAATATAATGCGCATTCTACTCTGTCACTTTATCCGTCACTCATAGCATTTTACTTAGTCAGCTAAACCGTATCTTCTGGTGTAAAAATATGGTTGATGAGTTTCTCATTACTGAACCACTGGTAAGAAAATATCTACGCGTTTGCTATTCCACTAGTCTTAACGCTAGGGACTCACCGTGAATAAAATGGTAAAACTTTAACACATTTAACACTTAAGCACAACTTATATTATTACCAGAAAAACCGAATAATCCCCACGAAGGCTATTAACGCACTATTTCACTTAGGTTCTAGCGTACGCGTTTAGATTATCCAAAATTTCCTAAGAGACTTAATAACTGACTTGGAGAGAACGCAGAATATATACAGATTTTGTGCAATATCTCTAAAAGATGTGACAATTCACACCTTCGACGTAGCAGGGAAAATCAACGAGCTTGGCTTCCGAGATAAAGGATTCTGCGGTTCGCTCACTCGTGATGTCGAACGACATCAGAAGACATACGGTGCGAACGGGCCTTCTTAGGTTTCGCCTCTGTCGTGAAATATTCTAATCCACATACATAAATTAAAACGTAAATGTAAAGCCTAACAAATAACTTCAATAAAAGGAAAGAAGAATGGTAAAGAACAGTGCTGTCACAATGACTGTACTCGAAATCCCCCTTGTTTTCTACTTCGTCTGCAAATTGTAACGTTTCACGTTGATAGTAAAAGCCTTCTGCAGCATACACGCGTTTCCCCAACACAATAACATGTGTACTCCATTTCTAAGAAAAACCTTGAGATACGCAAGATGACCTAGATTTAAAATTCCATTCATGTCATTTTATACACTACGTTACCAAAAAAACGAAAGACAGATGGACTAAAGATAGAAAGAAAGGGAGAGGCTGAAAGCAGGAACGCATGCAACACTAAACACGCGTCTCGATACACAATTACTACCATCACGCGTGTCAGGCCACATGCACTAGCTTTTTTCAAATCGACAGTGATAAACAACACTACCCATACGAGAGTTAGTTTTTAAAAACCTGAAAATTCTTATTAGGAAATATGACATTATACTGGTTTACGTTTGAAAACATTACAGTACCCAGACACCACATCGTATTCGAAGTGAACAGGAGGTAGTAGAAAATGCATATTTTGAACGAAGCCACTTAGCCCCATTAAATATATATATTTGGGTTCCTTAGGACTTGCTGACAAATAATATGTTAAACGTTACGCAAATAGTCTAGGAAATAACAAATTATAGCCAAAAGAAATAGTGAGGGATGTCAGACAACACCCAAATCAGAATCGCTCAGTGGCAGATTTTCACCCCACCATTGTACGGGAAATGGGTCTCCATGTTAAATCCGATTTGATTGGAGCGCAGTAAATGTAAGGCTAAACACGATTAGTCGGACTATAAATACTACTTCTTTGTTGTTAGGGGAAACGTGAGTAGGAGTACTTTTTTGAAAAAGCTGTGTAAACAGGGCACGATTGGTTAGACCTGCCAATATAGTCAATCAGAGGCGTCAGGTCACCACCACATTTGCAAATAAACTTACTACAGAACCAGTGCGTTGAGCGCCTGTAAAGTGCTCGATGTAAAGTACTGTAAACCTCTGTACAGAGTGGTGTAAAGTGTGTTCTCTTTCTTTTGTAAAGCTCCACTATCAATCACTGAAGCCTGTTGTTTGTGGTGCCACTACTGTATCTGTCCATTGTAGTGTACAGAGTTGTTGAGATCAGGCATGCTCCAGTCTACCCAGCTGTAAATGGGTAACTCACCCTAGTCCTGAGTTAGGGAAGGCAAAGGCAACTGTAAGCAGTAGTTTCCCTCTAAGGCTCCAGGGGGAGCAGGCCCTAAACTTGGTCACTTCAACCGACGCATGATGGTGTATATATGGAGTAGAAGTGTAGAGTGTGATTAACGCGAATGGTGTACTGTTCGTGTTCTGACCAATCTAAGCACTCATTCACTTGTGTCTACAAGGCACCAATGCAGACTGCTGGAATCTTTGTTTACACAGTTTATTTAGACGCACACACTGGGACATAACGAGTAAATCATGGGTATATGTTGAGACATCAATTTGCAGGCATACATAGTAGATCCCATGTCATGACACATTCATAAATAATGGGTAGTACATCAATAGCTTCCAATGTCATGATACATAATGGCCGCATCCCCTATCTGACTAAACGCGTCAGTGAAGGCGGATCGGTAAGTAACTAAAGTTGCTTTATATTCACAGTTTATGTCATATTATGAAACCACGATAAGGGGTTTCTATCAAAATTGAGATCTCCTTGCCACTGTCCGAATAATAAGATACATGCCCCGTTCTTTGGACAGTGATACAAAAATATGATGACAGGAATGTAACATGGCCGCCTTCCTGCGTTGTCGCTCACTCACTCACAGGAGGGTATATATAAGCCCAAGTTAATTTGAAATGCATATGAATGATTTCCTAAAGTTCCTCCATACAGTCCTACAGTAATCCAGTTACTTCACGTAGACATAACTACTGTATGGAAGCCCGTCATCTTCGTCGATACAAACATGACCGTAGCGTTGCGAAGCATCAAAATTCCAGCTAGGTCTAACCGACATGAGATCATCAAAAATAGGGTCTGGAATTACCTGGAGTCCGAATCATACATGATACCGTACATTAGGAGAGTCTCTAACACAAACACTAGTAGAGACTTCTACTTGTACTAATAATATGTAATACATATGAATTCAGGCCATAAACATAATAAGCAAATTAATCTATTTTCTGGCCCTAACAAATAAGTACGGACATGAGTGCCATATCCATGCGCCGAATTAATATCAAGAACGATTACTCCTATAATCAAAAGTGTAAATCAATCATGAATTATCTAGCTTTACCATAGACAGCATTTTCATACACAAATGAATGAATGTCTATATCTTTTCCATATTAAATAGCCATATCGATTTTTGTAATATGTGCGTCAAAATATGCACGCAACAGATTACCACACCCCTCGGGAAAAAAAAATGATACTTTTTTTTTTTTTGAAATACATCTAGGAGCAACATACAATAGGCTCACAACGCACCAATAACAATGCGCAGATGATAAGCATAAGTTTTATGACCTTAGAGAAAGTACTTCTCTAAGTATAAATATTTCCAGAGAGGTGTCACCAACGCATACTACAATATTAGCAATGACACAATTTCTACATTAGTTTATACATAAATTCCATCTAAGATATCTTAACATCATGATCATCAAAGACGAAAAAAAAACGTTGAAAGATCAGCGGTGAATAAACATCAATGAACCGCTAAGTAGTGTTACAATCAATATATGATATATTCCATATGTGTACACATTTCAACATAGGAACAACTGTATCAAAGTTGTATAACAGTTATGAATCATGTGGGCATCGAGACAAAATATCTGCCATCACATTTTCTGACCCACGGATAGCTCGCACCGAAAAATGAAATGGCTGCAGAGCAATCGCGTATCGCATTAATCTTGCGCTCTTCAGATTTTTACTCTGAATAGCCATAAGAGCTTTCTGGTCAGTTTCCACAATGAAATGCGCGCCAAGAAGAAATCTTTGCAGTTTAAGGATTGACCAAACCATAGCCAATAATTCACGGTCTAGGACCGAGTAATTCTTCTCTGCGGCATTTAATTTCCGAGAAATATACATCACAGGATGCAGAGTTCCAGAGTACTCTTGCATTAGTGCTGCTCCAATCCCGGTGGATGAAGCGTCACTACGAAGAATAAATGTCTTATCCTTAGAAGGCAATACTAGGATAGGTGAAGTAGAAAACATAGTTTTAACCTTATCCAAAGAGGATTGACATTCTTGAGTCCAATGGACTACATTAGGAGACCCTTTCTTTAGCAAGGAAGAAAGAGGTGACATAATGGAGGACAGATTCGGAATGAATCGTCCATAAAATTGTATTAGACCTAAGAGACTTCGCACTTGCTTTTTAGTCTTAGGAATAGAAATGTTAAGTATCTTACTTGTATTATGGTCTTCTGTTTTTAGGAACCCATGACCAACACGGTGTCCTAAGAAAGATATTTTGCTAAAACCAATACATGCTTTCGATGGTTTCGCTGTCAGGTTATGCTCGCGTAAGATAGACAATAGTTCATTTATGCCATTATAGTGATCGTTCCAAGTATCACTGAAAAGATAGATGTCATCAAGATACGCAATGACATCTGAGCGATGAGATAGGATTCGACGCATCATGCGTACGAATGTTGCAGGGGCGTTCATAAGACCGAAAGGCATGAAATTCCATTGGAATAGACCCCTAGGCGTCGAAAAAGCAGTAAACGGTTTGGCGTGTTCGGATAATGGAACTTGCCAATATCCCTTAGACAAATCGAGTTTAGTAAAGAAATGAGAATTCGATAGTCTCGTAAGTAGCTCTTCTAGTAAAGGCATAGGTTCAGCATCAAATTTCGTCACTTGGTTCAATTTGCGATAATCCACGCAAAGACGTATGTTATTGTCTTTTTTTTCGTACAATAACCATCGGCGAAGAATATGCTGATGTGGATGGTTCAATAATTTTTAACTCTATCATCTCATCCAACTCTTTCTCTACCTGTGCTTGAAAATGTATCGGGATAGGATACGGTCTGACTCTTATAGGACTATGGTCAGTAAGAATAATGTCATGTTGAATGACATCAATTTGACCAGGAATGTCAGTAAGGACATCCTGAAATTGTTCTAACATAGTAGAAACTTGTTTCTGCTCTCCTGGAGATAATTCGGGAGAAATTGCAACATCTTTCCATGATTCATTAGAGTGAAGAGGAATCATTGGAAAAGGTAGATTTACATCCGAGAAACTCGTTTCCTCATCCTGTATTACTGACAGCGATGAGTACTGTCCATGTTGGACTGGAAAATCGTCCGTTGCCTGGAAAACAGGTTGTAAATAATCCGGACGTTCATGGAATTCCGTGAGCATGTTGATGTGGAAGGTTTTACGCTTCCCGTCAATATCGACGATATAGTCAACATCGGAAACTTTTGATATTATATCGTACGGACCTTTCCAAGAAATAAGAAGTCTATTTTCCCTACAAGGTAGCAAGACAAATGCTTTGTCACCTGGACAAAGTTGTCGCAAGCATCTCTTTTTATTGGCAAATTCCCTTGCCTTCTGTTTCGCAAATTCAGAAGAAGCAGTTGCCAATTTGCATGCTTCAATAATCTTGTGTCTAAGTGCGATGACATATTCATAAGAGGATTTTGTGTCATCGACAATATTATCAGCAGTTATAAGATCATGAAGTAAGGACATAGGACCTCGCGGTTTCGCGCCAAAGACAAGTTCAAAGGGAGAAAATCCTGTATGTTCGTTGGCGACCTCTCTATATGCAAAGAGAGCCGCGGGTAAAACCCTATCCCAATCCTGAGGATGATCTTCTGTTATCTTACCTAGTAGGTTTTTCAGAGTTCTATTCAGACGTTCCACCATCCCATTGGACATAGGATGATAAATACTACTCAGCGATCTCTCTATCTTAAGAGTCGACATTACTTGAGACATGGTATCCGATATGAGTTGGGTACCATGGTCGGATAATATTTCTGCTGGAAATCCCAGACGAGAAAATATTAACCAAAGAGCATCTGCGACATCAGCAGTAGTTATGCTCTTTAGAGGAACAGCCTCCGGCCAACGTGTGCACATATCAACACACGTCAAAATAAATTGGTGTCCTCTAGCAGACTTTTTCTTAAATGGACCAATGATGTCTATCGCCATTTTTTGAAATGGTCGAATGGGAATGTCTGCAGCCTGAATAGGTGCATCATGGCGTGGACCTCTGGATTTAATCTCTTGACATACTTTACAAGATCGACAATAGATTCGTATGTCCTTATTCACAGCAGGCCAAAAGAAAGATTCAAGAACTCTAGCTTTAGTACGGGAAAAAACCCATATGTCCAGCACACTGCGAATCATGAGCGTGCTGTAAGATTTTAACTCTCATATTTTTAGGCACAAGGATTTGAGAATGAATGGACTTAGCGGAGTCTTGTACCATACGTACAAGTACGCCATTCTTCATCGTAATCCAAGATTTACGATTTGTATCCTTATTCGGATCACCTTTTTGTTGCCAGAGTAAAGAATTTCTTTAGAGTAGGATCATCTTCCTGCTGTTTTATAAAGGAATCATGGGAAATCTCCAAGGGATCATCTTGGATCTGCGCATCATTATCTTCAGAATGTGAAGATTGCGGCATATTAAGAGCTTGAGCCCTAGTGATTACTGCATTAGCAGATTGCATATTAACATTTTCCCAATTAGAAATTTGCTGTGGAGTGCATTCTTTCACTCCATGAATGCGACCGATGATAAGATCAGCGATCGGATTCGGCAAGAGACATGCTTGCACCTCTCCTGTAAAGAAAGGCGTAGCAATATTGATAATGGCAGTGGAGTACTTCTCCAATGTGCCACCAAATGTTACACATTTGACTACATTGCCTGTAGCTCGAGAAGGATTTACGAGTGATTGCCTCACTCCGATGGTAGTGCACCCCGAATCGAAAAGAATTGATACCGGAGTACCATCTATTAGGCCTCTATTGAAGACAAGAGCACCCCTTCCATTATGCGCGATTGACGCAGGGAGAGCGGGAAGCGGGTGACCGCAGCTTAAAGTAGAAACTGTGGTTGGATCGAATAATGTTTTGCATTGCGAACACTGAGATGCTCTAGCAAAATCGAAAGCGGAATTTGCTACACTATTGGAGTCTTTTTTATCATTATTCTGATTACCGGCGTCGTGGAACTCCTGTTGTGCAGAGTTAGCCTGGTAATAAGATTTACCATGTCTTTTGTGTTGTGATCTACCTCGGTTATAATTGTCTCTATAATTATTATTTCCTCTGTTATAACCCCTATTTGGGTTTGAATCATAATATTCATGATCATAATCATCACGCTCATTATACTGAGTATCCCTGTAATATTGGTTCTTTTGTCTCCATGAAGCACTTGGGTAGTTCCTATAGCTACTCCCTTTTCGAGAATGTCTAAAATTATGGGTACCCCTCGCGTGTCGAGGACTATCAGCCCGATTCGAAGAAGAACCCTGATTTGAGTGGTTATCTTGGTTTTGATACTTATTCCAATTAACCTTTTTATCAAATTTATTTTTAGCTCCTTGGAATTTGTGTGAGTAATTCTGATTATATTCTGTTGCCGAAGCAACTGGCATACTCTCTTTAATGTTAGAGTTACTAAGAATCATGTCAGGGTGTGCCGTGGCATACTGGTCACAATATTCTTCCATTTGCTTTAATGTACTAGGTTTACGCTCATGTAAGAACTCTAGGAATGATTTATTTACCGAAGACATGACCTTGTCTCTTAGCAATAAATCCGTAAGACCATCAAATGTTTTCTCTATTTTGGATAATTCAATCCATCGTGAAAGTGTAATTTGTGCTTTTGAGATGAATTCTGAGAATTCTACACCTACCTCAGGTCTCATTGTTTTAAACAAAAGACGATAACCTTCCTCAGGCAGCTGATATTTCTTTATCAGAGATGCCCTAATAGCATCATAATTATCCTTGTCGGCCTCTTCAACGAAATATAACTTACTCAGAGACTCCCCTTTTAGATTTTCAGACAACTGATTCACATACTGTGATTTGTCAACATTATGAGCTCGACAAGCACGTTCAAATCTAGAAAGCCAAAATGTTATGTCATCACTGGCAGGGTTGAACGCTGGTACCTTGACCTTGTACACAAAGGGTTTACCATTACCACTAGATGCCTGATTAACATTACTCATACTTGTCAATTTTAATTTCTCTAACTCAAATTCATGTTCTCTTATTGCTTTTCTCTCTTCAGCTTCTCTATCTAATCTTTTCTGTTCTGCAGCCGCTTCTAATTTTTTCTGTTCAGCTGCTGCTGCAGCATGCAGCTTCTAATTTCTTCTGTTCTGCATCAAATCTCCTTTCCTCCACTTGCATCTGCAATTTCTTTAGTTCAGCAGCAGTATCAGCTTCTTTTTCTAATCTTTTTTCTTCAGCCAGAGCTTTTCTCTCTTCAGCAGTAGCAGCAGCAGCAGCTTTTCTCTCTTCAGCAGCAGCAGCAGCTTTTCTCTCTTCAGCAGCAGCAGCAGCTTTTTCTCTTCAGCAGCAGCTTCTAATTTTTTTTGGGGGTTCTATTTGAAGTTTTCTCTCCTCAGCCGCAGCTTTTTCTCTCCTCAGCAGCAGCTTTTCTCTCCTCAGCTTGCATCTGCAATCTGAATATTTTCTCAGCATCTATCTTCTTTTGTTCAACTTCTGCTTTTCCCATTTATTCTCATCTTTTTGTTTTTTCTCTTCTGATTTTAATGCAATAGCAAATTGAGCAGTTGCCCATTCTTCTATTCATCTTTTTTACCCAGTCTTATCTAGAGATTTTCCTTGTGCAATGAAATAATCTAATGTAGACATATTGTCTTCTTAAATCAGAAACCTGAAAAAGTAAATAAATTACCTATATTTCACTTTTAATGGGAGACAAGTCTATACATAGACTTAGTCTTAGTGAAAAAATCTTGTACTGGTTATACTTTGTGTTTTATAATAACCCATGATAACTTGAGTACCTGTGGACAACACTAACTGTATACTCAAATACTGTGTGTAGACAAGCTTACAAAGGTCTTGTATTACTCTTAATGTAATCAAATGATCACTTAATACCTGGAAACTAATAATTTCCTATACAAATCACTCGTGTGGAGGGGATCAAGCCTTTACAAAAGGTCTTGTATACCTTAATGTATATCCAATGATCACTTGAGTAACACTTGTGGGATTATTAATTATTTCAATTTACAATCACTGTGGGGAGGGAGCCTTGCAAGGTCATATGGGTAGCTGTTTTAAGTAATGTATTCAATGATCACTTGAGTACCTGTGGAAAAATTATTTTTCCTATACCAT
>JAMPIV010011986.1:0-193007 GCA_024509875.1 Oreohelix idahoensis
ATTTGAGCACTTTATTGAGCAGGGTAAATTGCTTGGGAAGACTGGTGATAAGTTAGAAGAATTTGCAACTGCTCGATATGATAAAGCAATGGAAGCTGAACAAAAGAAACTGCATATGGAAGCTGAACAAAAGAAACTGCAGATGCAGGTGGATGAAAAGAGATTCCAAATGGAAATGGAAAAACAAAAAAAGGGAATCAGAAGCTGAGGAGGAAAACTCCAGCTACAGCTAGAAGCTGAAAGACTTCAAAAAGAGGCTGAGAATAAAAGACTTGAAAAAGAAGCTGAAAATAAAAGACTTGAAAAAGAAGCTGAAAATAAAAGACTTGAAAAAGAAGCTGAAAATAAAAGACTTGAAAAAGAAGCTGAAAATGAAAGACTTCAAATGCAGGCTCAAGCTGAAGAAAGGAAGTTACAAAGAGAGTCTGATGAGAGGAAAGCAAAAATGGAACATGAAGAAAAACTCTTAGCTTTAGAGTTGGAGAAATTGAAATTGACGAGCATGAGTAATGGTAATGATTCAAACAAGGGTTCATCTTCTGGGAAGGCTAATAATGATACTTTTAAGATTAAGTTACCAACATTTAGTCCTTCCAGTGATGACATAATGTTCTATCTGGACAGATTTGAACAAGCATGTACAGCTCATAACATAGACAAAGCAAAATATGTTTATCAGTTATCAGGGATACTGACAGGTAAAGCTCTAAGTATATTAAATATGGTGGATGAACTGACAAGAAGCAATTATGAGGTTGTCAGGGCCGCTTTGTTAAAGAAATATCAGCTTAACGAAGACGGCTATCGTCTACAATTTAAAAACATGTTACCTGAAAATGGAGTTGAATTCTCCGAGTTTATTGCAAGAATACGCATTACTTTCTCACGATGGGTTGAACTATCTAAGACGGAAAAAACTTATGAAGGACTTATGGACTTAATACTTAGAGACAAAGTCATGTCGTCTGTCAATGAGTCTTTCCTTGCTTTCCTTCATGAACGTAAACCTAAAACAATAAAAGAAATGGAAGATTTCTGTTGCCAATACGTAACTGCGCACCCACACATAACCATGGGTAACTCTAAGGTGAAAGAAGGTTTACCAGTTGCTTCGGCAGCTCCGTATGGTCAAAACTTTGCTCGTAGATCCCAACAAAATTTTGATAGAAAGGGTAGCGGTAATTTCTGTCAAAATCATGGAAATCAATTTCATGGTGATTCTTCTTCGAAGAATTGGAGACAACCTGATAGTACTCGTTACTATCACCCTAATAATTATAGGCATTTCAAAGAGGATATGGTAATAGAGGTTATTCCTGCCGAAGACCTCAGAACCAAACAAATAGATGTTCGCATCAATGTGAACATGATAGTAATCGTGGAAACTGGAATTCGAACCAGTATAACAATTACAATAGAGACAATAATAACTGCAGAGATAATAATAACTCTGATAACTTCAGAGGTAATAATAGTCGGGGTAGATCTCAACACAAAAAAAAGAGATATCAGCAGGCTAATGCTGTACAACAGGAAACTGAGGCAGCCTGTAATCATGTTGTTGATAGTAAAAACTTTGACGCTGTCACTAGTTCTGCTTTTGACTTTGAGGGAGCAAACAAATGCCCCCAATGCAGTACTTTATTCGAACCGGGTACCATAACTACTTTGAGTTGTGGTCACCCACTTCCCGCTCTTCCTGCTGCTGTTGCGCATGACGGGAGGGGTTCTTTAATTCTACATAAGGGTCTTGTTAATGATACTCCGGTCTCACTACTTTTCGATTCCGGATGCACCACTATTGGTGTTAGACAATCGCTTGTAGATCCATCTTGTGCTACAGGAAGGGTTATTAAATGTGTCACATTTGCGGCACTCTAGAAAAATATCCTACTGCTGTAATTCGCATTGCCACTCCTTTCTTTACTGGAGATGTGCATGCTTGTCTCTTACCTAATCCTATTGCGGACCTTATTATTATTGGTCGTATTCACGGAGTTAGGGAGTGTACCCCACAGCAGATTGCTGCTTGGGAAGATAATAACATGCAAGCTACAAATGCAGTAGTTACAAGAGCACAAGCTCTACAAACACCCGAAACTTCACTGAATAGTGATAATGAAGTTGATAGCCAAGATAGTCACTTAGTAATTACTCGTGACTCTTTCATAAAATTGCAAGAAGAAGATCCTTCTTAAAAAAAAAAATTCTTCGTTCTTGCGAAGAAAGGTGATCCGAATCAGGATACAAATAGAAAATCTTGGATTGCAATGAGAAACGGCGTACTTGTACGTATGGTACAAGATTCGACTACGTCGGCACATTCGCAAATTCTTGTTCCCAAGAGCATGAGAGTCCAAATATTACAACATGCTCATGACTCGCAATGTGCTGGACATATGGGTTTTGCCCGTACGAAGTCGAGAGTCCTTGCGGCTTTCTTTTGGCCTTTTGTCAATAAGGACATTCGTATTTACTGCCGATCATGCAAAGTATGTCAGGAGGTCAAATCTAGAGGACCACGACATGCTGCGCCTATCCAGGCTGCTGACATTCCTATTCGGCCGTTTCAGAAAATGGCCATAGATATTATTGGCCCTTTTAAGGTCAAGTCGGCCAGAGGACATCAGTTTATCCTTACATGTGTCGATATGTGCACACGTTGGCCAGAGGCTATTCCTCTTAAGAGCATATCTACTACAGATATCGCAGATGCTCTTTGGTTGATATTTTCTCGCTTGGGGTTCCCCAGAGAAATATTGTCAGACCATGGCACTCAACTCATATCTGACACTATGTCACAGGTAATGTCTACCTTACATATTGAACGATCTCTCAGTAGTATCTACCATCCTATGTCTAATGGGTTAGTTGAGCGTCTGAATAGAACGCTCAAGACTTTGCTTGGTAAGATAACTGAAGATCATCCTCAAGATTGGGACAGGGTTTTACCCGCGGCTCTCTTTGCCTATAGAGAAAGTCCCTAATGAACACACAGGATTTTCTCCCTTCGAACTTGTCTTTGGCGCGCGTCCACGCGGCCCTATGTCTTTATTACACGATCTCATCACTGCCGATGATATTAGCGATGAAAACTCAATCCTCATATGAGTATGTCATTGCTCTTAGACAAAAGATCATTGAGGCATGTAAGCTAGCAACTGCTTCATCAGAAATTGCTAAAGAGAAGGCAAGGCAGTTTGCTAACAAGAATAGATGTCTACGACAACTTTGTCCAGGTGACAAAGCATTCGTCCTACTCCCCAGTAGGGAAAATAGACTTCTTATTGCATGGAAAGGTCCGTATGCAATAGTCTCTCGGATTTCCGATGTTGACTATGTGGTCGATATTGATGGAAAGCATAAAACTTTCCACATAAACATGCTTTCGGAATTTCACGAACGTCCGGACTATTTGCTGCCTATTTTCCAGGCAACGGATGATGCTCCTGCACCTCACGGTCATTATTCATCCCTGTCTGTCATTCAGGATGAGGAAGCTACCTTCTCTGATGTCAACCTTCCCCTTCCAGTGGTTCCATTACATTCTACGGAATCTTGGAAAAACGTTTCTGTTTCTCCTAATCTTTCTGGTGACGAACATCGACAAGTCTCGTCGATGTTACAAACATTTCAGGATGTTCTCACTGACATTCCTGGACACACAGATGTCATAGAACATGACATAATTCTTACCGACAATAATCCAATTAGGGTTAGGCCGTATCCTATTCCTATACACTTTCAGTCGCAAGGGGAAAAGGAATTGGATGAAATGATTCAATTAAATATAATTGAACCATCGACTTCACCATATTCTTCTTCCATGGTTATTGTCCGGAAGAAGGATAAGAACATACGAATTTGCGTTGATTATCGCAAATTGAATCAGGTCACAAAGTTCGACGCTGAACCGATGCCTTTGTTAGAAGATCTACTGATTAGACTTTCTAATTCTAGATTCTTCACTAAACTTGACTTGTCTAAAGGTTATTGGCAAGTGCCTTTAGCAGAGCATGCCAAACCTCTTACTGCTTTTTCTACACCTAGGGGTCTATTTCAATGGAATGTTATGCCTTTTGGTCTCATGAACGCCCCTGCAACTTTCGTTCGCATGATGCGTCGAATTCTGTCACATCGTTCGGATGTCATCGCATACTTAGATGACATCTGTCTCTTCAGTGATACCTGGGAAGATCACTATTTAGGGTTATATGACTTACTGTCCACTCTACGTGAGAATAATTTGACAGCAAAACCTTCTAAAGCTTTTGTTGGTTTTGGTGAAATCTCTTTCCTGGGTCATCGTGTTGGTCATGGTCTCTTGAAGACAGAAGACCACAATACTTCCAAAATACTGAACATCTCTGTTCCTAAAACGAAGAAACAAGTTAGGAGTCTCTTAGGTTTAATTCATTTTATGGGAGATTTATTCCAAATTTATCTTCGATCATGGCACCTCTATCAACATTGTTGAAGAAAGGTTCGCCTAATCTGGTCCGTTGGTCTGAAGAATGCCAATCTTCACTAGACCAAATCAAGAATATATTTTCTTCTCCTCCCATCTTAAGATTACCTACTCTTGATAGGACTTTTGTTCTTCGGAGTGATGCTTCATCCACTGGGATTGGAGCAGCACTGATGCAAGAATATGCAAATACTCTGCATCCTGTTATGTACATTTCTAGAAAACTAAATGCGGCAGAGAGGAACTACTCGGTTTTAGACCGTGAGTTGTTAGCGATGGTTTGGTCAATTCTAAAGCTACAAAGATTCCTCCTGGGCGCACATTTCATTCTAGAGACTGATCAGAAAGCTCTTACAGCTATTCAGACTAAGAATTTGAAGAGTTCGAGATCCACTCGATATGCTATAGCTCTTCAACCTTTTCACTTCACGGTACGAGCTATCCGTGGTGCGGATAATGTGATGGCTGACATTTTGTCTAGATGCCCACATGACTCCAACTAATACTTCTGTCCTATATTTCTATATATTACAGAGTCATAACACACCTATATTTCTACAATAGATTAGCACATCTGTACTTACTTTATATGTACACACTATCGTGCTTTGTTGTCATCTTCTTCTGTTCGTTTTTTTTTAAAATGATAGAGGAGGACTGAGTAGTTAATATAAGGGCCGTTAGTTTACTAAACAGCCACAATTATTAATAATGTATTGTACCTTATGAAGCATATTAGTTATTAATTAGCATTATATTGCTTGTACTTTCTCAGAATGTCATTGTTGAGCTGAGGACTTACCTTACGAGTTCTAGATTGTGTACTTACCCTCGGAATACCAGAGCATATGTCCTGGATCGTCATGTAGTTTAACTTTGCTATGTACTTATGTCATTACATGTCAAAGAATGTACTATTTAAATTTTCCTATCAGATTTGTACATCCATTTTTAAAGACAATATTAGAGTATGCTGTTTAATGATGATTATAGTAACTTGCATACGTATATTGTGTTTACATGCTAACGTGATGTGTGTTGGTGACACCTCCCCGATGTGAATATTTTTTGAGACATATTTATTTTTTCTGTTGAGGTATATCCTCACCAGACACTCTATAATTAGCCTATTGTTTGGCAATTTAATTAATTATCAGCGCATAATTCGTGCGTTTTGAGCCGCTTATCGCTTGCTCTTTGATATTGAAAAAAAAATATGTTCCACATTTTTTTTTATCGGGAGGAGGTGGTGATATGTTGCGTGATAAATTCTCGCAACATCGTTTTATTTCAATATCTGTTTTATAACGCAAGGGCAACAACTGCTTGAAATCTATAGTCACTTTTCTCGGTAAGCATTTGTCTTCTCGCGTTAGTATCGAATGCAGTTAACTTTTGAGCTGTGGTCATTTTTGCGCTGGACTGCGCATGACTTGTCTTGTTGTTTGTCGATCGGTTTCCGCCCACCACTAGTGGGAGTGAGCGATTTGGAATGGCGAAAGAGATGCCTCGTTGAAGAGGGGATCTCCGCTTTTTTTTTGTTCTGTCAGGGATGTGTAGTCCTCTTATGGATATTTCGTTTAGTCGAGATAATACCTCTAGTGTTTTCCCACATGTCGGGAGGCGTGATATTTCTGTGTATTTCATGAAAGCAAGGTAAATTGACTTTTTCATTAACTCTATCGATTTTGGGTCGTGAGCGATTTCGATTCATAGCCTGTCTCCGAAAGTCGTCGTCACGAGATGTTCTTTCCCAGCTCACATGTCGCTGCATTGTACTGCATCGGTTGATGCATGTACCAAGGACCATTACTTGCTACTTTGTTAAATGAACTAGGTTTAGAAAACCTTTATTATCTAGAGGATATTCTTGAGGACATTATTTATACTTCGGCAGACGTGTCTGTCTTGCTGAAGTCAAACTAAGGAGAGTGAACTGATCTCATACATCTGGTTATCTCCTGGCTGTTATAGAAAAGGATGGAGTTGTTCACCTGACTACATTTACAGCACTATGAAATATAACATGCATCTGACTCATCATTGTAATGCTGTCTACCGTCTATTGCTGTATTGAATGTTGCTGTGATAATGACTGTTTGATGTGCCTACACATTTGCGTAACCATTTTTGTCACTGTGGCGTCCACAATAAATAATGAAGAAAAACGTCAACGGCTGTTTCAAGACTCATTGACTTTATACGTCGTGAGTTTACTGACGTCCTATGTGGATTGCCCTGTTATTGTTGCATGAACATTGTTTTGACTGAACACATCTATACACTACACAAAACCAGACATGCGGATGCCATCCATCATCATATGGCATCACGCATCAAATATACATTTCAGTTACAGGTTGATTGTCGGAATATATGTTAATTACTGATTTTGTAATACTAAACGCTGGTAAAGTAGTGAGGGACCATTCACTTTTTCAGGTGTCTTGAGCAAAAGCTAAGGAGTGCGTTTTCGGACTATTTGTCCAATAATTGCCTCCCTTACCCTAACTGTCCTTTGCTTGATAGTGGACTTTATAATTAAGGGATTATTTTTCTCTGCAATAATTAGCAAACTTATTTTTCAGAAGTAATCTTAACTACCATTTAGTTGGCGTAGTCGTGTTCGATAATAGCAGCGATAGTTAGATTTTAATTTGGAGGAGGTATCCCAGGGTTAAGGATATCATCTTTTGATTTTTGGTAATTTTTTCTCGTAAGTGGTAGGAACCAGTGTATCCTTTTTCCTATTTTCGTTCTCCACTAGTCTCAGTCACTGACATAATATGGCCGAGAGGGCAAAGCTTAGACAACTTCTCAGGGACGAAGCGAGAGAGGAGGGACTGGAAGGAGAAGAAGCGAAAGCATTTGTCAGAGACGAACTTGAGAGATATGATGCGGAGAGGAAAGCAGCTGAAGCTATAGAGCAGAAGAAGATGGATGAGGAAATGGAAATTCGCAGGGCGAACGAAAGAGAGAAGGAGAGACAGCATGAGGAAAGAGAGAAAGAGAGACAGCATGAGGAAAGAGAGAAGGAGAGACAGCTGGAGGAAAAAGAGAAACAGAGACAACACGAGCTGGCTCTTAAAGCTCTAGAACTTCAAAGTCGTGGTGCTGCCTCTACCTCCAGCAATGGAGAGTCTTCTCCTCATTCTTCCTTAACTGATCCTTCTAACAGTCAATCTCTTCACCTCACTGCTATGTCTTTTCCGCTAGAATCTTTCCCTTGTCCTAATGAGAAGATTGACACTTGGCTAGAAAAATTTGAGAAAATTGCAACTCTGTACGGTTTAGAGAGGTCGCGTTGGAATATAAAACTTTCCCAGGCCCTAAAAGGTTCCGCTTATGATGTTTATTCTAAGCTGGAAAGTAGCCAACAAGACGACTACGATGTGTTGAAGAAAGCGTTACTGGAGCGCTTTGAAATGAACGCTCGCAAATTTTTGCAACTGTTTCGCAACAGCCGGAAAGAGAATTCTGAAACTTTTCAGCAGTTCTCGTCTCGTTTGAAGGGTTATCTGACAAAGTGCCTAGAGCTCTCACAGCTCCCCTCTACCTATGAAGGTCTTGAGGAATTTGTTTTAACAGAACAAATAAAGAACACATTGTCTGCTGATACCCGGAGATTTCTAGCTGAGCAGGGGGTAGAAAAACTTGAAGACATTTTGGAAAAGTCTGAGCGTTATCACAATGCGCTGGCTGAACTACCGGCCACAAAGCGGAAACCGACAGAGGAGCATTTTCGAAAACATAACCTAGAGCAATCTTCTCAGGCTTCTAACCAAAATAACCACAGAGAAACTGGACCTCAAAACCCCCCTCCTGAAAAATCCAAGTTCTACAAGAACAAGCACCCCAACCACCCCAAACAGTCTGATCAACCCGACCGCTCTACATGGCAGCGTAGCCAGAAAGGACAAGGTGGCAAAGGGAGAACCCCTGAGCACGGGACATATGATCAGACCGAGCACACCGAGCCTAAACGCATCGGATGCTTATTAACAGTCTCGCAAGGTGGAATTATTGACAGTGATTCCCAACCTGTTGGGGATAGACCCTCAACGCGAGGTACTGTTATTTTGAACGGTTCTCAAACTTCTTTGTTTATTTGACACGGGGCTTTCTTATGATTGCATTGTTGCCAGAAACCTGGTCAAACCCGGTCAAGAGACAGCAGAGACCGTCCAACTTTGTGGAGTTCGTAAGAGTGATGCACCTACAGCGCTTCCCATCGCACTGGTGGAGATACACTCTGACTTTGTCAGAGGCGTGATCAAAGCGGCTGTTATGGATGATCCCATCTACCCAGTCATACTTGGCGGGAGATACGTGTGTATTGGGAAACCGGAAGAGCCGATGGTGGCAGCAGTAACTACAAGAGGGCAAACCAAAAAGGAACGGGAGCCGGCGCCTAATTTGTTACCTATGGAACTTAAAGAAGCGCAATACAAGGACCCTACCTTGGCACCCTGCTTTAGGAAACTGCCCATGGCTAAGGAACCCAAACAGCACGGGGACATTTTTTCTGAGGATGGCGTACTTTATCGGAGAACGGGCAAGCCTGACCAAGGTTACAACCAGCTCCTAGTACCGAAACAGTACAGAAGCCAAATCCTAGAAATGGGGCACTCTCTTCCCTTCAGCGGACATATGGGACAGAACGCCACAAACCAACGTATAACCACTCATTATTGGTGGCCAGGAGTAAATACTGATATTATCAGATATGTCAAATCCTGTGCCCAGTGCCAACGTGTACCACCCAAGCAACGGACACCCCCAGTCCACATGGGTGAAATGCCAATAATGGGAACACCATTCGAACGGGTTGTGATCGACATTTTAGGGCCTTTCGAAAGGACTAAAAGAAGGAACAGGTTTATCCTGACCTTAGTCGATACATGCACTTTATGGGCAGAAGCTATCCCGCTAACATGCGCAGATGCCAAGCATGTCGCAGAAGCCCTCGTGCAGATTTTCACTCGGTTGGGATTCCCGCAGCAAGTGTTGACGGATAACGGATCTCCATACCGAAACCTGTTGATGGATGAGATCGTTAAGATCTTGAGGACCCAACACATCCACACTAAGCCATATACTCCGACCGGAAATGGGCTCGTGGAACGTGCTAATGGAAACCTCAACATGCTGCTAAGTAAACTGGCACAAGTGAAACCTGAAGATTGGGACCTTTGTATTCCTGGAGCTTTATTTGGCTACAGAGAATCTCCTCATACTTCCACAGGATTTCCGCCAGCGACACTCTTATTCGGCAGACCCATTAAGGGCCCGCTTGAAGCCTTACTTCAGTCTCTGACAGACGAGAAGGCTGATGAGACAGTTGTCTCAGCCAGTAAATATGTGTCGGTTTTAAAGGAAAGGTTGAAACTAGGGTGGGACCTAGCAACGACTAACGTTAAGCGAGCTCGCACCAAGCACGCTAACCGATACAGGAAAGTCGCGAAAGAGAGAGAACTGGAAGCAGGAGAGAAAGTTTTGGTGTTACTCCCTACCGAGAACAACCAACTGAAGATCGGATGGCAAGGGCCGTTTACCGTCCTGGAAAAGATTTCTAAGGCTAACTACCAGATCTCTATTAAAGGAAAGGAGAAGGTTTTCCATTTAAATCTCTTAAAGAGATACTTGGAAAAACCAGTGCCAACCTCCGACCATCTCCTGACGATCGCCAAAACTGACGAAGATGACGATAGTGGCAGGGATATTCCACCGCTATCACAGGAAATCTTTCAAAAATGTCAGAAGCGGCGACGCTCTTTCAAGCGCGCATGGGAGACATTCCAGAGGAAGGAAACTTTGGGGAGTAGACTTCATGAGTAGGACTTGCAGAGAGATGGAGGGGGAAGACGAGAGGGAAGAAGACAGACACCCCGAAGCTACGGTTATAGGAAATTTAATTCCATAGGCAGTTACGACTTGTTAGGTGTTAAACGTATCGTTTAAGCCGGAAAGGGGAGAGCATTTCGTTCTACGAAATAATAGTTCATCCTTTGTCTGGTTTAAAATATAAAACCTAGTTTGAAACTTTATTTTCATTCTTCTCAATAAATCGCAGTAGACAGGTGGTTCGCGAAGAGTAGAGCTGTATAAGCGAAGTTTCTTAGTTTGTTGCGACAATTTGTCGAACTTCTAGACTTCCATAAATATGAGCGTAAAAATTCTTAATTGTGCGATATCTTGTAGTGCTGTGTTTTGAGGTAAATATTATATAGTAGTTCTCTAGAATTTTGTGAAGTGATTAAGTGTTAAATCGCCGATTTAATTTTAAACTAGTTCTTTTGAACAGAGGGCTTAATCTATATAGTCTGTATTATTTTCTAGTGACGCATACAGTGGAAATACATAATAAATTATATCTTTAGCTTACTAAAAAATGTAGCTATAATGAAGTTAATTTAACTTCTAAATAATCAGACGAGAGAATATATTTTAAAAACTAAACTTATAACGCTAGATACATCATTGAGTGTTGACGAAATACGTATGTATTTTCTAATTCATGATGTTTGATTTATTTAATATAACTTATTTTACGGGAAGTTTTAAATATAAGTCAAGCTGTAGGCTTGCTATTAAAATGTAAGTTATATTGAGTACATATATGTAAATTATTTGATATGTGTTCTTTCCTTTATATAGTGAAACGGTGGTACCCAACTTTACCAGCGTTCTAGTACGTGAACTTTATTTGGGAAGAAACAAATCACTTTCATTACCTGAACTGTAACAGTTAAATGAAGTAAGAGGCCTTCGCGCCAGAATTAATTCTTCCAGAATAACTCTTCAGTACAATTCAGCCCGTTGTGGCAAGCAAAGATCAGAAACATTCCGACAGAGTTTTGACTAGTACTGTGGCGACCAAATATAGTAACTTCCTGAAAATAGACACCGATCCGACATTCCTTAAATTCTAGAAACCAAAGCTAATGACATTGTGCTCTGCTAACTTTCGTGCCTGGACAATATTTTATGTGACTTAATCAGACGTTCGAAAAATTAGAACACCCAAGGAATCGTTCCCTGAGAGTTTAGTACGTCTTTTGGAACTGGGGATTTCTTGGTCAAGGACTGCATTTTCGGGTCTGTGTGAAGGTCCTAGAATTGAGTATGTTCCCAGAGGCAGCGAGCAAAGTTGTGAGTATAACTGCATGGCCATGGCTGAATGAATGAGTGTACGCAGATCAGAGTGTTATTTTACAGTTATAGATTGTCACCCATTTACTGTCTTAATTCTTTTTTGTTTAACCTGCAGAATTTGTTACTATTTGCTAGAGTTTCTTTACTTCTTAGGCTAAATCAGATTATTCAACTCTGTGCATACATTTACGAGAAAAGAAGAAAAACTCTTAGCCTAAACCCTACGTATCTATAACTCTTTGGGCCATCATCTGTTCTCTTAACGGGGCTGTGGGCTAAACCTAGAGCTAAGATCATAACGGGGATATCATCCTTGTAGCATTTTTCTTAAATTTTATGACTATTTGTATATGTTTTTCCTTGATGTATTTTTGGTGTTGTGAGAAGATTTTACATGATAAATAAAATCTCTCTTGAACTAAATCAGTGCGTTGGTCAGCTCGTTCAAAGAATACATATATCATTGTTATAGTTTTCCCACGTCTGTGTGTTTACCTGTCGTCACGTGTATATGCGTGCCCGTGAGTAGATAGAGAGATATTAATATATATATCTGTGGTTAGACTGTCTGACGCCTTTAAAAGCGGTCGTAGAAGATAGGTGAGAGAGAGAAGATTATCTCGATTCTCAAAGACAGCCTCTATATCACATTCTCTCATCTCACGTGGGGAAATTCTATTGCTTTTCACCAGCTCTCACTGTATCGATCACTCATTCCAACCTATTCAGAAGGGACCAACCTAAGTCTTAATACTCCTATCGAAAAATCTACGACAAATGGGTTCTCGTCCGACGGATTTTTTAACTTAGAATAGGAAGACGAGTACGACAAACGTGGACTCGTCTATCTGGATTTTGTATTTAAGATTCTTTATTCTGTAATAGAGTAAGAGTGTGATGTCTTGTGAGTTTTGTATCTTTTTAAAATAATTTATCCCCTAGACTAACGATCTGTTTTCGGGCGTGCTGACCACACAAACTGATAGTTTTTTTCCACAGCATTTAGAAATAATATACATTTCAGTTACAGGTTGATTGTCGGAATATATGTTAATTACTGATTTTGTAATACTAAACGCTGGTAAAGTAGTGAGTGTATACCATTCACTGGGTTTTGAAGAAGCAGGTGTTTGAGCAAAAGCTAAGGAGTGCGTTTCGGACTATTTGTCCAGATTAATTGCCTCCCTTACCCTAACTGTCTTCAGGGGTGAACTTGATAGTGGACTTTATAATTAAGGGATTATTTTTCTCTTTAATTTTTGCAATAATTATTTTGCTTTTCCACTGTAGCAACTTATTTTTCAGAAGTAATCTTAACTACCATTTAGTTGGCGTAGTCGTGTTTTGCATTAAGTGCTTTATTGCCGATAATAGCAGCGATAGTTAGATTTTAATTTGGAGGAGGTATCCCAGGGTTAAGGATATCATCTTTTGATTTTTGGTAATTTTTTCTCGTAAGTGGTAGGAACCAGTGTATCCTTTTTCCTATTTTCGTTCTCCACTAGTCTCAGTCACTGACATAATATGGCCGAGAGGGCAAAGCTTAGACAACTTCTCAGGGACGAAGCGAGAGAGGAGGGACTGGAAGGAGAAGAAGCGAAAGCATTTGTCAGAGACGAACTTGAGAGATATGATGCGGAGAGGAAAGCAGCTGAAGCTATAGAGCAGAAGAAGATGGATGAGGAAATGGAAATTCGCAGGGCGAACGAAAGAGAGAAGGAGAGACAGCATGAGGAAAGAGAGAAAGAGAGACAGCATGAGGAAAGAGAGAAGGAGAGACAGCTGGAGGAAAAAGAGAAACAGAGACAACACGAGCTGGCTCTTAAAGCTCTAGAACTTCAAAGTCGTGGTGCTGCCTCTACCTCCAGCAATGGAGAGTCTTCTCCTCATTCTTCCTTAACTGATCCTTCTAACAGTCAATCTCTTCACCTCACTGCTATGTCTTTTCCGCTAGAATCTTTCCCTTGTCCTAATGAGAAGATTGACACTTGGCTAGAAAAATTTGAGAAAATTGCAACTCTGTACGGTTTAGAGAGGTCGCGTTGGAATATAAAACTTTCCCAGGCCCTAAAAGGTTCCGCTTATGATGTTTATTCTAAGCTGGAAAGTAGCCAACAAGACGACTACGATGTGTTGAAGAAAGCGTTACTGGAGCGCTTTGAAATGAACGCTCGCAAATTTTTGCAACTGTTTCGCAACAGCCGGAAAGAGAATTCTGAAACTTTTCAGCAGTTCTCGTCTCGTTTGAAGGGTTATCTGACAAAGTGCCTAGAGCTCTCACAGCTCCCCTCTACCTATGAAGGTCTTGAGGAATTTGTTTTAACAGAACAAATAAAGAACACATTGTCTGCTGATACCCGGAGATTTCTAGCTGAGCAGGGGGCAGAAAAACTTGAAGACATTTTGGAAAAGTCTGAGCGTTATCACAATGCGCTGGCTGAACTACCGGCCACAAAGCGGAAACCGACAGAGGAGCATTTTCGAAAACATAACCTAGAGCAATCTTCTCAGGCTTCTAACCAAAATAACCACAGAGAAACTGGACCTCAAAACCCCCCTCCTGAAAAATCCAAGTTCTACAAGAACAAGTACCCCAACCACCCCAAACAGTCTGATCAACCCGACCGCTCTACATGGCAGCGTAGCCAGAAAGGACAAGGTGGCAAAGGGAGAACCCCTGAGCACGGGACATATGATCAGACCGAGCACACCGAGCCTAAACGCATCGGATGCTTATTAACAGTCTCGCAAGGTGGAATTATTGACAGTGATTCCCAACCTGTTGGGGATAGACCCTCAACGCGAGGTACTGTTATTTTGAACGGTTCTCAAACTTCTTGTTTATTTGACACGGGGCTTTCTTATGATTGCATTGTTGCCAGAAACCTGGTCAAACCCGGTCAAGAGACAGCAGAGACCGTCCAACTTTGTGGAGTTCGTAAGAGTGATGCACCTACAGCGCTTCCCATCGCACTGGTGGAGATACACTCTGACTTTGTCAGAGGCGTGATCAAAGCGGCTGTTATGGATGATCCCATCTACCCAGTCATACTTGGCGGGAGATACGTGTGTATTCGGAAACCGGAAGAGCCGATGGTGGCAGCAGTAACTACAAGAGGGCAAACCAAAAAGGAACGGGAGCCGGCGCCTAATTTGTTACCTATGGAACTTAAAGAAGCGCAATACAAGGACCCTACCTTGGCACCCTGCTTTAGGAAACTGCCCATGGCTAAGGAACCCAAACAGCACGGGGACATTTTTTCTGAGGATGGCGTACTTTATCGGAGAACGGGCAAGCCTGACCAAGGTTACAACCAGCTCCTAGTACCGAAACAGTACAGAAGCCAAATCCTAGAAATGGGGCACTCTCTTCCCTTCAGCGGACATATGGGACAGAACGCCACAAACCAACGTATAACCACTCATTATTGGTGGCCAGGAGTAAATACTGATATTATCAGATATGTCAAATCCTGTGCCCAGTGCCAACGTGTACCACCCAAGCAACGGACACCCCCAGTCCACATGGGTGAAATGCCAATAATGGGAACACCATTCGAACGGGTTGTGATCGACATTTTAGGGCCTTTCGAAAGGACTAAAAGAAGGAACAGGTTTATCCTGACCTTAGTCGATACATGCACTTTATGGGCAGAAGCTATCCCGCTAACATGCGCAGATGCCAAGCATGTCGCAGAAGCCCTCGTGCAGATTTTCACTCGGTTGGGATTCCCGCAGCAAGTGTTGACGGATAACGGATCTCCATACCGAAACCTGTTGATGGATGAGATCGTTAAGATCTTGAGGACCCAACACATCCACACTAAGCCATATACTCCGACCGGAAATGGGCTCGTGGAACGTGCTAATGGAAACCTCAACATGCTGCTAAGTAAACTGGCACAAGTGAAACCTGAAGATTGGGACCTTTGTATTCCTGGAGCTTTATTTGGCTACAGAGAATCTCCTCATACTTCCACAGGATTTCCGCCAGCGACACTCTTATTCGGCAGACCCATTAAGGGCCCGCTTGAAGCCTTACTTCAGTCTCTGACAGACGAGAAGGCTGATGAGACAGTTGTCTCAGCCAGTAAATATGTGTCGGTTTTAAAGGAAAGGTTGAAACTAGGGTGGGACCTAGCAACGACTAACTTTAAGCGAGCTCGCACCAAGCACGCTAACCGATACAGGAAAGTCGCGAAAGAGAGAGAACTGGAAGCAGGAGAGAAAGTTTTGGTGTTACTCCCTACCGAGAACAACCAACTGAAGATCGGATGGCAAGGGCCGTTTACCGTCCTGGAAAAGATTTCTAAGGCTAACTACCAGATCTCTATTAAAGGAAAGGAGAAGGTTTTCCATTTAAATCTCTTAAAGAGATACTTGGAAAAACCAGTGCCAACCTCCGACCATCTCCTGACGATCGCCAAAACTGACGAAGATGACGATAGTGGCAGGGATATTCCACCGCTATCACAGGAAATCTTTCAAAAATGTCAGAAGCGGCGACGCTCTTTCAAGCGCGCATGGGAGACATTCCAGAGGAAGGAAACTTTGGGGAGTAGACTTCATGAGTAGGACTTGCAGAGAGATGGAGGGGGAAGACGAGAGGGAAGAAGACAGACACCCCGAAGCTACGGTTATAGGAAATTTAATTCCATAGGCAGTTACGACTTGTTAGGTGTTAAACGTATCGTTTAAGCCGGAAAGGGGAGAGCATTTCGTTCTACGAAATAATAGTTCATCCTTTGTCTGGTTTAAAATATAAAACCTAGTTTGAAACTTTATTTTCATTCTTCTCAATAAATCGCAGTAGACAGGTGGTTCGCGAAGAGTAGAGCTGTATAAGCGAAGTTTCTTAGTTTGTTGCGACAATTTGTCGAACTTCTAGACTTCCATAAATATGAGCGTAAAAATTCTTAATTGTGCGATATCTTGTAGTGCTGTGTTTTGAGGTAAATATTATATAGTAGTTCTCTAGAATTTTGTGAAGTGATTAAGTGTTAAATCGCCGATTTAATTTTAAACTAGTTCTTTTGAACAGAGGGCTTAATCTATATAGTCTGTATTATTTTCTAGTGACGCATACAGTGGAAATACATAATAAATTATATCTTTAGCTTACTAAAAAATGTAGCTATAATGAAGTTAATTTAACTTCTAAATAATCAGACGAGAGAATATATTTTTAAAAACTAAACTTATAACGCTAGATACATCATTGAGTGTTGACGAAATACGTATGTATTTTCTAATTCATGATGTTTGATTTATTTAATATAACTTATTTTACGGGAAGTTTTAAATATAAGTCAAGCTGTAGGCTTGCTATTAAAATGTAAGTTATATTGAGTACATATATGTAAATTATTTGATATGTGTTCTTTCCTTTATATAGTGAAACGGTGGTACCCAACTTTACCAGCGTTCTAGTACGTGAACTTTATTTGGGAAGAAACAAATCACTTTCATTACCTGAACTGTAACAGTTAAATGAAGTAAGAGGCCTTCGCGCCAGAATTAATTCTTCCAGAATAACTCTTCAGTACAATTCAGCCCGTTGTGGCAAGCAAAGATCAGAAACATTCCGACAGAGTTTTGACTAGTACTGTGGCGACCAAATATAGTAACTTCCTGAAAATAGACACCGATCCGACATTCCTTAAATTCTAGAAACCAAAGCTAATGACATTGTGCTCTGCTAACTTTCGTGCCTGGACAATATTTTATGTGACTTAATCAGACGTTCGAAAAATTAGAACACCCAAGGAATCGTTCCCTGAGAGTTTAGTACGTCTTTTGGAACTGGGGATTTCTTGGTCAAGGACTGCATTTTCGGGTCTGTGTGAAGGTCCTAGAATTGAGTATGTTCCCAGAGGCAGCGAGCAAAGTTGTGAGTATAACTGCATGGCCATGGCTGAATGAATGAGTGTACGCAGATCAGAGTGTTATTTTACAGTTATAGATTGTCACCCATTTACTGTCTTAATTCTTTTTGTTTAACCTGCAGAATTTGTTACTATTTGCTAGAGTTTCTTTACTTCTTAGGCTAAATCAGATTATTCAACTCTGTGCATACATTTACGAGAAAAGAAGAAAAACTCTTAGCCTAAACCCTACGTATCTATAACTCTTTGGGCCATCATCTGTTCTCTTAACGGGGCTGTGGGCTAAACCTAGAGCTAAGATCATAACGGGGATATCATCCTTGTAGCATTTTTCTTAAATTTTATGACTATTTGTATATGTTTTTCCTTGATGTATTTTTGGTGTTGTGAGAAGATTTTACATGATAAATAAAATCTCTCTTGAACTAAATCAGTGCGTTGGTCAGCTCGTTCAAAGAATACATATATCATTGTTATAGTTTTCCCACGTCTGTGTGTTTACCTGTCGTCACGTGTATGTGCGTGCCCGTGAGTAGATAGAGAGATATTAATATATATATCTGTGGTTAGACTGTCTGACGCCTTTAAAAGCGGTCGTAGAAGATAGGTGAGAGAGAGAGAAGATTATCTCGATTCTCAAAGACAGCCTCTATATCACATTCTATCATCTCACGTGGGGAAATTCTATTGCTTTTCACCAGCTCTCACTGTATCGATCACTCATTCCAACCTATTCAGAAGGGACCAACCTAAGTCTTAATACTCCTATCGAAAAATCTACGACAACACGTACATATGAAATATCTATATATCCACTCACATACATACACACATAAGACGTCAGTTAGACGTACAGACGTGGGAAAAACTATGATAATGATTATATGAATAGTTTGGGAAAACGAACTGACCGACACGCTGGAATAAATTTTATGGGTAGTTTATTTATCAAGACTAAACTTCTCTCACAACATATCAAATCACATCAAGCATATACAAAAATCATAAACAAAAAATCAAGAAATGCTACAAGAATGATAGACCCGTTGGTATGATCCTTCCCTCAAAGTATAGCCCACAGTCCCGTTAGAAGAAAGTGATAGCCCAAAGAGTCACCGATACATATGATTTAGTCCAAAATTCTTCTCCCTTTTAAGGTATGAACAGACTGGATACCCTGATCTAGTATAAGGGAATATATAGATATATAGTTAGCAATACCTTGCATAAAGAAATGTTATGACAGCAAAAATGAATGGGTGTCAAAATACCACCATAAAGGGATCGCTCAGTCCTGCATTCACTCTATTCATTCAACTGTGCTCACGTGCATTTTTCAACAACAACAAAAAATATTTTTAGGACTTGCCCATACAGAATCTTCAATGGTAATCTTGGCCAAGAAAACACCAGGTCCAAAAAGACGGGTTGAATTCACTACTTCCGGGACCGTTCTCTTGGGAATACTATTGTTTTGGATGTCTGTTTAAGGCACATAAAATTGTCCAGGCACGAGCGTTTATAGCTAGCACAGTGTCAACATCTTAGATTTTAAACGAATGAGGAATGTCAGGTCGGCACCTTTTCTCAATATAGGAATTTAGTTGGTAACACCACCACTTGTCAACAGTGTCGGGAAATTTACTGATTGAAATATGTTACTTGCCACCAAGGCGGAAAAAATGACTAGAGTTTTCTCAGGAAGAATCAAATCAGGCTCGATGACCCGTTATCAAATCTTTAAGATAAGAATGTTTGTTGTTTTCTTCACAGATTTATCTCTTTTACTCAAACGCTGGCAAAGTTTGGGTACCACAGTTTCACTATATAAAATGGAAAGAACACATATCAAATAATTATACATACTATAACTGATAATTTAAACTGCAAGCGTAGCTTGTCTTATCATTTAAATTTTCCCGTGAAATAAGTTATATACAAAAATCATCTATCCTCACGAATTAGGAATACGTGCTTATTCCGTCAACACTCATGAGGCTTCTAGCATTTATAAGTTAGTTTAGAAAGTTTATTCTCGTCTGATTATTTTAGCAGTAAAATTAAATTCCTTTATTAGCCGACTGAGTTTAAGCTAGAAATATAATTTCTGTTTTCCACTGTAACTCGTCACTATAAAATAATACAGACTATATAAATTAAGCGCTCTGCACCAAATCTAACTAGAGAAATAAAATAAACGATTTAACACTTTAAACACTTCACAAAATACTAGAATATATATGATATTTTACCTCCAAACAGAATTACAGTTTCACAACGACTAGGATAATTCACTAGATAGGTATTTAGAAGCTCGGCCAAATTTGACGAGAAACTAATGACTTCGATATACAAGCTTTATTCACTAGCACGAGTGATTCTGTCTACTGCAAGTTGGAGAATGAAAAG
The DNA here is from genome assembly GCA_024509875.1 of Oreohelix idahoensis. NCBI lineage: Eukaryota > Metazoa > Mollusca > Gastropoda > Stylommatophora > Oreohelicidae > Oreohelix > Oreohelix idahoensis. Next base: position 19,918 of record JAMPIV010011986.1, read on the forward strand.
AAAGTTTCAAACTCTGGTTAATATCTATTTCCAGACAAAGAGGTAAACGTTTAATTTCGCAAAACGAAGTACTCTCCCCTTTCCCGTCTTTCACGCTTACGTTTAACACCTAAACGCATGCCGTAACTGCCACCTTGCGTCTCTGACACCTCCGTCTAAGAAACGGCCGAAGCGCTACGTGTCAGATGCAAATGTAGACAACCAGTCTGCACTGCAGGGGCAGTTTTTGCACCTACCCCGAGAAACTCATCCTAAGAACCATAACTGACACTTTGCTTTCTCGCACCTTACGCCAACTCTGGCCGTGGAGCGTGAGTGTCATATCACCTGACACTGAGAATCTACCTTGGAAACTACATGTCAGATGCAAAATACCAGACAAATGTCTGAAACTGCGCTGAGGAGATGTCGGCTATCGCGCCTCACTGAGCGTTCAGCCGATTCAACTCGTTGTGGCAGGTGAAAACACAGACAAATTTGTCGCCTATAGGTCTAGCGAAAGCGAATATTCACGGTGTATTTCGTCAATCTGCAGCGATTGACTGAATGCATTCTCACGCCAAATCGTCTGGTGCTAGGGACTGACGCGTTACGTAAGGAGTTACTCGTTTAATCAGCAATGAAATGCGTTTCTAAATGAGAAACGAAACTGGCGAAAGTTAGAATGGGAAAAAATATTATTTCTCGCAAACGAATAGATGCGAAAAATACAGGAAAAAGGTAAAGAGTGATAATAAAAATAGAGGATACGGGTGAAAGAAAAAGAAGAGGATATAGGCAGTTTAATGATCAATAACCTATGTGACAGAACGTCCCCCCTTTAAGATATGGAAGCACTCCATGTCTACGTTATGGAATTAAATTTCCTATATTCGTAGCTTCAGGGTGTCTGTCTTCTACCCTCTCATCTCCCCCTCCGTCTCTCTCAAATTCCTACTCACGTCTCTTCCCAAAGTTTCCCTTCTCTGGAATGTCTCCCATGCGCGCTTGAAAGAGCGTCGCCGCTTCTGACATTTTTCAAAGATTTCCTGTGATTGCAGTGGAATTTCCCTGCCACTGTCGTCATCTTCGTCAGTTTTGGCGATCGTCAGGAGATGGTCGGAGGTTGGCACTGGTTTTTCCAAATATCTCTTTAACAGATTTAAATGGAAAACCTGTTCCTTTCCTTGAATAGAGATCTGGTAGTTAGCCTTAGAAATCTTTTTCAGGACGGTAAACGACCCTTGCCATCCGATCCTCAGTTGGTTGTTTCCGGTAGGGAGTAACACCAAAACTTTCTCTCCTGCTTCTAATTCTCTTTCTTTTGCGACTTTCCTGTATCGGTTAGCGTGCTTTGTGCGTGCTCGTTTAAAGTTAGTCGTTGCTAGGTCCCATCCTAGTTTCAACCTATCCTTTAAATCCGATACGTATTTACTGGCTGAGACAACTGTCTCATCAGCCTTCTGGTCTGTCAGCGACCAAAGTAAGGCTTCAAGCGGGCCCTTAATGGGTCTGCCGAATAAAAGCGTAGCTGGCGGAAATCCTGTGGAAGTATGAGGAGATTCTCTGTAGCCAAATAAAGCTGCAGGAATACAAAGATCCCAATCTTCAGGCTTCACTTGTGCCAGTTTACTTAGCATCATGTTGAGGTTTCCGTTAACAGATTCCACGAGCCCGTTTCCGGCCGGAGTATAAGGCTTTGTGTAGATGTGTTGGGTCTTCAAGATCTTCACGATCTCATCCATCAACAGGTTTCGGTATGGAGATCCATTATCCGTCAACACTTGTTGAGGGAATCCCAACCGAGTGAAAATCTGCACGAGGGCTTCTGCGACATGCTTGGCATCTGCGCATGTTAGCGGGATAGCTTCTTCCCATAAAGTGCATGTATCGACTAAGGTCAGGATAAACCTGTTCCTTCTTTTAGTCCTTTCTAAGGGTCCTAAAATGTCGATCACAACCCGTTCGAATGGTGTTCCCACTATTGGCATTTCACCCAAAGAGACTGGGGTGTCCGTTGCTTGGGTGGTACCCGTTGGCACTGGGCACAGGATTTGACATATCTGATAATATCAGTATTTACTCCTGGCCACCAATAATGAGTGGTTATCCGTTGGTTTGTGGCGTTCTGTCCCATATGTCCGCTGAAGGGAAGAGAGTGCCCCATTTCTAGGATTTGGCTTCTGTACTGTTTCGGTACTAGGAGCTGGTTGTAACCTTGGTCAGGCTTGCCCGTTCTGCGATAAAGTACGCCATCCTTAGAAAAAATGTCCCCGTGCTGTCTGGGTTCCTTAGCCATGGGCAGTTTCCTAAAGCAGGGTGCCAAAGTAGGGTCCTTTTGTTGCGCTTCTTCAAGTTCCATAGGTAACAAATTAGGCGCAGGCTCCCGTTCCTTCTTGGTTTGCCCTCTTGTAGTAACTGCTGCCACAATCGGCTCTTCCGGTTTCCCAATACACACGTATCTACCGCCAAGTATGACTGGGTAGATGGAATCATCCATAACAGCCGCTTTGATCACACCTCTGACAAAATCAGAGAGGATCTCCACCAATGCAATGGGAAGCGCTGTAGGTGCATCACTCTTACGAACTCCACAAAATATGACGGTCTCTGCTGTCTCTTGACCGGGTTTAACCAGGTTTCTGGCAACAATGCAATCATACGAAAGCCCCGTGTCAAATAAACAAGAAGTTTGAGAACCGTTCATAATAACAGTACCTCGCATTGAGGGTGTATCCCCAACAGGTTGGGAATCACTGTCAATAATTCCGCCTTGCGAGACTGTTAGCAAGCATCCGATGCGTTTAGGCTCGGTGTGCTCACTCTGATTATTAGTCCCGTGCTCAGGGGTTCTCCCATTTCCACCTTGACCTTTCTGGCCACGCTGCCATGAAGGACGGTCGGGTTGATCAGACTGTTTACTGTGGTTGGGGTACTTGTTTTTGTAGAGCTTGGATTTTTCAGGAGGGGATTTTGAGGTCCAGTTTCTCTGTGGTTATTTTGGTTAGAAACATGAGGGATATGAGAAGATTGGTCTAGATTATTTTTCCGAAAATGCTCTTCTGTCGGTTTACGTTTTGAGGCCGGTAGTTCAGCCAGCGCATTGTGATATCGCTCAGACTTTTCTAAGATGTCTTCAAGCTTTTCTGCACCCTGCTCAGCTAGAAATCTCCGGGTATCAGCAGACAAAGTGTTCTTTATTTGTTCTGTTAAAACAAATTCCTCCAGACCTTCATAGGTAGAGGGGAACTGTGAAAGCTCAAGGCACTTTGTCAAGTATCCCTTTAAACGAGATGAGAACTGCTGGAAAGTTTCAGAGCTCTCTTTCTTGCTGTTGCGAAACAGTTGCAGAAACTTTCGCGCATTCATTTCAAAGCGCTCAAGCAAAGCTTTCTTCAACAAGTCATAGTTGTCTTGTTGGCCACTTTCCAGTTTAGAATAAACATCGTAAGCAGAACCTGTAAAGTTTCATACACCAACGCGACCTCTCTAAACCGTACAGGGTTGCAATTTTCTCAAATTTTTCTAGCCATGTGTCAATCTTCTCATTAGGACAAGGGAAAGATTCAAGAGCAAAGGACATAGCGTTGAGTTGAAGAGATTGAGGGTTAGTTTGATCAGTTAAGGAAGAATGAGGAGAAGACTCTCCACTGCTGGAGGTAGAGGCAGCACCACGACTTTGGAACTCTAGAGTTTTAAGCGCCAACTCGTGCTGTCTCTGTTCCCTCTCCTTCTCATGCTGTCTCTCCTTCTCTCTTTCCTCTCTCTCCTCCCTCTCCTTCTCGTGCTGTCTCTCCTTCTCTCTTTCCTCCTGTTGCATCCTGCGAATTTCCATTTCCTCCTCAATCTTCTTCTGTTGTAATAGACGGTCTTCCGCTTCTTTCCTCCTTGCTTCTTCTTTTTCCTCTTTAGCTTTAGCTGCTTTCCTCTCCGCGTCATATCTGTCAAGTTCGTCCCTGACAAAAGCTTTCGCTTCTTCTCCGTCCAAACCTTCTTCTCTCGCCTCGTCCCTGAGGAGCTGTCTAAGCTTTGCCCTCTCCGCCATAATAAGTCAGTGGCTGAGATTTAGACGAGAAAGAGATAAGAAAAGTATACACTGGTTCCTACCACTTGCGAGAAATTACAAAAAAAATCCATAAAGATGATATTCTTTAACCTGGGATACCTCCTCCAAAAATAAATAGTATTTAACTATCGCTGCTATTAATCGGCAATTAAGCACCTAATGCAGACGACTACGCCAAATAAATGGTAGTTAAGATTACTCACTGAAAAATAAGTTGCTACAGTGGAAACAAAATAATTATTGCAAAAAATTTTAAGGAGAAAAAAAATCCCTTAATTTTTTTAATCCACTATAAGTTCACCCCTGAAGATAATTAGGTAAAGGGAGGCAATTGCAGGACGTATAGTCTGATCGCGCTCCTTAGCTTAGCTCAAACACCTACTCCTTCAGAACCCTGTGAATGTTATACACTCACAAAACTTTACCAGCGTTCAGTATTACAAAATCAGTAATAACATATATTCCGACAAAATCAACCTGCAAACCAAATGTATAATGCTCAATAATGCTGTGGAAAAACAATTATTAGCCATGTGGTCAGCACGCCCATAAAACAGATCGATATGTCTAGGGGATAGTTATTTTTAAAAAGATACAAAACTCACAAGACATCACACTCTTACTCTATATCAGAATAAAGAATCTTACTGACGAGCTGATATATGTCGTCTCGTTTTCCTATTCAAAGTTCAAAATCCCGATAGACGAGACCCCATTTGTCGTAGATTTTTTATAGGAGAATTAAGACTTGGGTTGGTCCCTTCTGAATATATTAGAATAAGTGATAGTCACAGTGAGAAGTAGTAATAGCAATAGATTTTCCACGAGTGAGAGGGTAGAAATGTGATAGAGGCTGTCTCTGAAATCAAGAAAATCTTCTCTCTTTCACCTAACTTCTACGACAGAATTTAGATTTGAGTCAGACAGTCTACACACGTATATATGAAATATCTATATATCCACTCACATACATACACACATAAGACGTCAGTTAGACGTACAGACGTGGGAAAAACTATGACAATGATTTTATGAATAGTTTGGGAAAACGAACTGACCGACACGCTGGAATAAATTTATCAAGACTAAACTTCTCTCACAACATATCAAATCACATCAAGCATATACAAAAATCATAAACAAAAAATCAAGAAATGCTACAAGAATGATAGACCCGTTGGTATGATCCTTCCCTCAAAGTATAGCCCACAGTCCCGTTAGAAGAAAGTGATAGCCCAAAGAGTCACCGATACATATGATTTAGTCCAAAATTCTTCTCCCTTTTAAGGTATGAACAGACTGGATACCCTGATCTAGTATAAGGGAATATATAGATATATAGTTAGCAATACCTTGCATAAAGAAATGTTATGACAGCAAAAATGAATGGGTGTCAAAATACCACCATAAAGGGATCGCTCAGTCCTGCATTCACTCTATTCATTCAACTGTGCTCACGTGCATTTTTCAACAACAACAAAAAAATATTTTTAGGACTTGCCCATACATAATCTTCAATGGTAATCTTGGCCAAGAAAACCCCAGGTCCAAAAAGACGGGTTAAATTCACTACTTCCGGGACCGTTCTCTTGGGAATACTATTGTTTTGGATGTCTGTTTAAGGCACATAAAATTGTCCAGGCACGAGCGTTTATAGCTAGCACAGTGTCAACATCTTAGATTTTAAACGAATGAGGAATGTCAGGTCGGCACCTTTTCTCAATATAGAAATTTAGTTGGTAACACCACCACTTGTCAACAGTGTCGGGAAATTTACTGATTGAAATATGTTACTTGCCACCAAGGCGGAAAAAATGACTAGAGTTTTCTCAGGAAGAATCAAATCTGGCTCGAAGACCCGTTACTTCTTTAACCTCTTAAAGTTCTTGTAAAAGTTATACATCAAATCTTTAAAGTAAGAATGTTTGTTGTTTTCTTCACATATTTATCTCTTTTACTCAAACGCTGGCAAAGTTTGGGTACCACAGTTTCATTATATAAAATGGAAAGAACACATATCAAATAATTATACATACTATAACTGATAATTTAAACTGCAAGCGTAGCTTGTCTTATCATTTAAATTTTCCCGTGAAATAAGTTATATACAAAAATCATCTATCCTCATGAATTAGGAATACGTGCGTATTCCGTCAACACTCATGAGGCTTCTAGCATTTATAAGTTAGTTTAGAAAGTTTATTCTCGTCTGATTATTTTAGCAGTAAAATTAAATTCCTTTATTAGCCGACTGAGTTTAAGCTAGAAATATAATTTCTGTTTTCCACTGTAACTCGTCACTATAAAATAATACAGACTATATAAATTAAGCGCTCTGCACCAAATCTAACTAGAGAAATAAAATAAACGATTTAACACTTTAAACACTTCACAAAATACTAGAATATATATGATATTTTACCTCCAAACAGAATTACAGTTTCACAACGACTAGGATAATTCACTAGATAGGTATTTAGAAGCTCGGCCAAATTTGACGAGAAACTAATGACTTCGCTATACAAGCTTCATTCACTAGCACGAGTGATTCTGTCTACTGCAAGTTGGAGAATGAAAAGAAAGTTTCAAACTCTGGTTAATATCTATTTCCAGACAAAGAGGTAAACGTTTAATTTCGCAAAACGAAGTACTCTCCCCTTTCCCGTCTTTCACGCTTACGTTTAACACCTAAACGCATGCCGTAACTGCCACCTTGCGTCTCTGACACCTCCGTCTAAGAAACAGCCGAAGCGCTACGTATCAGATGCAAATGTAGACAACCAGTCTGCACTGCAGGGGCAGATTTTGCACATACTTACTTAGTCGTTCCCCTTCTACCGTGAGGTGTAGAGGTTTGGAAGAGAGAGCGCCAGACCATTCTATCAGCTGTCTTCTTCCTGGCCTGGTTCCATTCTAGTCCTCGGTCCTTCAAAGATTGTCTAATGTTGTCCTCCCAGCGGACTCTGGGTCGTCCTGGAGGTCTGGATCCCTGGCTCTTTGTTTCCCATGCTTGTCGTGGTATCCGATCTTCTCCCATTCTGCAGACATGGCCAAACCATCTTAGTTGGGACTGTTCTTTTTGGGTCTGCAGCGGATGGGATTTTAGGCCTTGACGGATCGTTTGGTTGCGGACCATGTCTCTTCTTGTCACTTCAACCACTTTCCTCAGATACCTCATTTCTGAGGTTTGGATCTGGCTTTTGTGGGTTGTAGTCATTGCCCACGACTCGCATCCATATGTAAAGACTGGGACATAGGTGGAGCGGTATACAGCCATCTTCGTTTTCTTACCAACCTCTTTCTTGCTGAGGAATCCACGATTTATGGCCTGAAAAAGTCTCCCAGCCGCTGCTTTTCGAGTGGCCAACTCTTCTTTGATGCCTCCCTTTCGGTCTATAATAGCTCCGAGATATTTAAAGTGGTCGACCTGCTCCAGGATCTGTTCTCCCAACTTAATCTGATGTCTTCTTTCTTCTCGTGATATCACCATGGATTTTGTTTTAGAGCTGCTTATGACCATCCCTCTCTTCTCCAGCTCTTCCTTCCAGACTTGCAGGTTGGATTGGAGATGTGCCTCTGATTTAGCAATCAGGGCAACATCATCAGCAAATGCCAGCTCCGAAATATAGACCTGTCTCATCTTCCAGTACCCCACTGAATACTTTCTTGTTCTCTCCTTACATGCCTTGATGACATCGTCCATAAGGAGTATGAAGAGGTAAGGTGATAGGATATCACCTTGTCTTACACCAGTGGTGGTCCTGAACTCTTCTGACTTATGGTTTGCTGTCCTCACATAATTTCTGCAAGACTTGTAGAAGCTCTGTATAGCATGAATCAGAGGTGCTGGAATATTCTTCCTTGCCAAACAGTCCCAAAGTTTGCTCCAAGGGACCCTGTCAAATGCCTTTTCCAGATCTATGAAACAAAGATGGATCTCACTCTTATACTCAAGGGCCTTTTCACTCAGCTGTCTGAGTGTGAAGATTAGATCTTGAGTACTTCGGTTTGCTCGGAATCCGCACTGGACCTCATCCAATTGTGGCTCAGCTAGACGTCGGAGTCTCTGCTCTAGGATTCTAGAGTAGATTTTACCAGGGACACTGAGAAGGGATATGCCTCTATGGTTTCCACATTGTCGATTGTCACCCTTTTTGAAAATTGGTGTTATGATGGCAATCTCCCAATCCTTTGGTATGGTCTTGTTGCACCATGCTGCCTGTAGGACCTTTAGGAGTAATAGGTCGCCTGATGCTCCCATGTACTTAACCATTTCTGGTGTTATACCATCATGCCCTGCTGCTTTGCCCATCTTGATTTTCTCTAGTGCTGCCCTCAGTTCTTCCATCTTTATGTCATCTTCACCATCATTGGTTTTCTCTTCTGTGCTAGTGGTTATCATTTCTGATGCTTCACCATGCTCACCATCCAGGAGTTCTGAGAAATATTCTTTCCATCTTTCCATTACTTCCTTTGGGGCAGGAAGCAATTTGCCTTGCTTGTCCTTTATAAATTTGAGAGGACATTGTTTTTCCTTCCTCATGTTCTTTAGGGTCTTATAGAACACTTTCTGGTTTTCTTGTGCATCTTTTTCTAGTTTTTCTCCAAATTCTTCCCAGGACTTCTGTTTTGCTGCTAGCACTTTGTTCTTTGCTTCTGTTCTGAGTGTCACATATTCTCTATATTTTTCCATTTGTCCTGTTGTGTTTTTAGCTCCTAAGTATTGTTTCCATGCCATTTTCTTCTCTCTTATTTTCTCTTTGACTTCCTCTGTCCACCAAGGTGTCCTCTTTCTCTGGTTCCCAAGTCGGACTTCACCGCATGCTTCTGCAGCAGCTGTCTTTATGATATCCTTGAATTTATTCCAGAGGGTTTCCAAGTCATCAGGTCGTTCTTCTGTGTTGCTCACTGCTGTAGCAATAAGCCCCTGATATCTGGTCTTAATTTCTGGCTCTCTCAGCTCGTAGGTCCTAATGCTCATTTCTCCTGCTCGTTTACTTGGTTTCTTGCGTGATGTTGGGCAGTTCCTAGGCTGAGCAACTCTTTCAGTTGTTCGTTTGATTGTTAGCAGGTAGTGATCACTTCCAATCTCTGGCCCTCTCCAGACTCTTGCATCTCGGACATATCTGAATGAGCTTCTCCGAACAATGGCATAGTCGATCACTGACTTCTCATTCTTGGTTGGTTCACATCTAGTGTATGCATGTATGCGCTTATGGGGGAACTTTGTGTTTTAGAAGCTCGGCCAAATTTGACGAGAAACTAATGACTTCGCTATACAAGCTTCATTCACTAGCACGAGTGATTCTGTCTACTGCAAGTTGGAGAATGAAAAAAAAGTTTCAAACTCTGGTTAATATCTATTTCCAGACAAAGAGGTAAACGTTTAATTTCGCAAAACGAAGTACTCTCCCCTTTCCCGTCTTTCACGCTTACGTTTAACACCTAAACGCATGCCGTAACTGCCACCTTGCGTCTCTGACACCTCCGTCTAAGAAACGGCCGAAGCGCTACGTGTCAGATGCAAATGTAGACAACCAGTCTGCACTGCAGGGGCAGTTTTTGCACATACCCCGAGAAACTCATCCTAAGAACCATAACTGACACTTTGCTTTCTCGCACCTTACGCCAACTCTGGCCGTGGAGCGTGAGTGTCATATCACCTGACACTGAGAATCTACCTTGGAAACTACATGTCAGATGCAAAATACCAGACAAATGTCTGAAACTGCGCTGAGGAGATGTCGGCTATCGCGCCTCACTGAGCGTTCAGCCGATTCAACTCGTTATGGCAGGTGAAAACACAGACAAATTTGTCGCCTATAGGTCTGGCGAAAGCGAATATTCACGGTGTATTTGTCAATCTGTAGTGATTGACCGAATGCATTCTCACGCCAAATCGTCTGGTGCTAGGGACTGACGCGTTACGTAAGGAGTTACTCGTTTAATCAGCAATGAAATGCGTTTCTAAATGAGAAACGAAACTGGCGAAAGTTAGAATGGGAAAAAATATTATTTCTCGCAAACGAATGGATGCGAAAAATACAGAAAAAAGGTAAAGAGTGATAATAAAAATAGAGGATACGGGTGAAAGAAAAAGAAGAGAATATAGGCAATTTAATGATCAATAACCTATGTGACATCTGGCGCATCACCCAGTCTATGACTGTTAAAAATAGAGTGGTTGATAAGGGGCATCCCTGTCGTACTCCTGTCTTCACCTCAAAGGTTAGGTTGCTCTGCCCAACACTACACGCAAAGTTGGTATAGAGGCTTTTTATGATTGACACTATGCAGCTTGGAATTCCATAAGCCCTCAGTATTTTCCATAAACTTGTTTTTTTTTTTTTTTTTTAAACCACTCCATTACTTAGCCTTTTTGAATCATAAGTACTTAGCTGAATATACTTCTCTCTTTCTAAAATCGCCCACTTTCTGTTTCGAGCAAACTCTCGAAATTGTCCCGGTTTGAGAAAAAAATATTATGGTAGGTCTACCTAACACCATATTCCCAATATGCCTCAATGGGCGTGTAACGGGATCCTTTACCTTTTTTTTTTTTTAAACCTATGCTTCAGTTAAGAGTTCACTTATTTTTAAATGGCAAATTGCGCTTCAATATAACCAACTGACTTATGTCTAGGTTGAAAGTACCTTGCCTCGCCACAAGAAGGCAAAACCCTCAAGGAAAAAAATTATGTTCGTGAAAAAACCGGCTTCAGCGTATCGGTAAGACTACAACAGTTATAGTATTTCGATATGGCCGAACGTAAAAAAATAAAGGCGATTACAACCCGAAATTAGTGACCGATTAGTGCTGCTTACATTCATCGATCAAATGCTCTTTTTATGCAAAAACAAAAAGTGTTAACAAAGTTAGTCCTTTATAGTCTAAACTGGCATATATCTAACTTGCCTCAATATGAACAAAGGCCAGCTAACTGGAAATGAAGCGAGGTAACTGGATTTCTGTGTACAGACTGAATGTCAATTTCATTTGGACAGGAAAAAGTTAAACAAGGTTTTATTTCATAAAGTTTAAATTAAAAATGGTCTTTTTTTTTTTTTTTTTAACCAGCGGCACTTGGGCTTTCAGCAAAAAAAACCAGCCTAGCAACTGAACACTACATTTTCTAAGAAGGCTAAACATGGTCGTGCTCTTATCTCCCCAATGATTTTTCCTGGCACGTTGGTTTTTTTCTTCTTCTTCTTCCTCGTTCGTCCTGAAAAGGACGTTGGTTGCGTTGTGTCTGTTTACACCGGAGCTGCGATATCTGCGCCTTTCGGCCGACACATCCGACTTCAGCACGGCATTTTTGGGGACCGGGTTTGCCTTCCCTCTTCGATCCCTACTCTCTCAGCCAGACTGCAGTGATACAGCTTGTTTCCAGGACCACCACGTGGAGGTGGAGTAGGGTCTTGGTCAGCTCTGGTTCGCTGACCCTGACGCAAGCAGTCAAGCTATGGGTCGCTAACTGCATTCTCTATTGCTGCATCTTTGGGTCCCGCACGTTGGTTTGATTCAGGATATCTTCAGTAAAGCTTTACACAGACAGTTATGGGCAGCGCTTGCGTAGCCGCAGTCCTTTTCGCGATTAGCCCTTATCGGGGCTTTATCGTGCCAGCTGATAGATATTGTAGTCCTTTTCAGGGCTTAGTATGTGTCAACGCTACAAGTGCCAGCCGTCCTTTTCAAGGCTAGTCATTTTCAAAGCTTCACCCTGCAAGCTTAAAGATGCTAGTTGTCCTTTTCAGGGCTTTGTATTTATCAACACTGCACCTGAGATGAGAGTTCACTTATTTTTTAATAGCAATAGAGCTCTGATATAACCGACGGACTTCGGTCTAGGTCGAAAGGACCTGCGTTGCCACAAGAAGGCAAACCCCCAACAACCCCCCCCCTCCCCCCCTTAAGAAAACCAAACAAATAATAATAATAATAACAATAATACCTTCAGTTGTCTAAATAAGCGATAATTTTTATGTTAAAAACAAATCTCTATGGCCCCCAGTAGTCGTAAAATTAACTTCTTCGGTTCGCACAGGAGATAACAGAATCAAGTTATAAGATTTGCACAATACCGGCCACTCTTTGACACCAACCATTCTCTTTAGATCCATCTAGCTAAGCCATAATTGATTTGGAGATGCTTTGCTTGTAGACTGTTTCTTATCATAACCGGGGAAGACTGCCAGCCAGAATGGCTGTCTTCTTTTTCAGCAAGACACTGTTCCATTATTTCCCCAGGTAGTGTTCTTGACTTCCGTTCACATGACGGGTCTCACGCAGACGTGGATGACGCCGATGAGGTAAGAATTAATAATCTATCAGCGAAGGCCTGAATGGTTCGTGCCGGACAAGAGAAAAATATAGATGACGGAAAGAAGAAACATGAAAGAGAGTTGTGAGGTGAGTGAAGGATTGACTATACGAATAAATGAATGAATGAATGTATGTGTGAGTCAATCAGTCGGTCAAGAAAGCAGGTATATTTTTCAGAAAAGACACTAAAATGACACTTGTAACCTAACTAAAATGACACTTGTAACCCAACTAAGATGACACTTGTAACGCAACTAACAGGACACTTGTAGACCAACTAAAATGACACTTGTAGACCAACTAAAATGACACTTGCAACACGACTAAAATGACTTTTGTAATTCAGTTAAAGTGACATTTGTAACACAACTAAAATGACTCTTGTAACCCAACTAAAATAACACTTGTAGACCAACTAAAATGACATTTCAACACGACTAAAATGACTTATGTAACTCAATTAAAGTGACATTTGTAACCCAACTAAAATGACACTTGTAGACCAACTAAAATTACACATGCACCCAACTAAAATGACACTTGTAACACAACTAAAATGACACTCGTAACGCAACTAAATGACTTATGAAATTCAATTAAAATGACACTTGTAACACTACTAAAATGACACTTGTAGACCAACTAAAATGTCACTTGTAACACAACTAAAATGATACGTGTAACTCAATTAAAATGACACTTGTAACACAACTAAATGACTCTTGTAACCCAACAAAAATGACACTTGTAGACCAACTAAAATTACACTTGTAACCCAACTAAAATGACACTTGTAACGCAACTAAATGACTTATGAAACTCAATTAAAATGACACTTGTAACACGACTAAAATGACACTTGTAGACCAACTAAAATGACAGTTGTAGACCAACTAAAATGACTCTTGTAACCCAACTAAAATGACAATTGTAACCCAACTAACATGACACATGTATCACAATTAAGATGACACTTGTAACACAACTAAAATGAAACTTGTAGACCAACTAAGATGACACTTGTCACGCAACTAAATTGACATGTAACTCAATTAAAATGACACTAGTAACCCAACTAAAATGACACATGTACTCAATTAAAATGACACATGTAACACAACTAAAATGACTTTTAACCCAACTAAAATGACACTTGTAGACCAAGTAAGATGACACTTGTAACTCAATTAAAATGACACCAATAACACAACTAAAATGACTCTTGTAACCCAATTAAATGAATTTTGTAGACCAACTAAAATGACTCGTGTAAACCAACTAAAATGACACTTGTAACCCAACTAAAATGACTCTTGTAACCCAATTAAAATGACACTTGTAGACCAACTAAAATGACTCGTGTAGACCATCTAAAATGACACTTGCAACCCAACTAACATGACACTTATAACGCAACTAAAATGACACTTATAACCCAACTAAAATGAAACCTGGAAGAAAGTTGTGTGGTGAGTGAAGGATTGAGTGTATGAATGACTGAATGAATGAGTATGTGTGAGTCAGTCAGTCAGCCAAGCAAGCAAATGACACTTATAACGCAACTAAAATGACACTTGAAACCCAACTGAAATGACACATGAAGCCAAACTGAAATGACACCTGTAACCCTAGATTCATCATCATCATTTTTCCCCTCTTTGGCTCTTTATGAAGCATGGCATCACCTTTGCAGATGGCCCCTTTCGCTGGAAGCCAGCTCCAAAGCATCCATATGCTCTTGTTGCGGTGATTTACGTAGCAACTTGTTTCACGTTATGAGGTTGCCAGCGCTGTACACAACCTCTTGCTAATCGACTCTAAAGAGATACCTGAGAGAGCAGTTCCGCTATTCTTTCATTGTACGCCGTTTAACCCTAGACTCCACACCACCATTTTCTTTTCTTACCCCTCCCCCCCACTCTTTAAGGAGATAGGGGCCACAACTACCAAGTTAACTTCATTGCCAAAAGCCTGCGATAAAACATTGCTTGTGCTGTTGTAGTGGTAGTTTCTGTAACGATAAGTTTAGAATACTGAAGATGGTGCTCCACACCAGTCGTCATTTATTGCGTATTTGATTAGGCGCAGCGTTCTCATGTGTTTGTTCCCCGGTTGTGACGTCCAATCATGCGATTCGTAAAATATGTTCGTTGTCTTTTGAGACATGTTTTGTGTTAAAGATGAAGAGTATGATATCGAGTCTTGCTAGTTTATTTATATGTAGGGCCGGCCTTAGAGCAAGGCGATCGGGGCGACCCCATTGGCGCTAAGGTTTGGAAGGGCGCGCCGGAGCGGGCGAAGGAAACAAAAAACCCATGAAATTTTCGTCAAAACGCTCGACTTTTCTTTCACTGTGACATAATTCATCCAGGCTAAAATGCGCAGTGTAACTTTTTTTAAGAAAAGAAAACATAAACCAAAGTGTGACTAATATTTAACATTCTGTTTTGATTTTTATCGTGTTTTTTTAAATTTATGTTTTTTTTTTTTTTTTTTTTTGGGTCAGTATTTATTAACTAAAGCTGATCTGCCAGTTTATTTACACATCTTAATACATGTCTCCATAAGAGTTTAATTAACGTTCGCTTTTAGAAGTGTGTGGAGGCGCATGTCAAACCACTCACCAGAGGCACCGAATAACCTTTTTTTTTTTTCAAAGGAAATGGGAGGAAAACGGACTAGAATCAAACGATCATTTGTCTCCACTCAACCACCATTTTGATCTACCCCGTTCAACCTATTTGTCGGTTATAATTGGGGTATTTAGTGTCATTTTATGTATATGTTTGTGTTTATATGAAACACCTATCGACTCTGATTACATGGATATCTCTTCTTCTTCTTCCTCGTTCGTTCTGAAAAGGGCGTTGGTTGCATTGTGTCCGTTTACAGCAAAGCTGCGATAATTGCGCCTTTCGGCCGACACATTCGACTTCAGCACGGCATTTTTTGGGACAGGTTAGCCTTTTTACTTCGATCCCTACTCTCTCAGCCAGACTGCAGTGATGCAGCCTGTTTCCAGGACCACCACTTGGAGGTGGAGTAGGGTCTTAGTCAGCTCTGGTTCGCTGACCCTGACGCAAACAGTCAAGCTATGCGTCGCTGACTGCATTTATCACTGTTGGTGCGTCTTCGGTCCCACACATGGATATGTGAAGAGTAAGATATTTAAATAACTGCTCAAGCAGTAAACGAGTATATTAAGGGAAGGTCCAGGGTTCGAATCCTGGGTAAGCCACTCATGTCTGTTGTTTTTCTGTTGTCTAGTGTTCTACGTCTTTATTTCCTACGAGTGCCTGATAATATACCTTTATGTTTGTCTCATATTAATTTACTGTTTACAGGCCTCGGGTTTCCCTTCCTTATGTGTTATAAATATTAAAGGCTGCCTAACTTTGCTTGTAGGATTCGTTTTTTATTTTCTGTATTATATTTTCTCAATATCATTATGCGGGCGTGCACATGCAAACACTTCAACATGTTGACCCAAATCACTAACAGTCAGCTCGTCTCGACTCCAGGATTCCGCACTTTATGAAGGTCAGGTGCTTGTTACTGACACAGCCATGGAGGAAAAAATGTTTCGAGAGATGATGAGTCAAGTAGGCGCTACCAACGTCTTCCAGGAGTGAGTATACTATGTCAATATTGGATTGGCCTATTTGTTCTGATAGAATGAAAGGAAGATAATATAGAGACGGAGTAGTAATGTTTAGGTATAGAAAAGAACACGTGGAGCGAGCAAGCATTTCCCTTTCCGCGCCCTATGGAGCATTACGGTATATGCTTCTGCAGCCGCGGTTCCTGTAGCCCTTTACTGTAGGCCACATGATGAACCTGTCAGCCCCATGCACATCCTCATAGTAATCGTCTGTTACGACATGTATGAGAAAGTAGTAGTCGTTTCATTTCTTTGTCTACTCATGACCTAAGGATACATGGGTCTAAGTCAGGGGTCGGGAAATCGCGGCTCGCGATCCGCATGCGGCTTTTTGAGCCATCTCGTGCGGCTCTCGGCTCTCTACTACCTTACTCTTAGTGAATGAGGGATACCATGTGATTTTTTTTGTTTGTTCATGCGGCTCTTCAATTTGTTAAAAGTTAAATATTTGGCTCTTTGTCACGAAAAGGTTCCCTACCCCTGGTCTAAGCAATGAATTAATCAATACCTTTTAGCTCCCCGAGGAGCAGAGGCCTTCAGCATGCCATTTCCTCCTGTTGCGTGCCATTTTTCCAGATTTTCCCCACGTCTTGTCACCATTTTCATTTCTGTCTCTAGCTTTCATCTCCATGTGTTCTTCTACTTAAACCATCTAGGGGTTGCACAGTGTGTGTCCAGTGCATCGCCAGCGCTTTCTTCACAGCTCTTATTCTAGTGGCAGTTGTCTGGTTCTAGTCATCAGTTCCACACTGGTGACCTTGACCTACCATTTCAACCCTTATGCAAATATCCATTTATGAAGGTCTGTAACTTCTTAGTTGTGGCTGTTTTTTTTTTTTTTTTTTTTTTGTACACGGGGGAAAGTGAGCAGTAGAATAAATAATTTCAGTAAAGAAATTTTCTCCAGAGAAAGCGTCGAAAGGAACACAGGAAAATAAGCAGCTGAGGGCTGTCACCTCATGGGCGCATTCCTATAGTCAGTTATGACTGAAGGGGCTATTATTATTATTATTAGCAAATTTGTGAATCGAAGAAAAAACTAAGAGCCTTTTTCAGAGACACACAAATTCCGCATTTGTAATGCTTTGTCATTGTTCTCCAGCGAGGATGTAGTCAAAGCGATGTGGTTAAAACTGCACAGGGAAGAACCGGATATGACGTCCGCATTTGAGGAATTTATTGCAAAACTTGCTGGAGACATCAGAAGGTCAAAGGTTGACTTCCAGTCCTTAGAAGCTGCTCTAATGAGGTAAGCATTCGTTCTTAAGTTCCGTGGTAACTACACCACAACCAATAAAACAAGAACAAAAATTAATATAAAGCGACTTAGCTAGCACCAAGTTAGCTATATGGTGTCTATGTTGAAGAATAGCAATGAATAGGACTGTTGCTACCTCATGCATGTCGTAGAAGACGACTAAATTGAGGTTGTTCATGGGGAGGCTGGCAACCTCATCACGTAAAACAAATTGCTACAGACCCCACAGCTGCAAGAACAAGTGATTGCAAAGTGCAAGCTTCTTGCAACGGGAGCGACTGCCGTAGTGGCTCTATAATCCGTAAGGAGAACAAAAAACAGCTAGCAGATAAAAAGATGTCAATAGAGAGAGAGAGAGAGAGGAGAGAGAGTGAGAGAGCAATATGGTATCATGGAAGAAGAAACATTACAAACACCATAGACATTAAACATTGCCACAACAAACGGCAGATAAATTACAACCTGGAAGAGCCAATACACACGAAAAACAACAAAGTAATACACTATATGGAATGATGAACACTATATACCCAAATTATAACCCACATGGGGTTGAACCGGGTATCCCTTGCACACAAAAACACCAGTTTTAAAATGCGGGGTTCAAATACCAAACCAATGATGATACGTTCTTGTCAGGGCTGGATTTAGGCATAAGCTAAACAAGCTACAGAGCCGCGGTTAGCGTAGTGGTTAGTGCACTGGCTTCCGAGCTCGATCCGCAGTGGAGGTGAGATTTTTTTAAGCCACAAACGGCTCCGGGGTTGACCGAACCTCATGAATTGGGCACCAAAGCCTCTCTGGGAAGGTTAAAGGCGGCCGGCGTGATGCTGACCACATCACCCCTTGTGGGCCGTATGGTCAAGAAAATATGGGCCTAACACCATATGCCTCAATGGGCGTGTAACGGGATCTTTTACCTTTTAAACAAGCTACAGCTTAGGTAGTCACAGTCTGAAGGGGCCTCTCTAACAATGGTGTAGCGAGGTCAGGGCCGGATTATCCATTAGGCTAAGTAAGCTGAAGCCTAGGGGCCCGGATCTTTTGGGGGCCCTGCATAAGTTAAATCAATTATGCTAAGGGGTTTGAAAAAATTTTTTTTAATGATTGCTTAACTAATTGAAGGTGGGTCCAAACACCTAAAAAAGCCTACAAGCCCTTCTTGGCTTAATCCGGCCCTAGGCGGGGTGGGAGGCTTAGCGGCACAAAACGTTATAGAAATAGTTATAGTAGGAGTTAGTCTATAATGTTAAGAAGTTCCACTTATAATGACAGGACCGCGGTACATCATTCATGATACAGTTGACATTCAAAAATCCGGCAACCTCCGGACCTGAGGAGTGCCAGATTTTTGAAAATGCCGGATTTTTTAATGGTTATATATGCTGTATATATTTAACAGAAAATGACTACCTGTTTACGTTTTACACCACTTCTTTTATTTGCTGAATCCATAATGGGGATATACAGCAGCAAATAAATGATAAAATGAGAAGGAATGAGCAGGAATGCCTGTTAACACGTGCAAGCAAGACCCAACAGCTGCATCAAAACATAAACTGCTCCAGACAACAGTCGCGCGCCAACGCGGTAAATTTAAAATTGCGCTCCGAAATCCATGCCGGAAATCTGAAGGAACCGGATTATCGATGGCCGGATTTTTGAATGTCAACTGTATGCCTAAATGAATTTTTAAACGTAAGTTGTTTCACGGTCTTATTCTACGTTACCAGTTTCCAAATAGAGCCTCCACAGCTTCCTATAGCTTAGGGCCTCGCCACGTCTAAATCCTGCTCTGGTTCTGACAGAGTTGAGCAACCAACACTAAGTTATGAAACAGTCAGCTACTGGGAACAGTGATGTGTGACAAATTAATTGATGCAGCTCTAAAGTATTAAGAACGAGAAATCTGTTGATTTTAAGAAATAGTCTCCCCTTTCTTACCGATCAATTCAGTTTTCAATATTTCATCTGAGCGTTAGCAAAACTAATGAAAACATGCGCCAGTGGAACAAAAGATGAGAAAAGGACGCTGGCAATGGAAAAAACACACATCGAGGAAGACTGTGATAGCATTACAGAGCCGTCCTTGGTTGGTTTGGTTTTTGGACCATGCACTTGAAAACCTGTGTTTGTCGCGTGCACGGGATACCCGTTTCAACCTCACGTGGGTTATAATTAAGGTATATAGTGTTCACCACCTCTACCCGAGCTGAGAGCCCTCTGACTCAAATCACTCCGCACGAAGGTCACTGCAGGGATGGTTCAATGCTCTTCAAGAAGGGTCACATGAATAAGTTCATACTCTTAATTAGATGCTATATATATATATTTATCATTATCCTGTTCCCTGTAACACCCTATAGAGCACGGGGTCATCATTACAGCTAGCCCCCCGACACAAACCATTGACATGCAGAGGTTTCTGTTGCAATTTGTTTTACATGGTTTGATTGCTCCGCCCATGCACAACCTCATATTAGTCGCCTTGTACGACCTGCGTCGGGGAATTTAGTCCTATTCTTTTTTTTTTTGTCTCTTATGAGGCTACCGGGGGGGCAGTGTGACGGAATTATATGGTCGATCTTTTCTACTCGCCGGCTGTAGTCAGTTACATTTGTTGTGCATACTGATTACGTGAAATTTCCATGGTCGGCCAATTTCTTTCTCTGCTATTGAGCAGGTATTTGCTAATTTCTTATCAGTTTTACACTCCATTCAGTAATAATTCGTCATGTTTGCTTTAAACTTCTCGGCTTTGCCAAGATAAGGCACATGTAAAACCCCAGATGGGCCCGGTTAGTTTCGCATAGCGATTGAGCGTTGTGTTTACCTAAGGCGGGCCAGGGGATAAATTGCCCATTTGCGGACACATTACAGTCACGCACTTGACAGACGGAATGCTGTAATCAACTTCCAGCAGAATTATTACGAAGATATTACTTGAGATAAAAGTAAGAGGTTATGTATAATCACTGATGAGAATAGTACGGAAATCTCACTCCCATATTTGGAAGTCATGACCTTTGCATTAACGCACATTAATAGTGGAAATATTTTGAATTACCCCAACAAAACACACTGGTTTTGAAACTATTGACCGACATTCGAGATGTAGGAATAACCGCATTTCTGTCGGGGCCTGGTCTAATAGAAAATAACACGTGCCAGGAACGAAAGGGGCAATATATCCTAACACTTTAGTTAGTTCAGAACACTGTGAAAATTCACCTCGTGCCAAGAAGACAACCAGACCTTGCCAGAGTTAAGAATAGTACCAGATCGGACCTTGTTGGAGCATATTGAGGACTTAGAGCCCATGAAAACGCTACCATTTTAACAAGGAAAACCGGAATCTGAAGAAACTGTAACATAAAGTCAAAAGGGGGAAATTATTGCTAAAATAACAGTACCCCAGACCACGTATGAGAGGCATCGCCAAGCTGCCTTAAACGATTTCTCTGAGCCAGCAGTCTGTGTGCCAAAAGATTGGTGTAAGTTGTGAGTTTTAAATTCTGTATTTTGCATTATTAACACGTGAACTAATATGTATATAGTGACATGTGAATATTAATATGTGAAAATTATAGTGGGTGTCCAAGTCATTTGAGGCTGGCTACCTCAGCATATAGAATGATGATTTCATGAACCACCACTGCCAGGGCTGGTGACTGCTTTATTGCGAGTTTCTTACAGAGAACCAACAGCAGAGGTAGTCCCAAGTTCCACAGGGAGCAGGGAGTGAATGATGAAATAAAGGATGTACATAATCTAAATTACTAACATTTTAAACCAGTGTAGATGTAATTGTAAACATATTCAATCTATAATGTTAACATTTTCAAACATGGTAGATGTAAAGGAAAACATTCAATTTATATTATTAACCTTTTCAACCAATGTACGGGACCCAAAGATGCAGCAATAGAGAATGCAGTCAGCGACCCATAGCTAGACTGCTTGCGTCAGGGTCAGCGAACCAGAGCTGACCAAGACCTTACTCCACCTCCAAGTGGTGGTCCTGGAAACAGTCTGCATCACTGCAGTCTGGCTGAGATAGTAGGGATCGAAGTGGGAAGGCAAGCCCGGTCCCCACAATGCTGTGCTGAAGTCGAATGTGTCGGCCGAAAGGTGCAGATATCGCAGCTTCGCTGTAAACGGACACAACGCAAACAACGTCCTTTTCAGGACGAACGAGGAAGAAGGAAGAAGAAGAACCAATGTACAATGTAAGGTTAAATATATATCTATTCAATTTAAATGTAATGAATGTTGTTCCGCTCAATGGGATTAATATTAATTCCCAGCGAGGGTAAAAGTTCTGAGGTAGATGGGATGGTGAAATGAAAAGAGGTGGGCATATAAATATGTGTCGGGAAACTCAATTCTCAGAAGGTATTTGTTTCTCTTCTTTTGTGATACTAGTTGGTGGTACCAGTTGAGTGTACTATATCTGGAACAAGTGAGGGTATAAGGGGCCTGAAGTCGACGCTAGACACCATAATCAGACGGGTCTTAGATATGTGGGACCAACTTCGAAGACACTCCCTGACGCTTCTGGCATTGTTCTCGCGTTTCTGAATATCTTGTGAAAGCTGCTTGGAGGTAGAAGCATCATTATCCTTCTTTCTATCAACAACTCTGCCAAGAGTAATCTTGTGCAAAGGTAGACACCTTTGAAGACCCACATCAGTAACTCTTGAATTTTGGCCACTGTTGGACCACTACTCCAGAGTTAAGGGGAGCCAACCCGTGACAGGCAGCACGGGCGTTAATAAATATTGCTAGATCTTTATCAAAACTTTACGTTCCTGTTATTGGTTTGGTTTGGTTTGGTTTGGTTTCAAGGACTATCTTCATTGCACACGGAAAACTCCATCAGTGCTCCGATCTCCTCCCATAGATCACACAAGGTGGATCTCAGCAACGTGCACTAACTCCGCAGCACCGGCGAGAATCCCAATTAATATTTTTGTGGTGGATAGGCTTCTAATTTTTAAATTTTTTTGCCCTTATCCAAGAAGGCTAGACATCCGATCTCACTACACAGGAGACCACTGGTTCTGAAACAAATTTCCATAAATTATATTCCCTCTACCGGGAATCAAACCCGGTACCTTTAGAACTCGAGGCGGACGCCATACCTCTTAGCCACTCCGACCTTACTTTCCTATTATACGTTTATTAAATAGCAGGTCTCCATGTTTGTTCTTGTTATGTGCCGTTTGACTATACCGTACAGTTCCTTAGGTCTGTATATTTTCAACACATGTTCTACAGTTAGAGGTGACTTGCATGCGTGTAATAATTCTAGTGTTGGGATTCTTTGTTGTACATATCTGTTACATTTGAGTTAGAAGGGCTCTTGAATTGTCTTCAATTCTGATAGGCTCACAGCTGTCATTAGACTAACATTAAACACTGCAGGCACTAGCGCAAGTAATAATTCTACTCAAGTTGAACAATAATTGACGTGTCGTTACTTTGCCGGGGGATGGCTCATGCATGTTTCACACCTTCTCCTACCTCATTGTGACGAAACGATTCGCCTATCTACATTTTGTGTCCTACTACATACTCTACCATTTGAGCATATTACTTGGGGAGACGAATTTTCTTCATTTCTAACGCTATCTGTGAAACTTAAACAGTGTATTTGTTTAAATTTTTCACATCCCTCTCTCTCTCTCTCTCTCTCTCTCTCTCTCTCTCTCTCTCTCTCTCTCTCTCTCTTTCTCTCTCTCTCTCTTTCTCTCTCTCTCTCTCTCTCTCTCTCTCTCTCTCTCTCTCTCTCTCTCTACCGGTCTCTTTCTCTTCCTCTCTCATCGGTTCAAGGAGTGCACTTTTGCCACCTTGGATAGAAATTCTTGTTCGCACAGCACGTTAACTCCCCAAGTCCTAGCTCCACCTTTTGAGAAAAACAGGTCCATCACCGATTTTGTTTTTTCTAGGATTCTGTCGTAATGACTGGGAAATATCTCAAACAGCAGAATGTTACTCCCAGGCTGTCCTTGGAAAGAAATAGCCGTAAAGGTTCTCTGTAGAAGTTGGTGGTAGGAATAGTGTGCTATCATGGGTTTAGACGGTGGACTTATAAGGGTCTCTTAACATCAGATTTGTTACTGTCAATGTTCCAGTATGTTTAGGAACCTATAAATGGGGATGCCGTAAGCCATCTGAACATGACTCTCTATCTATAATAAAAACCGTTGGATCGAACAAGGTATGACCATCTGTATAAAAGAGAATATATAAAACAGGTAATACTACTATAATTATTCTAACACCCGCGTTATTCGGTAAGACCTGTACAATCACTCCGGTATTTAATTATTTATATTAAAGGACCTTCACGAGTGGCTAGTTAATGCATCGTTTTTTAACACTAGCTATGAACAGTTAATTACTCAAAATTTACACAACGATGAAATAGAAATATAAGTTTAATAGCCAATTACGCTCGCCTAGCGTTTAAAATTATGTTACTCATCTATTATCTCGGGAAATAACGGATGGTTACATTATTTGATTTATGACCGGAAAACTTTGCGATGGGTTTATTTAATAGGTTTAAATTAACACAAAAATCCAGTGAAATAAATGAAGGAACTAAACGACTAAATCACTCAAGACTAATATATTTTACCGTAGCACCAGAATGAATTAGACTCCAATATTGCAGAAAATCCAAAAGAAATCTTGTTAGATTCTACTATAAGCTAGTTACTTCTTCAAATCTCTGGGCACGAATGATAACCGCATTTTCCAGCGATACCAATATATAGTTAATAGATGGAAGATAATAGCGACATGCGAAGTTTGTCGCCTTATTTGAGTCAGGGAACTTATCTCGTTTCGCGCCGCTGGTCAAAGCTTCTCGATTTCCCCGTTTCTGTTCGTCCTGCCAGCGATTTCCAACTCTCTTGACCGGTTCGCACTTTCGTGCCAACCGAAGGTGTGAAACTCTCTGCTTCGTTCTTCTGGGACTACATGTCTTTGCTGGTAGCTGCTTTCCTCTGGCAACGCCTTTCTAGACGGGATGACAGAAAAAGGTAGGGAAATGCTTGATTTTCATGGCTCGAAAGATGAGGCAGTAGGCGTGGCTAAACTAAACCTAAGACAACGCGACTCCTGGCTGTCCGCCTGATAGCTGTTTACATACTAATTATCCCGCGTGGAGAAAAATCCATGTGGAAATGATGCATACTAATCAGCGCACGTGGAGTTCCGCGTTGGCGATAAAATTACAACAATATTCAGCCCCCCCCCCCCCCCCCCCCGATGCTATCCAAGGGTACTACCATTATCATCCGTCAGTTCAGGGACAGCTGAATTTCATCCTATCCGTCACAGGCAATATTACATTTATTTGCTCTCCAGCCTTACTGTCGGTACTTAACAACGGGACTTCTGAGGGTTGAAACGTGGAGACTGCAAGAGGGGCCTGAAAGACACGAGGATCCTGCAGTATTGGTCCAACTCCCTCCAGAATATCACTAAGACTTGGCTAACCTTACAGCCAGGCAGACACACACACACACAAATTAGAAAGCTGAGTATACAATACCAGCCTTGAGAAGTTTATATATATATATATATATATATATATATATATATATATATATATATATATATATATATATATATATATATATACACACACACACACACACACACATATATATACATATATACATACACACACACATATATATTCTTCTTCTTCTTTGTCGTGAAACGAAGTGTAACCCACTACTTTGTTAATCACTATGTCGAGATACAGATTTGCTTCAACCAATCAACTTGCACCGTTCACCAGTCTTTGAGACAGAATAAATTATACTGTTCACGCAGTTCACGCAAGATGGCGGCTAAAAACTGAATAAAATTAGGCTGTATGAGACCAGGTACAAAACCGGAGGAAACCAATCATTTTGCTCCGCCAGGAACCAACCGAAAGCCTTGCTTAAGCATTTAACTGCCTATATAATCGGGCGGATTTTATGCTAACCACGCAACCCCGAACTTGACGCCAGAGATACTGACTGAAGAGGAAGAACCTGTCACTTTGATTTAGTGCTTACCCGAGGGCATCGACCTGCAACCTACTTCACTAAGTCGCATCAAAACCTGGCCAGTTTAAAATCTTAGGAGGGTAAATATATTTGCGATAACCTTTAGAAAAATAGGCCTTCAGCAGGTATATAATGTTGGTATTTGTTGTGTGTCATTATACTACCTACACCTGTATATATTTAATATATTTTGGGTTCACTATGAATGTATATGATTGATATAGACAAAGACTAATAGGGCTCATACCTCAATCTATTGTCTCCTATAACTCAATCTATTGTCTCACACGACTTCAATCTATTATCTCAGACCAACTGCAAATATAACCAAAACAGTCCTTGTTAGGACTCAACCTATTATCTTCTATAACTTCATTCTATTGTCTCAGATAAAACCAACTGCAAATATAACCAAAACAGTCCTTGTTAGGACTCAATCTATTGTCTCATCTAACTCCGACTGCAAATATAACCATAACAGTCCTTGTTAGGACTCAATCTATTGTCAGTCTATAACTTCAATCTATTGTCTCAGATAAGACCAACTGCAATATAACCAAAACAGTCCTTGTCAGGACTCCATCTATTGTCGCATCTAACTCCAATCTATTGTCTCCTATAACTCCCACCTGATATATCACCAAACAGTCCTCGTCTCATATACTCCTATCATAAGAACATAACAATATTGTTAGGATATATGTTACCAGCTAGTATAGCACTTGATAGAGAGGACGTGGTATAGTATAGGGGGAAGGACATTGTTGTATCACACCTAGGTGTACGTATTATTGGATTTATTCATGTATTGATTTATATTATGGGATGTATTAATGTATTAAATGTATTCATGTATTGAATCTATATTATTGAATGTATCCATGCATTAGTTTATCAGAAAGAATACTTTGCAAGTAGACACATGTCTTGTCTCGCTATTGCTAAATCATACTGAGCCATGTTGTCATTCATCCTACATGCATACATCTGAGACACGCTCATTTCACTCACACTAGAAATAGGTGGGCTTGAGGACAGAAATTAGCCCCTATTTTTGCTTTGTTACAGGTTCATTTGTGTCCTAAAAAACTGAGGTCGTATGTTCGAGTCAATCCCGCTGCCTCTGTAAGCATAGTGAGCATAGAACTGTCAGTGATGAAAAAGTGAATTAGCATAGCAAGAGACAAAAAGTGAATTAGCATAGCAAGAGACAAAAATAACAACATAGCTGATAAGTGTTATATCCTTAATTAACAGCACAGCGGATATAATTTGTGTTCCTATAATTGGAAAACTTGTTGTAATATATATTTACATATATATATATATATATATACATATATACATATATACATATATACATATATATATATATATATATATATATATATAATATATAATATATATATATATATATATTATATATATATATATATATATAATATATACATATATATATATAACATATATACATATATACATAATAATATATAACAATATACATATATATAAAAAACATAATATACAAAATATACATATATATACATATACATACATATATATACACACACACATATACACATATACACACACATATACACACATATACACACATATACACACATATACACACATATACACACATATACACACATATACACACATATACACACATATACACACATATACATACATACATACATACATACATACATACATACATACATACATACATACATACATACATACATACATACATACATACATACATACATACATACATACATATATACATATATATGTATATATGTATGTATGTATATATAATATAATATATATATATATATATATATATATATATATATATATATATATATATATATATATATATATATATATATATATATATATATATATTTGTAAATCACTTGTAAACTTACAATTCCATTACATTCCATTTTTTTTCAACATTCACCCTTCAGCACAAGAGTAGATAGTGTATATACTAAATAAATACTTAGGAAATTGTATTTGAACGACTTGTCAATTTTATCATTGTTAAGTAAAATATGTTTCCTGGTTTTGTTGAATATCACAGTTAGTTGCACAGCGGAGGTGGCACTTTATGTCGGTCTCCTCTCTACTATTGTTTTCGAGATCAGATCATTCACAGCCGTAACTAAGTTGTGATACCAGTAGTTCTCTCAGACACTGGGACTTCACCATTTTCTGCAGAAATTCTATTTCTGTAATTGTCAGTACTATACTGATCTTAGAGCCAAAATAAAACCTCTCGCCACACTGGGGGCTCGTTCCTGGGATATTTCTGTATATCTTGAGCCATACTTAGTCTATTCATCTATCTACACTCTATCTTGTGCCACCCATAGGTAACATAAGAAAATAAATTTTATTTTGAGAAAATCATTATAGGATTTTTACAAAATTATTTTCGTAGGAGGAGTACCATTTAGTACTCAGTTACCTCCGAAATCGGCGAGTATCTGCCTGAATGGCGAGGGACACCTGTCTCTGTACAAGAAAAGGGATACTCACGTAAAATCAATGTCAGGTTAGACATTAATAATAACCTGAGATTTCGCCTCGAGTATTAGCGGGCGTACGAAAAAAAAAAAAAAAGTACTCAGTAAATAGTTGATGCTCACAAAGTTGCACGGAAATTTATTTGTTCATTTAAATTAATTAAGTTTAATTAAAATATTTGGTTATAGTAACTATACATACCCTCTCTAAGTAACGCCATGGCTGATCTAGTGAAGTTCAGGACTGCGATCATGCAGATGGGTAAGGAATTAAATTTGACAGGTGATGCTCTCACTCAGTATGTCACAACAGAAGTGGACAAACACATGGATAGGGAAGAAAGAAAGTTGCAATTAGAGGCAGAAGCCAAAAGACTGGAAGCTGAAAGAGAAGCCAAAAGACTGGAAGCTGAAAGAGAAGCCAAAAGACTGGAAGCTGAGAGAGAAGACAAAAGACTGGAAGCTCAAAGAGAAGACAAAAGACTGGAAATTGAAGCCAAGAAATGGGAGGCTGAAAATGAGGCAAAGAAAATTGAAGCTGAGGAAAGGAAATTACAAGCAGAGAGAGACCATCAGTTAAGATTAAAAGAGCTTGAAATTCAGGCAAATACTGGCAATAATGGTGGTAGCTCACCTCACTCTGAGAGTAGCTCCAGCCAGAGCACCTCAAGTGGGGCCATGAATTTTCATCTGGACCCATTTGTTGAAAAAGAAGACGCCATTGAGTTGTACCTGGATAGATACGAAAGACTAGCCACTACCTATGGCTTAGTGAAAGAAAAATGGAGTCTTAAACTATCTCAGGGATTGAGAGGTGTAGCCTACGATGTATATTTGAAGCTCTCAAGAGATGACCAGGAAGATTATGAAATCCTGAAGCAGGCACTGCTTGTGAGATATGAAAAAAACTCAGAATCATATAGAAAGAAATTCCGAACAGCTAAACTTCTTCCAGGAGAAAACTATCACCAATTCTCTGCTAGATTGGAAAACTATTTGGAAAAATGGAGTAGTTTAGGAAAGTGTCAGGATCTGAAAGAAATTATAATGATGGAGCAAGTGAAAGAGTCCATGCCTCAAGAAATGAGGAAGTTTATCATGGAACAAGGAGCAGAGAGATTGGAAGATATTGTAACTGTTGTTGAGAGATATCAAGCAGCTCAGGCAGAATTATTAGGAAATAAGAAGAAGCAGGGTGAAAACTTCAAATCATCACAAAACTATACCAAATATGAACAAAAGGACCATACCACAAGAAACAAACAAAGATTTGACCAAAAGGACAAAAACCCTCTAAGATCGGATAAGACACCTTACCAGAAGGAAGGAAAGTGGTGTAAAACTTGTCTAATGAGTAACCACAATACTGCGGACTGCAGAAGGAAGAATCCTCCTCATCATGCTGCATGTCTTACAACAGGGAATCAGGGAAGGCAGGAATAGGCAGTAAGTCAGAAAGACTTTGTTACGTACATTTATTACCTAAGGGGGTAGTCTTCGGTCCTGCCAAATGTACGCACCAGTCTTTATATATTTTATTATTTGTGCGTTCGATTGATTCACGCACTGACGTGCACAATGCAGTGTGAGTTGCTTTGGACGCACGGGTAACCTAGTTTGGGGATTGTGACGTCATGTTTTGAACGGGGCAGTGCGGACTTTGTTATGTCCGAGATATATATTATTGGAATTTTCTGGCAGTTTTGTATAAGCCAGTATGTTATATTGATTCAATTGGTATTCTTGACGAAGCCAATGATGGAAGGATCATGTAAGTGTCGCCCCGGTTATATTTGTATATTTATTGCCGTAAACTAAAGTATCAGGCCGCTCCCAGTTGTAGTCTAGCGGGAAGTCATCTTAGCATGTAATTTCCTAGAATGGACAGACGGAGTCGGTGGTCATATTAGATTACCGTAGAGGAATAATACCTACGTGTAAACCAGTTTATTTATTCGTATGCTTCATATTTTAAATGCCGTACATGCTTCAATGCCAAAGTCGTGGCATGGATGTAAAGAGAGGTTAGCCGATTCAGAACTCGAACCTGAATAGATTGTTGTGGATGTTTATAAGACTTAATTCTTGAAGAATCACTAAGAATGATCAGCAACTTCAAAGTATGACATTTTGTACCTATAATCTGTAACTATGATCGTATCGTTCCTTCGTATGTGCCATGTTGAATAAACTATATGTACAGTAAACTGACTTGTGTACTACCATCGAGTGAACAGTTTAAACACTACCTGTTGTAGTTCGTTTTCACAGAACAGTTTATTGACATTTTGTTTCATATTACCATTCGCGTTATGAAGACCAATCCAATTACCATAAACGGCTACAACAGTAATTGGTGCGCCAGCGTGGTCTGAAATTTATCATTTCAAAGGATCTTACTCAATCAAATTAATCGTTTGAAAATAGAATGTGTACTTTCAAGGCGACATCATCGTCAAGTTGGAACTTGTTGTCAAAATGAATCTTAATCAACTGACCGTTACGAGATTCTCAAGGTCATCTATCAACCTTCACTTCGGGTTGTACAGGGACTGACTGCCTTCGTTATCATTTCGTGCGAGCTGATGCTGTATTCGCAGATCGAATTATTTTAGCTTCAAACGTACATCCACGGAGACGAGGCACATTGTTTTTTTTCCCGGCACACGCGAGCTAAGTATAACTTGTATCCGTTATACATTTTATTATTATTAGCTGTGCCTTAATTGCTTATGTCCACCTTTATATTTTCCGTGTTATGTGTTATATGTTGTGTATTCTTTGTGGGAGGTAGGGTTTGGAGACTCACGGAGGATACATCCCAGTTTCACACCAGGGCCTTCGTGACTGTTCTTTAGGAATTGTTTTGCAGACTTCCCTCAGTGGAATGTTCCTACGCGTGAGCGTAGAAGGATTCTAGGTCCACTGTGTCTGGTGGTCTGTGACACCTGACTGTTTAGCTGTAGTGTCAAGTTTTAATTGTTGTTTTCGTATTTATTTTTTATTCGTAATTTAGTTTTATGATGAATTTTGTTTGTATTTTGCGTCCATCTCACCTTTCCTGTCGTTCAGTTTTTTTACAAAACCTATGTTTTTACACTGTGTTGTCAATTGTACTGTTAATTATCTGATCGTAGTTATCGTCGTATATTTTTACGATATTCTATTTTAGTTATACATTTTTTTTTTTTTTGATTTCTACGATTGTGTTCACCCGTCCAGTTTATCATGTCTTGTCGGTTATGTTTCTATTGTCTTTCTCGTTGTTCATTTCATGACATTTGATTACATAAATTTATTGATTAATAACATATTTAATAATTATATGATAACATTATACCGTTCTAAGGACAGGAACGAAGAACACTTGTTATAGTAACAAGGTTAACTAATTTATATTGATTAATTATCATTTTAAATATCTAGAGTACTGTGACTACTTATATAGAATAATGTATTCACTCGATTATTTCATTAAGCAAGCAAAAGCTTTGCAAATACCTGCTGAAGAGGTAAGACAATTCGCTATGTCAGAATATAAAGAGGCTCAAAGGTTGGAAGCTCAAAGATTGGAAGCTGAAAAGTTAAGATTGGAAAATTTGAAATTTGAGGCAGATCAAAAACGGATTGAGGCTGAGGAACAAGAGAAGAAGATGAAATTTGAGGCTGAGGAACAAGAGAAGAAGATGAAATTTGAGGCAGATCAAAAACGGATTGATGCTGAGGAACATGAAAAGAAGAGGAAATTTATAGCTGAGGAAGAGGAGAAAAAAATGAGATTAGCCTCTGAATTAGAAGAGAAACGATTTCAGCGAGAGGCAGAACATAAGCAAAAGGAGGCTGAAGAAAGACTTAAAATTGAAATGGAAGTTAAACAAAAGGAAATGGAAGACAGAAGATTAATAGCTCAACAAGCCGCTGAATTAGAAGAGAAACGATTGCAGCGAGAGACAGAACAGAAACAAAAGGAAATGGAACAGAAACAAAAAGAAATGGAAGAAAGAAGATTAATAGCTGAACAAAACACAAAACGACTTCAGCTTGAGATGGAAGAGAATGATAAAAAACGACAGCATGAACTGAAATTAGCAGAGTCAGAATATGAGAGACTTAGGTTAACGCAGGAATCTAATTCTCAGAGAACTTTTGATAGCCAAACTTCATCCAGACATGATCATTTTAAGGAAATTCACCTTAAATTACCTAAATTTAACCCCCCATCGGATGACGTAATATTTTTCCTAGATAGATTTGAGGCCACTTGTAGGTCTTATAACGTGGATAATACACTGTATTGCACATATTTATCCAGGTTACTTACTGGAGATGCTTTAGCAGTCTATCATACTACCAGTATTAATGAGAAAAATGATTATAAAGCTCTTAGAGCCGCACTTCTGAACAAATTTCAAATGACAGAAGATGAATACCGATTAAGATTTCGTACATTACTACCGCAATCAAGCAGAAATTTCAATGATTTTCTGTCACAAATACGACTAACACTAGAAAGATGGATTGAATTATCCAAAATTGAAAAGTCATATGAAGGTCTCTTCGATTTACTGATGCGCGATAAGGTACTATCGTCTGTAAATCCTACATTTCTCGCATTTTTGCAAGAACGGAAACCTTTATCAATAAAAGACTTAGAAGAACATGCAAAAAATTTTTGTACTGCTCACCCAAACATGGATCTAAGTAACGCACAGATTAAGAATGAATTGCCTGTTGCTTTTGCAGCACAACAAAACAATTTTTCACGAAATCGTTCCTTTAGTGCTGACAGGTATGTCAATAAGGGAAATAATTACAATTTTAACAATGATAACTTTTACAAAGGGAAGCAATTTCAACAATCTGCTCCATTTAATGTTTCTTGGAACCAAACTCACAGATCGCAAGATTTTGGTAACAATAATTTTAAAAATAATCAAGGACATTATAATAAACAAAACTGGAGATCAAGATCTCAGGGTCCACAAAACAGACAAGGTTCTTGGAATAAAAATTTTAAAGAACAGCATAACTTTAATTATACAAATTATCGGACTCATCCAAATTTTAACTCTAGCAGAAACGACAATTTTGGCAATTTTAAAGCAAATAATCAAAATCGATCGCGTCTTAGAGATAGATCGTCAAGTAATACGGGTAGACATTCTAATGTCGCTTTAAGTGATACACAGGCTAACATTGAACAGGGTAAAGTAACTGAAACTCACAATGCTATGTCTTGTTCTCTTGATTGTACCCAGGTGAAAGACTGTCCAGAATGCTCGACTCTTTTCCAGCCTAAGGCGATCACGACGCTGCGTTGCGGACATACCTTGCCTAGTCTACCTGCAGTCTGTACGGCCACTGCTGCGTCAGTACACCAGGGACAGGGCTCTCTTAAGTTTAACAAGGGATTTGTCAACAATATTTCATGCTCTCTCCTATTTGACTCAGGTTGTACCACTGTGGGCGTCCGGACTTCGCTGATCAACCCAAGTTGTGCCACGGGCAGGGTTGTCAAGTGTGTGACTTTTGGTGGCACCGTCGAAACATTTCCCACTGCTATTATTGATCTTAATACACCTTTCTTTTCAGGAAAGATCCAAGCATGTCTTCTTCCAAATCCAATTTGTGATGTAATACTTGGTCGCATACATGGTATTAAAGAGTGTACACCACAGCAAATTGCTGAATGGGAAGAGCGACATATTCAAACTGCAAATGCAGTAGTGACTAGAGCGCAAGCTACTAATATGTCGCATGATACACCTATTGAACCTATAGTTCATACCACTTGTGATGATGATGCTCCTATTTCACGGGAGTTGTTTGCAACATTGCAAAAGAATGATGATTCATTAAAAAAAATTTTTCAGTATGTTAACAAAAAGAATACAAGCAACAAACTTGCAAAATCTAGACATGACTTTATACTTAAAAATGGGATTTTGGTTAGAGTAATACGGGAAAAGGATTCATCCTTATGTTATCAGATCTTAGTCCCATCCTCTATGAGATCTCGTATATTACGACATGCGCATGACTCGCAATGTGCGGGCCATATGGTTTTTCGCGTACCAAATCCAGAGTGCTTTCGGCATTCTACTGGCCAGGCGTCCATAGGGACATCACTCTCTATTGTCGGTCCTGTTTGATATGTCAGGAAGTTAAGGTACGGGGTCCATTTCATGCGGCTCCTATTCAAGCTGCGGACATCCCGATTAGACCATTTGATAAAATGGCTATAGACATTATTGGTCCGATGCTTCCATCTGCTAGAGGGCATACGCATATTCTTACGTGCATTGATATGTGCACTCGTTGGCCTGAGGCCATCCCTCTCAAGAACACTTCATCTGCCAGTGTAGCAGAGGCATTGATGTTAATCTTCTCACGCATTGGTTTTCCACGGAAAATCTTGTCGGATCATGGGGTTCAGTTCATTTCTGAATCCATGTCTCAAGTTATGAAGACATTAGGTATAGACAGATCTCTAAGTTCTATTTATCATCC
Organism: Oreohelix idahoensis; assembly: GCA_024509875.1. Lineage (NCBI taxonomy): Eukaryota > Metazoa > Mollusca > Gastropoda > Stylommatophora > Oreohelicidae > Oreohelix > Oreohelix idahoensis. The sequence goes on from JAMPIV010011986.1 coordinate 54,333, forward strand.
GATGTCAAATGGGTTAATTGAGCGTCTCAATAGGACACTCAAGCAGTTGTTGGGTAAGATGACCCAAGACCATCCCCAAGACTGGGATCGGGTCATACCCGCTGCTCTGTTTGCGTATCGCGAGGTACAAAATCAAGCTACGGGGTTTTCTCCATTCCAGCTAGTTTTCGGCATGCAACCACGCGGTCCGATGTCGTTAATCCACGACTTATTGGTTGACGAGAATATTGAAGAGGAAACTCAATCCTCTTATGAGTATGTGATCTCTCTGAGAAAGAGAATCATAGATGCTTGTAGACTAGCTACTGCATCATCCGAACAAGCCAAAGAAAAAGCTCGTCTATTTGCAAACAAGTATAGACGTCTTCGCCAGCTTATTCCTGGTGACGAAGCTTTTGTATTACTCCCTGCGCATAACAATCGTCTTTTAATTACCTGGAGAGGTCCTTTCAGGATCATCTCAAGAATATCCGATGTCGACTACATCGTTGATGTTAATGGTAAACATAAAACCTTCCACATTAACATGTTGAAGGAGTATTACTCACGTCCTGATTATCTACAGTCAGTGTTCCAGGCAACTGACGATCCTACACCTCCTATTCAACACTATTCTAGTTTGTCAGTCATCCAAGAAGAAGAATCTTCTTTCGATGATGTACAACTACCAATACCAGTTGTACCACTCCATTCCACTGAGAAATGGAATGATGTTACAATCTCATCTACTATTTCTGCTGATCAACGTCAGCAAGTCTCTAATATTCTACATTCGTATGAGGATGTCCTCACTGACATCCCAGGTCATACGTCAGTCATCCAACATGACATTATTCTGACTGACGATACGCCTATTCGAGTTCGCCCATATCCTATCCCTTTACACTTTCGTGATAAGGTTGATAAGGAATTGGATGAGATGCTCCAATTAAATATAATTGAACCATCTTCATCACCATATTCTTCTTCTATGGTAATCATTAGGAAGAAAGACAACAATATACGTCTTTGCGTAGATTACAGGAAATTAAACAAAGTTACAAAATTCGATGCGGAACCATTACCTCTTTTAGACGACTTATTAGAGAAATTATCTCATGCCACATTCTTTTCGAAATTTGACCTTTCAAAGGGTTATTGGCAAGTGCCACTCACTCCTAAAGCAAAGCCATTCACTGCTTTCTCAACGCCACGGGGTCTTTTTCAATGGAATTTTATGCCATTCGGATTAATGAATGCGCCAGCTACCTTTGTACGCATGATGCGCCGCATATTGTCTCATCGTCCCGATGTCATTACTTATATAGATGACATCTGTCTTTTCAGTGACTCTTGGGATGAACATATTCATGGATTAAAAGCTTTACTTTCTACCTTACGGGATTATAACTTAACAGCGAAACCTTCAAAGGCTTTTGTCGGTTTTCATGACATCTCATTTCTGGGTCACCGCATAGGACATGGTTTCATGTATACAGAAGACAGTAACGTCTCTAAAATTTTAAACATCTCGGCACCTAAGACAAAAAAACAAGTTAGGTCGCTTTTAGGACTAATACAGTTCTATTCAAAATTCATCCCTCACTTGTCTACTATAACTGCACCTTTGTCGTCTTTACTGAAAAAAGGCACATCTAATGTAATAAAATGGTCGCAGGATCACCAAACGGCGTTAGACTATATAAAACAATTTTTTTCTAATGCACCTTTTTTGAGGTTGCCTAACAAAAATCTCACTTTCACTCTCCGCAGTGATGCATCTTCTTACGCTATCGCTGCAGTTTTGATGCAGGAATATAACGGCACCTTATTTCCGGTGATGTACGTGTCCAGAAAACTTACGGAGAGCGAACTCAAATACTCCGTTCTCGATAAAGAGCTCCTCGCATTGGTGTGGGCAATCACAAAACTGGAACGTTACCTTCTCGGCTCACACTTTGTGGTGGAATCTGATCAAAAAGCTCTTACCGCACTGAACACGAAGAACGTTAAATCATCGAAGTCAGCGCGTTACGCTATAGCGCTTCAACCCTTCAATTTTGAAATACGAGCTATTCCTGGAGTGAAGAATGTGTTCGCAGACTGTTTGTCGAGATGCTCAAGCGAACTTGTCGAAACTAAGCCACTTCCAGATGTTGGAACATCCTCACCGATAACATGAATAACTTTGTACATTGTTATTGATACTATATTAACGTTTTATTAGAACGGGAACATTGGTACTACAGTAACTTTTTATTAATATGGCAACATTGTTAAGAGCGACAAATATACATTTGTTATTCCTATGGAACATATTACACTACATAACGTGTTAGAGAATATATTATATCGTGTATGGAACATTGAGAACATTATCTCGTCGATTACTAACTAGTTGTAACTGAACAGTGACATATTGATAGTGATATTGAAATTACTTAGAATATATTGTTAACTAGTTATTTGTTAGTAATTAAGGAATATATAAATTAGATTAATTCAATTTAATCTATTTAATTGATTATGGATCACACACAAACTAACTTTCTTAGTTGTCAGGTAATACCTACATTCACGGGTCTTAGTTATGATATCTCACTGTTAGATCACTAGTCAACCGTACTAGTGTTAGAAAACATTAAGTGTGTTGATTCTTAAAGTGTTTAATTTTGCATTGCTTCATTTTTGCACATTGTATTTTCAATTTTTCTGTTTCATTGATTCTCTTGTCATTGATCATCATCAGTGTTGCTGTTCATTTTCATTTTTGAAATCATATGTTTCAAATTTTGTTGAAAACTTAGTTGAATTTTATTATCATCTTTTTTTTTATGTTTTTTTTCATTTTTCATTTTCAAACTTGTTTTACCACATCGTTCCAAAGTAGGTCGTTTGTGGATGTGTGCTTTAATGCATACTATCATTTAGTTATATTCATTTCGTTTAATATTCTTTTCTTAATATGATATAACTTTATGCATTTCATATATCTTGTTGTAGTTTTGACTCACCTCTCTCGGGTACTAAGTTAAAAAAAAAATTAATAGAATTAATTTTTTTAAGGGGAGGTGATAAGGGAGCTGTTACGTACATTTATTACCTAAGGGGGTAGTCTTCGGTCCTGCCAAATGTACGCACCAGTCTTTATATATTTTATTATTTGTGCGTTCGATTGATTCACGCACTGACGTGCACAATGCAGTGTGAGTTGCTTTGGACGCACGGGTAACCTAGTTTGGGGATTGTGACGTCATGTTTTGAACGGGGCAGTGCGGACTTTGTTATGTCCGAGATATATATTATTGGAATTTTCTGGCAGTTTTGTATAAGCCAGTATGTTATATTGATTCAATTGGTATTCTTGACGAAGCCAATGATGGAAGGATCATGTAAGTGTCGACGGTTATATTTGTATATTTATTGCCGTAAACTAAAGTATCAGGCCGCTCTCAGTTGTAGTCTAGCGGGAAGTCATCTTAGCATGTAATTTCCTAGAATGGACAGACGGAGTCGGTGGCCATATTAGATTACCGTAGAGGAATAATACCTACGTGTAAACCAGTTTATTTTATTCGTATGCTTCATATTTTAAATGCCGTACATGCTTCAATGCCAAAGTCGTGGCATGGATGTAAAGAGAGGTTCCCATCCATTCCCCAGTCTGTGAGGAAGTGAGCCGAACATCGAAATTCTAACCTATGATGTATCCTCGTATGTATGTACCCTTAATATATGTTGAAACAGACGGAATGAGAACTGAAGTCTCGTTTTCAAGACAGTTTATTGACATTTTGTTTCATATTACCATTCGCGTTATGAAGACCAATCCAATTACCATAAACGGCTACAACAGACTTCCATCATTCCCCTGTCTGTGAGGAAGTGACCGTGAATGGCACTCAAGTACTGTGTTTATATGACACAGGATTGGACTTTGATTCAGTTGTGTGCTCTTCTCTAGTGAATCCTGACCAGATAACCACAGAAACAGTGGAAATCAGAGGACCAATCAAGGGAGCAAGAACCATGACACTACCCATAGCTCGAATCAACATAAGATCTCGCTATGTGGAAGGAGAAATCAAAGCAGCAGTGATGGACGACCCTACTTACCCTTTGATTTTGGGGTGTAGGTATGTTTTCCTTGGAGAACCTATAAAACCCGTAGTTATGGCAACAGTCCAGACCAGGGAAAGCTCCAGGAAAATGGAGGAGAATCCTATCAATACTCATCCAGAAGAGATGAAAAAGGCTCAAGCAGCAGACAGCACGTTGAAGCCTTGTTTTGGCAAATTGCCTAAAGCACATAACCCTCCAGAGAAAGGAGACTTGTATATGAAGAATGGCCTACTATACAGAAAAGCTGGAACAGGACCTAAAGGGCATGGACAGCTTGTAGTGCCAAAATCTTACAGGGAGAAGGTTATGACGCTAGGACATGCTATACCCTTCAATGGACATATGGGAATAGGGGCCACTGGACAAAGGATAGCCTGTCACTACTTCTGGCCAGGAATTACAGAGGACATAAAAAGATATGTAAGATCCTGTCCAGAATGCCAAAGAGTAGCTCCTAAGCATAGGACTGCACCCGCAACACTGGGAGAAATGCCTATTATGGGAACCCCTTTTGAACGTGTTGCAGTAGATATTGTTGGACCCCTCACTAGGACCAAGAAGAGAAATGCTTACATCTTAACCTTGGTTGATACTTGCTCTATGTGGGGAGAAACAGTGGCCATGTCAGCTATAGATTCAAAGCACGTGGCAGAGGCCCTGTTGACAATATTTACCCGATTAGGTTTCCCGCATCAGATATTGACTGACAATGGGTCTCAGTTTAAGGGAAAGCTAACACAAGAAGTATTCAGGATATTTCAAGCCAGGCACTATCATTGTAGTCCCTACCATGCCCAAGGGAACGGTCAAGTAGAGCGGTTCAATGGTACGCTAATTTCAATCCTTAGAAAGCTGGCGAGTGAAAAACCTGATACTTGGGATACCTACTTACCCGCTGCACTATTTGCATATAGGGAAGTACCCCACAACTCAACTGGATTGGCTCCAGCTACATTGTTGTTTGGAAGACCAATCAAAGGTCCACTGGAAGCATTGCTGCGGACATGGACTGATGAAAAGGCAGAGGAAACAGTGACTTCCTCATACCAGTACGTCAACGAGTTGACATCTCGATTGAAAGCAGGTTGGAAACTGGCCAATGATAACTTAAGACAGGCCAGGAGGAAGCATGCTGCCTACTACAACAAAAAAAGCAAAGGATAGGGAACTGGAGGTGGGTGAAAAGGTGTTATTACTGTTGCCAAGCAGCAATAATAAATTGCAGATTGGATGGCAGGGACCCTATGTCATACTGGAGAAACTTTCCAGGACCAATTATAAGATTGACAAGAAAGGAAAGGAGAAGGTATATCATGTCAATCTTCTTAAAAAATACTATGACAAGGAATCATCAGAAGTTGCACATATTATGACCCTAGCCATTGCAACAGAAATGCACGGTGAACCACTTCACTCTATGGAGTATCCACTCACAACTACAGAGGATTATGTTCAAGTAAATATTAGTGAACATTTAACTCCAGAGCAGAAGAAGAGGGTTCAGAAAGTGTTGGAAACCCATGCTGATGTGCTCACAGATAAGCCAGGTCGTACGAATCTGTTAGAGTACGACATGAAGGTTACCGACCCTACCCCAGTATGCATGAGAACATACCCTATACCCTATGCGAAAGCCCAAGCACTAAGGGAGGAAGTTGATTATCTGTTGAAGGAGAAAATTATCTCGAAGTCAGACTCTCCCTATAGCTCAAGTGTGGTGCTATTGAGAAAACCGAGTGGTGAACACAGGTTATGTATTGACTACCGGAAGCTTAATGCGATCACAGAATCTCAGGTGGACCCATTACCTGACACCAACCAGCTGTTCTCTACACTGAGTAAGGCTAGGTATTTATCGAAGGTAGATCTAAGCAAGGGATACTACCAAATACCAGTGAAACCAGAAGTTAGGAAAATGCTGGCATTTAGTACATCAGACGGACACTACGAGTTTAATGTACTACCCTTTGGGCTGAAAAATGCTCCCAGTATCTTTTCAAGAATGATGAGGAAATTATTGGAACCTCTACAAAATCCCCATATCACTAACTTTATGGATGACATTCTTGTTGCTACAAACACATTTGAAGAGCATATAGTAGCGCTCTCCATGTTGTTTGACAGACTGAGAGCCACTGGATTGACTGCACGTCCAACCAAGTGCTATATCGGTTGTAAGGAGTTGGAATTCCTAGGTCACACTATTTCTACAGGTCATATGTCTCCTGACCCAAAGAATATAGAGAAGCTAAAGAAGGCACCCAGACCTCAAACGAAGAAAGATGTGAGATCATTCGTGTCTTTATGTGGGTTCTATCAGAAGTACATACCCCACTTTAACTCTCTGTGTGCACCATTAACTAACTTAACGAAGAAAGGACAGCCTGACAAAATCCAATGGAATGCTGATTGTGAAAAAGCTTACACAGAGCTAAAAGCAAAACTCACCAGCAAACCAATCCTTACACTACCCGATATCACACAGGAATTTGTATTAAGGACGGACGCTAGCAGTATAGGTATTGGTGCAACTCTCTTGCAGAAATCAAAAGCCCAGCCGGAGGAACTTTTACCAGTCGCCTACGCCAGTAGGAAGCTGAATGCAGCTGAGTTGAACTACTCGACCATAGAGAAAGAATGTTTAGCTCTAATTTGGTCCATCAACAAATTTTCACCTTATCTGTATGGGACACACTTCATTGTCCAAAGCGATCACCAACCTTTAACATTCTTGGCTGCATCTAAAAAGCTAAATTCGAGATTGTTAAGGTGGAGTCTGCTTCTGGCGCCTTATTCCTTTACCGTGAATTACATTCCGGGAAGAGACAATGTAGGAGCTGATTTTTTAAGTCGACACCCTAGTACTCTGGAAGGACAGACGCAAAAGGATTAACCACAGCAGGGGTTTACACGTCAGCTATGACAAGTCACAGCTAGGAAAGGAGGGGGCTATGTCGTGAAACGAAGTGTAACCCACTACTTTGTTAATCACTATGTCGAGATACAGATTTGCTTCAACCAATCAACTTGCACCGTTCACCAGTCTCTGAGACAGAATAAATTATACTGTTCACGCAGTTCACGCAAGATGGCGGCTAAAAACTGAATAAAATTAGGCTGTATGAGACCAGGTACAAAACCGGAGGAAACCAATCATTTTGCTCCGCCAGGAACCAACCGAAAGCCTTGCTTAAGCATTTACCTGCCTATATAATCGGGCGGAATGTTATGCTAAACACGCAACCCCGAACTTGACGCCAGAGATACCGACTGACTGAAGAGGAAGAAGCTGTCACTTTGATTTATAGTTTACCTGAGGGCATCGACCTGCAGCCTACTTCACTAAGTCGCGTCAAAACCTGGCCAGTTTAAAATCTTAGGAGGGTAATATTTGCGATAACCTTTAGAAAAATACGATCAGCAATATAATGTTGGTATTTGTTGTTGTGTGTCATTTATACTACCTACAGGTATATACTGATTGTATTTTGGGGGGTTAAGTATATGATTGTATTTCCTATATATGATTGAATATAGACAAAGACTAATAGGGACTCATACTTCAATCTATTGTCTCCTATAACTCAATCTATTTCTCACACGACTCAGATAAGACCAACTGAAATATAACCAAAACAGTCCTTGTTAGGACTCAATCTACTGTCTCCTATAACTCAATCTATTGTCTCAGATAAGACCAACTGCAATATAACCATAACAGTCCTTGTTAGGACTCAATCTATTGTCAGTCTATAACTTCAATCTATTGTCTCAGATAAGACCAACTGCAATATAACCATAACAGTCCTTGTTAGGACTCAATCTATTGTCAGTCTATAACTTCAATCTATTGTCTCAGATAAGACCAACTGCAATATAACCAAAACAGTCCTTGTCAGGACTCAATCTATTGTCGCATCTAACTCCAATCTATTGTCTCCTATAACTCCCACCTGATATATCACCAAACAGTCCTCGTCTCATATACTCCTATCATAAGAACATAACAATATTGTTAGGATATATGTTACCAGCTAGTATAGCACTTGTCAGAGAGGGCGTGGTATAGTATAGGGGGAAGGACATTGTTGTATCACACCTAGGTGTACATATTATTGGATTTATTCATGTATTGATTTATATTATGGGATGTATTCATGTATTAAATGTATTCATGTATTGAATCTATATTATTGAATGTATCCATGTATTAGTTTATCAGAAAGAATGCTTTGCAAGTAGACACATGTCTTGTCTCGCTATTGCTAAATCATACTGAGCCATGTTGTCATTCATCCTACATGCATACATCTGAGACACGCTCATTTCACTCACACTAGAAATAGGTGGGCTTGAGGACAGAAATTAGCCCCTATTTTTGCTTTGTTACAGGTTTATTTGTGTCCTAAAAAACCTGAGGTCGTATGTTCGAGTCAATCCCGCTGCCTGGAACTCCGCAGGAGCATAGAGGTTGACCAGACTCTACATCTTTGGTCCCCCTCAGTCTTGGGTGGGCTAAAGTAACGAACCTCAGCAGGAGTTGTGTGAAGCAAACTACGGAGAACAGAACTGTTTAAGAGAGATGAGTACACATTAGTATCATTTCTGTCAGCATTGTGAGCATAGAACTGTCAGTGATGAAAAAGTGAATTAGCATAGCAAGAGACAAAAAGTGAATTAGCATAGCAAGAGACAAAAATAACAACATAGCTGATAAGTGTTATATCCTTAATTAACAGCACAGCTGATATAATTTGTGTTCCTATAATTGGAAAACTTGTTGTAATATTTATTTACATATATATATATATAAATATAAATATTTGTAAATCACTTGTAAACTTACAATTCCATTACATTCCATTTTTTTCAACATTCACCCTTCAGCACAAGAGTAGATAGTGTATATACTAAATAAATACTTAGGAAATTGTATTTGAACGACTTGTCAATTTTATCATTGTTAAGTAAAATATGTTTCCTGGTTTTGTTGAATATCACAGTTAGTTACACAGCGGAGGTGGCACTTTATGTCGGTCTCCTCTCTACTATTGTTTTCGAGATCAGATCATTCACAGCCGTAACTAAGTTGTGATACCAGTAGTTCTCTCAGACACTGGGACTTCACCATTTTCTGCAGAAATTCTATTTCTGTAATTGTCAGTACTATACTGATCTTAGAGCCAAAATAAAACCTCTCGCCACATTCTTCTTCCTCGTTTGTCCTGAAAAGGACGGTGGTTGCGTTGTATCTGTTTACGCCTAAGCTGTGATATCTGCACCTTTCGGTCGACACATCCGACTTCTGCACGGCATTTTTTGGGACCGGGTTTGCCTTCCCTCTTCGATCCGTGCTCGCTCAGCTAGACTGCACTGCTGCAGACTGTTTCCAGGACCACCACGTGGAGGTGGAGCACGGTCTTGACCAGCTCTGGTTCGCTGATCCTGATGCAAGCAGTCAAGCTATGAGTCGCTGACTGCTTTCACTATTGCTGCATCATCGGGTCCCTACACATATATATAAGTCAGTTTCCATATGACGAAAACATCTTTTGCTTTTAATGAAACAACAATATTATATTTCAAGTAACACATCTAGTGCATTTGTTAAAACAGCACTATAAACTGGGTTTTCTTTATCTTTTTTTTTTTTGGAACTTCTATTTATATTTCTAGAAAATCAAAAACCTGGAGTCTGTTTTATTTTCTTTATGTCACGTTTTAAGTTTGAATGTAAACATTGTTGGTAAATAGATAAAGTCTCTTATTCTTTTACCTGGGGGAAACGAGCCAAAATACACTGTAATTGTAGATAATATAATTTTAGAAGTCAGGGAAGGGAAAGTGTGACAAAGGATGCCAAAACCACTGCCTAAATTCTGTATTCTTTCAGTAATCTCTCTGCAGGTCACAAAGAGGCAAGTTTTACTATCCTTATAATCTCCCTGTTCAGTTTCACAATAATGAACTGCCCTGATTAAGAGAGAGAAGTGTGCTTTCATTGGTCAGTGGACAGCAGGTCACAGAACAGCGCCTGCTTCTTGGTTCTTCTGTCACTTTTATTCACCCACACACCTTCACTCAATCACTCTCTCCTCTATTCTTTAAACATTACGTCACACTCGTCAAAGGTAACATTCGAATGTCCATGGATATCAGGGCGGCCATGGGAGCCGCGCTGGTGTAATGGTTATCACATTGCGCTGGTGATCAGGTGTTCAAGGTTCAAGCCCGGGCCTGGGCATTTGAAGTAGTCATCGGCCGGGATTTTGACTGAATAACCTGAACGGCTACTGAGATAAACCCTCTGTGGATAGGATGGAGCGAAGCTCCTGACCGGGTTGGAAGGAAAGTCCACAGACTTCCCAGCCTCGCCATGACGTGTCATTGGGCCGAAAGGCTGAAAGCCCGAGTGCCGCTGGTTAAGAAAAAAAAAAAAAAATCAGGGAGACCTTAGTGTTCCACGTAATGCCAAACTGGGAACGATTCAAGTCACTCACATACACAGCTAACGGGGACAATTATGTTTTAGTTATTCCATTTGTCACGTTTCGTCAAACAGTTTTAAAAACAAACCAGAATATTATTTAAAATGAATTTAATGAGTTTTATGTTTGAAAAAAATAAAGAGCACAGTTATTGTATAGCCTAGATTGCACGTGCGAAGAACGAGTACGACCTCTAGTTACTACATAAATGGTCTTGTCGTTGCTGCAGTATATCCCAATCTTGACGATTGCCGCAAATTTCACGCACGCGCTGTTGAAAAAAAAAAAGTATAGAGTAGGCTAGCAGTATGCAACCCAGTAGTTGTGGGGATGTACTTTAGAAACACTTAGCTCTTTAAAGATCTAACTTTATAAAAATCATGTTTTTTGTCAGTTTCAGAGCGTTTAGAAAGAATATATGTAATTGTTCTCTCTGCCGGGCGATTTCTTCCTGCAGAGTACCATTAAAAGCGCGATGGGAAATTCAAAACAAATGATAATTTACCGAATGTTTAACTGACTTCAAAGAAGGATCACGTTCCTATCGCATGAAGTTTACGAATTAAGTACATATTATTAAGCTTGCTTGTGAATTTTCGATGGGAGCGCAGAAAAAGTACCTTAAATCCTAGGGATGCAGTGTTTTAAATGCCAGCCGGAGATGGTTAGTCGGAAATTTCTGTAACTTAAAAATTCTTTCTTTTTTCCTCCTCCGGTAACTAAAGATCTACCAATTAATAAACCAATTAATCCTTTTGGAATTACTGGTAGATCGCAATCGTCTGTCTGACGACCCCTGGACTAGGTTAACCAAAAAAAAAAAAAAAAAACTGATTAATAAGTTGCCAAACTGTTTTCAAATATTGCATCATATAAAAATTAATGACAGTCTTGTTCGCACAGCACGTTAATTCCCCAAGTCCTAGCTCCACCTTTTGAGAAAAACAGGTCCATCGCCGATTTTGTAACGCTGTTTAACGACCTTTGACAAAATAACCTATTCCGCAATATAGGTCACAGCCCTCTCCAAATTTAACAGGATCCAGGGGACCGACTGTTCTAAAAGCTGGCTACATAGGTCGCCATAACAAGCTGACAGTACACAGTCTGTGCACAGTTAAATGTTAAAACCGTAGTGTGTTGTCAGGGCAAGTGTGTTTTTTAAGTGCTGGCAACTTGTGGAGTAAGTTTATGGCACGGGACTTTCGCTGCGCTAGTAAGTAATTTAATGTATGTAATGGCAAACGTTTAAATCCTGACGTAATCACTTTTAATTTAAACTGGTTTCTGCCCGATTGTGTTGGGATTAGGTATTACAAATTATTTGCATTCTAAGCTTCCTTTAATACTATCTCGGAGTGCGATAATTCCACATAACTTTTGGATTCGTTTGAAACGAAATGAGATTCAGTTTTGGCCGTAAACTGCAGTTTCATGCACCAAAAATCTATATATCATTTCATATTAGCGATGAAACATTTTATGAAAACCGTATGAAATGTTCAAAGGTTACTGAGATCAAATAATAAAAATAATGCCAGTTATGACTTTATTGTACACAGAGTTGGTCTAATAATCAAGTAATGATCTGGAGTTTCATGGGTTATAGTCACGTTTTTGTCTTCAACTAACTGGGTGTCGTTGATAGTAACTTAAAGGGATTCGATGTACTAACAAAGAGCAATCCTTTACCTCCGAAAACGGCGAGTATCTGCCTGAATGGCGAGGGACAATTGTCTCTGTACAAGAAAATAGGATACTCACGTAAAAATCAATGTCAGGTTAGACATTAAAAATAACCTGAGTTTCGCCTCGAGTATTAGCGGGCGTACGAAAAAAAAAAAAAAGAAAAAAAAAAGAGCAATCCTTCCAATGCAGTGTTCTTCTGCCTATTAACTCATTTACTTGCTGGTACATAAATTGTGTGCCTTTATGTTGCACCTCGAGTACTCTGCACAGGGCCGGATTTAGACATGGTGAGGCCCTAAGCTATAGGAAGATGTGGAGGCCCTATTAGGAAATTGGTAACAGAGAATAAAGCCGTGTAACAACTGGACTTGGCATACAAAGGTACAGGTAGTCCCATAGCATATACTGCTGTAGGGGGATGAAGTGTTAGAGACTTCACTTCTAGTAGTTCCTGCATCGAGAGATGAGATGACCAGTTCCCTTCCTCGGTGTCTTTTCCTTTCTGCCTTTTTCCTTCCCTACCATGAGCAAAGTCAGGTACCCATTTACAGCTAGGTAGACTGGAGCGTGTCCACACCGTCAATCGAACCCGGCTCCTATGCCGCTAGACACCCGAGCTCTAAACACAGTGAATGTATGAGGTACGGCGGTAACTTTATTATAAGTGGAAATTAACATTATATACTTACTTACTGTAACTATTTCTATAACTTTTTTGTGCCGCTAAGCCCTCAATCGCTTCACCAATGTTAGAGAGGCCCTTTCAGACTGTGAGGGCCTAAGCTGTAGCTTATTTACTTATGCCTAAATCACGCCCTGGCTTTGCACGTCTAGTTTTTTAGCCAAGCTTTTTTTGCTGCCTTACATGTGTTCACTATTTCCTTAATTAGTCTTTCATATTCTTTATTATTTCTGTTTTGTACTAGTCAGTTGTAAAATTTTATTTCTTATATATGTCTGCTTTTCAGTCTTAATTGTCTGATTTCTTCTGACGTTTGATATATTCGTCTTCTTCTTCTTCTACTTCGTTCACCCTCAGACGTCGACTTGAATATGTTCAAAGAAAGCAGTGGTCAGCTTAAGGTTGTTGGAATCTCCGTAGAATTTTTTGTCCAGGAATGATACTGGTGATGGCCATATGTACTTTCTCTGTTCTTAACATGTTGGGCATCTCTGAAGCAGATGTTCAGCAGTCATTTTATTGGTACCACAGTCACACTCATCGGTGGTTCCTATCTTTAACTTGTTGAATAGGTGATATCCCAGTCTGTTGTGACCTGTGCGAAGTCTGAAGTTTACCACTTCTTTTCTTCTGCTGAGCTGGTAATATGTACAATTTTTTTTCTAATTGGTGACCTGGATGTTCTGCTTCCCACTTGCTCCCGTATCTGCGCTTGATAAAACTCTTTAGTCATAAGTTTATGCTTGTGTCAAATTGAGGTAACTTTCTTCCTTCCTTTACCAATCTGTCAGCTTTTTCATTTCCGGTGATGTTGCAGTGAGAAGGGATCCATTGTATCACAACTCTTGTGAATGGCTGACATGGTTTGTAAAGTGTTACTCTTAGGGTTTGATATACTCGTGTTAACGCCATGAGCATTCCCACTGTTTATCTATAATTTATATTATTTATCTGGGGCATTGTATCTTTTCGACCCGGGGGCCTCTGAAGAGACATAGAAAGAATGAGGCTACTGAACCCTTTGGCGTGGTGTATTCTTATTTGACTTGTCCGTGTTTGTTGAAGTTTTTATGGTAAAAAGTTTTTTACGAGATAGGGTAACCAGCCCCATGCCCAACCCTCCTTAGTCGCTTTTTACGATATGCATGGTAGGGTACAGTGTTACTATTCTTTGCTCCCCTTTCGGGCCCGGTAACACACGAGTGTGGCGTGGTGTATGAGTCGACTAATTTGAGGTTGTGCGTTGGGCTGGCTTGTCAAACAAATTGCCACATAAACCAAAACTACACAGTTACAGTGGTGGTTTCATGCTCCGTACGAAGTGGTGGTTTCATGCTCCGTACGAAGTGCAACGAAAAATGACGACGATATAGCCCCATATCGGTCATTACAGAATGTGCCAGTTTCTTCTTCAGCACTATCTACTGTCGGGGCGTATATTTGTATACAACCAATATTTTGTGGTCTACAATTCAAATGATCTAATAATACTTGATTAGATTTTTCCCTAAATCCGTTCCCTGCTCTCTCTCTCTCTCTCTCTCTCTCTCTCTCTCTCTCTCTCTCTCTCTCTCTCTCTCTCTCTCTCTCTCTCTCTCTCTCTCTCTCTCTCTCTCTCTCTCTCTCTCTCTCTCTCTCTCTCTCTCTCTCTCTCTCTCTCTCTCTCTCTCTCTCTCTCTCTTTCTCTCTTCTTTAATTTATTTTAAAAACATACGTTAATTATAATGATTATTGCAATTGTATGATGTTATATTAATTTTATAATGATAAATGCCTTAAATAATGCTTAAAGTAAATATGAGGATCAAAGGATACAGTATACATGATGAGAGAGAGAGAGGAAGGGCAGAATGTCAGACAGGCCAGCGTGCCCAATTCTTAACCCTTTGAAAATAACGTTCGTTCGTTCGTTCTCTCTCTCTCTTTCTCTCTCTCTCTCTCTCTCTCTCTCTCTCTCTCTCTAAAATTACGCCATCTCCTCTTTTACATTTATTTCCTCTGAAATAGCTTATTTTGTAATTCTTAGAATATTTTTGGGACCTCAAGACGCTCTCCACCACATAGAGACCTCGCAGTCTCGACTCAACCCTACCTCTCCTCTCATCTCCTCCTCAACTCTCATCTCACTCTGCGTCAGGACCAGCGAACCAGAGCTGGTCAAGACCGTGCTCCACCTCCACGTGGTGGTCCTGGAGAAGTCTGCAGCTGTGCAGGCTGGCTGAGCGAGTACGGATCGCAATGGGAAGGCAAACCCGGTCCTAAAAAATGCCGTGCAGAAGTCGGATGTGTCGACCGAAAGGTGCAGATATCACAGCTACGTTGGAAACAGACACAACGCAACCACCGTCCTTTTCAGGGCGAACGAGGAAGAAGAAGAAGAAGAATATTTTTCACCTACTCCGGTATATCGTAATTCACATAATCCTAATAAATTTGCATTCACTCATTCCATTTCCCTCTTGATGTTTTCTAGTTTATTCATCCTGCACACCTGTACTGACATTCCAGACTTCTATGGTTAAAGTTTCTTTCATTTTAATGTCGCTTACATGACCTTAATGACGATCGAGTGTCACATGTAGCAGACGTAGCTTTTTACCGGACGAGGTGGTTCTTGTGGAACACCTTAAATGGGTGTCCTCTTCTCTTTGGAAGTTGTTTTGATTCATGACGGTACAGATAATAATGCAATGGTGGTTCCCCTTGACTTCTGTCGGTTTGTATGTTGGAATCTTCGCTAGCCTGTGGCCAAGATATCTAACCCTCAAAGCAGTGGAGGGTAGAAGTTAAGGCGCCTCCATCTCGCCGGCTGTCACGTACTTGTATTAAATCTTTAAAAGAGTTTTAAACATATAGCATTATATAGGCATTATTTTTGATCGCCGTCTGACTTGGAAAAAACAGGTTGACAGAAATCGAATGAGAGCAAGACAAAGAATGGCAATTATGAAACAACTTGCTGGAACAACTTGGGGTGCAGATGAGAAAGTACACAGGGCGAGTGAGGCCAGTTCTTGAATATGGCATGGCAGCATGGGCAACAGCAGCTAAGACAAACTTCGATAAAATTAGCAGACTCCAAAATCTTCTTCTTCTTCTTCTTCCTCGTTCGCCTTCAAACTTCCACATTTATGACTCTAATAAAGGCAGCAGTCAACTCAAGGTTCCCGACATCTCCAAACAGTTTTTCGTTGACAGAAGTGGGTTGTTGCCATATGCTCAACCAGGTTCAAATTACTGTAACAGTACACCCAGCATGGTGTTCGAATAAATCGGGCTCTGGTACCGAAGTGCAAAGATCTTTGCAAACGAAGTAATTTGTGTACAGATGGTATCTCAATCTGTTGTGCCCAAAACGCAGTCGAAAAATGATGAGCAGTATCTTTCTAGATGAAATATCCACTGATAAACGTCATTTTTACAAATGTCCCGGGTTGCTCTCTTTCCATTTGGACTTGAATGTAGCCTTTATAATGTCTTTAGCCGTTGCGTAATTGTCTCTATATCATTGAAAGTAAAAAGAGCAAACTGCTTCTTTAGAAAATCTATCTGCGACTTCAATTCCTGGTATGTTGAAATGGGCTGGTATCCACTGCATAGTGCACTTCTTGACCCAAGCATTCGGCCAGTGGATCAAGGGAGATTATCAAATGCTTTCAATCCTTTAGGTGGGGGTGTCTTTCTGCGCTTAAACACTGGTGCAGAAAAAAGGCTGTTTTCAGTGGCGACAGGACGATCTCCATAAGCAACTTCAGCTGCCTGTTTCAGGGCTTCTGCTTCAGCACAGCAGAGGTTATATTGACAGAAGAAACGGCAGAGAGACAAGTTGCTTTCTTTACTGATGCACAGTCAGTAATTGCAACGTTGAAAAGACAAAATAATACAGACCTGGATGATCTCAGAGTAGTGCTCCACAAACTTTGTCAACGATTCAAAAGTGTTGTGATCCAGTGGATCCCATCTCATTGTAACATCGCTGGCAATGAAGAGGCTGACAGAATGGCAAAAGAAGGTTCACATCTACCTTAGCCTGATGCAAGCATAACTTTTGAGGAGGCAAAGAGTTTTATCAGAATCAGTTACAGAAACAAATGGAATGTAGAACATCCAGGGCACACACAGAATGATGCTTACTACCAGCTCCACAGAAGAGAACAAGTGGTAATCTTCAGACTCCGCACTGGCCACAACAGATTGAGATACCATCTATTCAACAAGCTAAAGATAGGAACTACCGATCAGTGTAACTGTGGCACTGATAAAATGACTGCTGAACATCTGCTTCAAAGTTGCCCCTTATATGTGGTACAGAGAAAGTGCATATGGCCGACGCCAGCTCCTTTCGTGGAAAAGCTTTACGGGATTCAAATAGCCTCAAACTGACTACTGCTTTCTTTGAGAACATTCAAGTGGACGTCTGAGAGTGTACGAAGAAGAAGAAGAAGAAGAAGAAACGTATAGCTCTCCTACCTCCATTTCCCCCCCCCCCTCCCCTCCCCCCCCCCCCCCCCCCCCCCCCCCCAACTACCCCAGCTGTTTTGGTTCACGGCTGTAAATTCAGTATTCACCGCAAACCTACATTTCTAGAGGCCGATCAGCCATCTGGTTGACGCGCCTGGTAGGAGGACAGTCTCCGCAGGCTACTTTGTTTGGCACAAATGTTTTTATAAACATGATAGTAAACTCTGTACAGAGCGATACAACAGGAGGCAATCTTCTTCTTCCTCGTTCGTCCTGAAAAGGACGTTGGTTGCGTTGTGTCCGTTTACGCCGGAGCTGCGATATCTGCGCCTTTCGGCTGACACATCCGACTTCAGCACGGCATTTTTGGGGACCGGGTTTGCCTTCCCTCTTCGATCCCTACTCTCTCAGCCAGACTGCATTGATGCAGACTGTCTCCAGGACCAACACGTGGAGGTGGAGTAGGGTCCTGGTCAGCTCTGGTTCGCTGACCCTGACGCAAGCAGTCAAGCTATGGGTCGCTGACTGCATGTTGACTGGACTGGAGGCAATCTGATCTTCAGAAGTTTTCCCCACGTCAATTAAGTGTTTCGGCCCTTTATCTTCTTTACACTCTGAGAGGGGCGGGCCAGCTTCGGTCATGACTCCCAAGTGTCCGCCTCCTGTTGTCTTCCCGCATGCGCTGCGAATTGAACCCACTCCACCCTGGTTGCAACTTTCAACTTCAATCTTGGTTTTATCCATGCCACCTGCTTGATGCATTTGCGAAAGTAAGTATTCTGAATTCCATAGCCCGTTGCGGTTACTCCACAGCCAACACGCTGTCTTTTCCGCCGTTTCACCGAGCCTCTTAAGTGCCTTCGTTCTTGACTGCCATTTCACACCCAATAGTTTCAGTAGATCATACACAGAGGCAGCCACCAGACCTCATGCACCTACCTCTACTGCTATGACTTTTGTTGTGAACCCGTCACGTCTCAAGTCCAGACCAGATCATAATATTGATCTGCTAGTGGTTATTATTTCCAAATATACTAATGGTTATTATTTCCACATAAACTAATGGTTATTATTTCCACATAAACTAATGGTTATTATTTCCACATAAACTAATGGTTATTATTTCCACATAAACTAAGACTCAAAGATTGTTAGTAGCCAGAAAACATACTTTAGAACAGGGGTTCTTAACCTTTTTACTATTACATACCCCAGTGGATTGCCAAATATGTCACCAAACCCCATTCGCCAGATTGTCTAAATCATCATCATCACCAGTCCAATAAGGTAACAATATGACTTCAGATACTTTACATATGGATAGCTAGGAACTGAACAGCTGAAAGAAAATCATAAGAAGTTAATGATATTTATTTATATAAAAACGTCTAATCACAAATACACAAGCTAGTGTCACGTGAAAGATAATTTATTTTACCATCTTGTCCATAATTTGATTACTCCTTTAAATGTTCTGTTTTCCTGGACATTTTGTAATTTCTTTTTCTTTCCTTTTCTACCTCTGTGGCCAAACTTTCTCACCCTCTCAAACCCCACCCGAGGTTGTTTACGCTGGCCAGCTGCGGTCAGCTAACGCTAGACGTAATGTTATCTAAACGCACCTGTGGTACGTTCGACCAGAGAAACATTTCTCGGGTCCGCTTTAAGTGTTAGAACGAGCCAAAGACGGTTTATGTGAAAGAAACGGTTCGTTAGCGGCGGGTACCCTCTGTGGTCCCAACAGGGGAGTTTCTCTGGTCGCTTTAAAACGTTTGATGACGAGCGGCTGGTACCCTTTGAGGCCTGGGTAACGAGTGTGATCTGTTTCAGGGGAAGATAACAATCGCGGTCAGTCTTTGGGTTTTCGCCCCTTAGACAAGATAGAGCATAATGTTATGCATTTCTCTACCTGGGGAACTTTCGCACGATTTCTTTTGTCTTACTCTAGATTACGTCTTTCGCCGAACTTCTGTAGAAATATGCAGGCCAGGTCCGGGGGGAGCGTCCCTTGTGATCTATAAGCGTAGACTGGTTTTAATAGACAAAGACATTCGTAAATTTTCCTGGCCCGTAGATGACCATCATGAGATAAGGCAAACTTTAACACAGTACTAGAATGTGTTTGCCTATGTTCTAGTCATTTTTTCGGGTTTCAGGAAGACCGAATCGCTAGAGCAGACTTCAGTCAGGCGAAGAAAGTCATATACTCTTCGATCTAGAGGGTTTCTGTATACATCTAGCAACGAATCGTCAACCCCGTTCCTGAATCAAAACCCCTTTTTTGTCAACGCCAAGTTAAGCTCACGCAGTGCAACGGAGCCAACGCAAAATCTGGAATCGCCAAACGCAGTAGTAGTTCTCTACTCGCCTATTGGATTACCAGCCAGAGCATTGCGGCTTCCAGAATATCAAACCCGCTCAGCATGCCTATAGCAGAATTCCATATCACCCGCCTTTTTTTGTGCCTAAACGGGGCACCCAGCAAACCACAGCCAAACCAGTTTAAACAGGATTTACAGCCAAGCGGAGCCTTGCGCCGGATAAGCGCGCCTGGGTCTCTTTGTCCTCATGTGACTTCTTCTGGTGTATTTTTCTGGATACTTAAAACCTCGCACGTATGGCCTCCCTGAGAGCCAGGCCCATCTATGGACAGAGTTCCAGCCCCCCTCTCGCGAGTAGCGGTCACCAACGTTTAGCACCAACAAAGAAAGTTTTGTAGGCTAGTCCCTCACGAAGGATCTACGAGTAATGCACTTTCTGGAGCTAGCATATTTGGTCCCACGAATAACAACAGACAGGTTGTCGCTCAGTTCGTATTTGGTCAGCAGGAGATAAGCAACGTCTTCCAGTGTTCCCTCGCGCAATTAGGGGTCACCAACGTTTAGCCCGACAAGGAAAGTTCGGTATTTCACTTCAGTCATCTTGAAGGATATTTATCGGTAAGACACTTCCTGGAGCTAGCGCCTTTTGGTCCCCGAAAGCGGACCCTCTGTCGGAAGCTTTGTTACTAGTCGGACATTTTTATTTCTCCGTGTTCTACAGGTTTTTTTTTTTAGTGTTGGTGTGTGAGTGTGTGTTTGTGGTGTGTGTGTATTTGCATTTTTGATGAATATTTGATTATTGATGTAATTTATGCTGTGTATGATGATATGCATTAATTCCATGCTTTTTCTTCTTCAATAAAGTTTACACCTTTATTAACACGCTGTTCACGACCTTTCCATCCATATTTATATTTTTAGCTCTTTACTAGAATCTCTATGTATGATAAGAGAAAAGAGTGAGAGCAGGAGAGGCTTAGACAGTAAAAGTGAGTTGAGGCCTGGAGAGAGAGATCCTTTGAATAAATCTTCTTCCAGGTTTCCACAAGTCCCTAGTCCGTATTTATCCCCCTCTTGTGTGAGTAAATCTATAAGTCTGTCAGTCCCCACTATCCCATATTCGATTGAGTGTCACAGAAGAGACCATCTCCTATTACTTTCTGCTTGTGTGTAATACTCTGTCAGTCCACTATCCCTTGTCGATTTCACTACTGTTGTCCAACTCGACAAATACTCTACACTTAACTCAACCACGACAGCTAGCTACAATTAGTTAGATTTTTGCTGTATGTTTTTTGTTTTAAATTGTTCAGAGATCGAGTTCCATACCCCCATCATTTGGTTCCTATACCCCCAAGGGGTATGGATACCCCCAGTTAAGAATCCCTGCTTTAGAAGACAAGAAAGAATATACATGTAACGAAAAATTGCAGATTACTGCAGAGAAACGAACACGGCAGCTCTAGGTGCCTCTCAGTTAGCCGTAGAATCACTAAATCAGTGCTTATTAATCAGGGGTGCAGGGCACACTTGGAGGTGCGCGATCCGTCTTCTGGGGGTGTGAGATAGGCCAGATATTTTAGAAGGTAAATCATCATGAACACAACAGGCACAAAATTCAAATGTATTTGTTCAAAACAGAACACTGGCAACGAGAGTTCAATACCCAACTTAATCACATTAATCAAAATATCTTTTCTCACACATAATTAAAAAGAAGCAGCAGCAGAAGGCTGAATCTATTAAATTCACGATAAATATCAAAATTTAAAATGCTCAATTTTTCAGAAATTCTAACTATTAGCACATTTAAAACATATTTACATAAATTGATCTGTTATTCTGTTGTTATAAATATACTGTAGTTGCAATATTAACGTTTAAAAAAACAAACAGTTTTGAATATTGGATCGGTTTAAATTCAAAAGAATTACTGAATTTACCTTCTGTCTACATTGTAGCTTTATGAAGAAAAAAAATGCTGGAAATTATCATAAAAGAAACCCCATCATTTGCCTCAAACGACCAGTTTCCTATTTTTCCAAGCTCACTATTTGCACTAAGTATATCATTAAAATTATATTTGTCTTTTTATTTCATGTAAAAAGGCATTCTTTTATCTCTTTCTCACACTTCTGTCGTATTTTGTGAGACAAAGGATAATGGGGTGAGAGACCGTTTAAGGTACTGTTAAGGGGTGTGGGGTTTCTTAAGATGCTGTTAAATGGTCTGAGGTTTCATAAGATGCTGTTAAAGGGTGTGAGGTTTTATAAGATGCTGTTAAGGGGTGTGAGGTTTCTTAAGATGCTGTTAAAGGGTGTGGGGTTTCTTAAGATGCTGTTAAATGGTGTGATGTTTCTTAAGATGCTGTTAAGGGGTGTGAGGTTTCTTAAGATGCTGTTAAGGGGTGTGAGGTTTCTTAAGATGCTGTTAATGGGTGTGAGGTTTCTTAAGATGCTGTTAAGGGGTGTGAGGTTTCTTAAGATGCTGTTAAGGGGTGTGAGGTTTCTTAAGATGCTGTTAAGGGGTGTGAGGTTTCTTAAGATGCTGTTAGAGTGTGAGGTTTCAATTTTGTTTCTTAACCAGATGCACTTGGGCTTTCAGCCCTTCGGCCCACTGACATGTCATTGCGAGGCTGGGGAGCCTGGGGACTTTCCTTCTAACCCGGTCAGGAGCTTCGCTCCACAGAGGGTTTATCTAAGGAACCGTTTAGGTTATTCAGTCAAAATCCCGGTCAGTGACACTACTTCAAATGCTCACGCCCGGGCTTGAACCTTGAACACCTGATCGTCAGCGCAATGTGGTAACCATTACACCAGCGCGGCTCCCAGTATGAGGTTTCATAAGATGCTGTTAAAGGGTGTGAGGTTTCTTAAGATGATGTAATGAGAGTCGAGGCTTTTCAAGATGCTGTAAAAAGATGCGGTAGCGCTGAAAAGTTAAGACGCAATGCACTAAACAAACTCAGTCAACTTCTAGTTTTCAACCAGTTTTGTTGTGGAGCAAAAAGCATTGACAAATATTAATTTCTCTATTTAGGTGTGTCATGCGCAAGTCAGCTCAGTCCTTTTTTTTTCAAATCAGGTTATCCCCGCTTCTATTTTCTTCCGGTTACTTTCACGTCTCCTAATCTTACCTCTTTCCTGCTTAATTCTTATTTCTGGGAAGAATAAAGCTATCTGTTTTGTACGTATTTTTAATACATGATGATGTAGCATTTTGGAGATGTTTCAGCAGAAGCCACTCGTACATTACGTTTAAAATCATTTGTAATACGTGCAGATGTTGGTAAGAAAACGAAGATGGCTATATACCGCTCCACCTATGTCCTAGTCTTGACATATGGATGCGAGTCATGGGCAATGACTACAACCCACAAAAGCCAGATCCACACCTCAGAAATGAGGTATCTGAGGAAGGTGGTTGAAGTAACAAGAGACATGGTCCGCAACCAGACGATACGTCAAGGCCTTAAATCCCACCCCCTGCAGACCCAAGTAGAACAGTCCCAACTAAGATGGTTTGGCCATGTCTGCAGAATGGGAGAAGATCGGCTACCACGACAAGCATGGGAAACAAAGAGCCAGGGATCCAGGCCACAAGGACAACCCAGAGTCCGCTAGGAGGACAACATTAGAAAATCTTTGAAGGACCGAGGACTAGAATGGAACCAGGCCAGGAGGAAGACAGCCGATAGGATAGTCTGGCGCTCTCTCTTCCAAACCTCTACACCTCACGGTAGAAGGGAAACGACTAAGTAAGTAATACGTGCGACGTTATAGTAGCAGTTGGAAACTTGACTTAGTTAAGTACCAAAGTCTCAGAGATGATTTTAAAACACAAACCATTACTTTTCGCGATTTCCTGAGAGTTGACAAGTGGCTACGGGATGATTCACGCAACAAATATTAACTTCGGTATTTAGCAGGTTGAAGCTCGGAACGTGACATTTATTTGTTAGCCATTTACACTGACACCGAGGGAGATCTAGCTAGAATACTGACTTGTGTGGTGACATATGAAGTGGCTGGCGTGATGACATTTGTATCTGTCCAAAAACTTTCCCGGCCTTTTAGAGTTTGTTTCGCGGTTTCATCTTTTTTGTCCTTCCTAATGCAGTGGTTATTTCAGTAACAGTCATGCATGTATATGAAAGTTTTAATAACAAAATGGAAGGGTGTTGCTGTGTATTGATGTCTGAGTGGTTGTATGGGTGTGTGTAAAAGTTTGCGCAGTTGTACGTGTGTCGAAGTTTATGTAGACGTATGGATGTGTCAAAGTTTGCGTTGTTGCATGGGTGTGTGTAAAAGTCTGCGTGGTGTGTTTATTTAGTTTGCGTGGTTGTATAGATGTGTGTAATAGTTTGTGTCGTTTTTATGGGCGAGTGTATTTAATTTGCACGATTTTATGAGTGTGTGTATTTAGTTTGCGTGGTTGTATGGGTAGCCCATGTGTATAAAGTTTGTGCGAGTGTGTCAAAGTTTGCTTGGTTGTATGTTTGTGTATATTTAGTTTGCGTGGTTGTATGGGTATGTATATTTAGTTTGCGTGGTTGTATGGGTATGTGTATAATGTTTGTGTGGGTGTGTAAAAGTTTGTGTGGTTATATGTCAAAGTGTGCGTGGTTGTATGTCAACGTTTGTGTAGTTGTATAGGTGTATTTCCGTGTTTGATTAATCTTGTGGCTTTGTGTCAAAAGTTTATGTGGTTGCATAGATGTATATCAAAGCTTGCATGGTTGTATGAGTGTGTGTAAAAGTTTGTGTAGTGTGTTCCCTTATTTAATCCCTTTATTGCATCTTTTATTATACGTTACTGCACGTTTGTCTTTCTTTCTTTTCTTTATGATACTGTGAGAATTCTTTTCATTATTTTTTTTTCTCATTTTACTCTATTTTCTTAAAATCTCATCTTTTCTCACGTGGACTGACTGATGGGTAGATGGACTAATGAATAGCCATGCAGAAAGAAAGACTGAAAGAAGGTGGGCAGTTAGGCAGATGTTTACGGACAGCAGACACACGGACAGGCAGACCAAATAAAAAACTGACTTTCTGATAACAAAACTGCAGACAGTAACTGTAACGAAATCTGTGGCAACAGTTTTGTTGTTTCTGTTTGATTTCCTTAGTAAAAGCAACGAACACGAGAAGGAGGTTAAAAAACTCTATGAAGAAATGGAGCTGCAGATAAAACAGGAACGGGAGAGAATATTATCGGAGGTGAGTTGAGATTGTTTTTTTTTTTAAATTAATGATGAAAAATATCCCGTTCAACCTCTGATGGGTTATAATAAGAATATATATTGTTTTCAATTCCAAATAATATGAACAACAGCCGATATGAGAAAGTGGCATCACACCTGTCAAATCATTGTAAACAGGGAAAATCACAACTACCAATTATGCCTAGGCTATATGTTATTTAAAAAAAACCCCAACAAAATCAAGAAGAAACTCTGAACAAGAATAATATTAAAGTGGAGGGGTGTAAAGGCCTGGTGGTTCCAGTTATATAACTGACTTTAACAGATATTTAATTGACTTTCATCTGTTAAAAGTCATATGCATTGTAAGAACAGCATCAGACCTTCACATTCCCAGCCACTATATATTAACATTTGTTCGTGTTAAATATTGTTTGACTATATTATGCAGTTCCCTAGGTCTGTCTATTCTTAACACCTCTTCTATATTAATAGGCAAGTTTGATGTTTGCAAATAATCTAATATTGGTATTCTCATTTGTTCATACCTCTTACATTTTAACAAGAAATGTTCTATATTATTGTCTTGAAGACATCCTGCACAGTAAGATTCTTCTATTCTGAAATAGCCATTTCCCAGCTGTAGTCTGAGAAGTTTCTTATTACTGGAAATTTTTAATTCCCTAGATATCTGACATTTTCTTTTTGGAGCCTTGAACATCTTATATGCATGTCTTCCTTTCAGATTTTTATCCCACTCTGCTTTCCATTCATCTGTTATTATATCTTTAATTAAGCTCTTAATCTCTGATTTACTCGTCCCTACATTTATTAGATTTTTATCAGATCTACCTTTCTTGGCTTCTTTATGTGCCTTTTCATTTCCCTCTATGCCAACATGTGAATGTATCCAAGCAGTTAAGACTGAACATCCTCTGTAATATAAGTATGTAGTAGCCAGAAATATCTCCTCTGCTATATCAGGTCTACTACATTCTTGAAAGTTTCTAAGTGCTTTAATTGTTGAAAGAGAGTCAGTTAAAACTGTTAGTTTTTTTGGGAGGGTTATTAGAGAATATTTCTAGTGCTTTTAGTATTACCACCATCTCTGCAGTGAAAATGGATGTATTTTCCGTGATGCTATATTCTTTTGCCATTTTCCATATTGGAATATATATTCCTATCCCCAATTTGCCATCCTCTCCCTTGGATCCATCTGTGTACACAGTAATGCTGTCTTTTGATATTTGTTGTATATATTTATTGGCTGTGTTTTTAATATTTTCTATATTATTTGTTTTCTTAAGTATTTCTGCTAGGTGGTAGTCCGTGTCTGGTTTCTTGATCTCCCAGGGTGGAATCACTGGCTTGTATTCACAACTGTTATTAATTGATGTAGGGTATCTAGTGGTATTCATTGGATTGGCCTGAGTTGTTAGTTGGCATCTGGTAAAAGCTGAATGTGCTGGGTGAGACTTATCTAACATAACTCTGTTCATGTAATTTAGTCTTAACTCCTTTCTCCGTAATTCTAAGGGTAGAATTCCTAAAGCCACCTCTATAGCTCCCATTGATGTTGATCTGATTGCACCTGCTATTGTACATAAAGCCTGATGCTGAATTCTGTCTAATTTAATCTTGTTACTGTGTGCAGCAGAGTCATATATTATACTTCCATAATCTATTTTTCCTCTAAAGATTTATAAAAAGTGAACATTGTCTTAGTGCTTGCACCCCATCCATTACCTATTTAGTATCGTACATTTTTCCCCCCATTACTTTTGCATTCATTTTTCTTCTGTCTATTCTTCTTTTTTCTCATCTTCCTTAGTTTTCTTCACTACACTTTTTTTATGAACATCTTTCGTTTACTCAAGAAAGAAATGTTGTTTAACTAGGGCTGCTGAGCTTCTCGCTCTTTTGCAGCCAATACCAAGTTGAAGACTCCTTGGTATTATCTACACTGTAGATCTAGGCTTTTCATGTGGCTTTTCTGCCATTCCAAAACGTGTTGAGTTGAAGTCATGAGCTTCAGTTTCATCAGCTTGGCTGGCATTTAAAAGATCACCACTTCTGGTGCTAGGTGGCTCTCAAATATGCAGAGCTAAAATACTGTTCTCTGGTTCTAGGCTCTCCCAAGGAATTGTCACATCCTACACAAAGCCACTTCTCAGCTTCCCCTGACTATCACTAGATGCATAGTGAGATCTCCTGCTCAGAAATATATGTGGCTAAACTTGCATAGTAATTTTTTTTTTAACATTGATAGGAAAAAGTCAAAGAAAGATACATGAGAGGGGAGTTAGAGACACAGCTGAAAGAAAAGGAGAAACAGTTACAAGATATTCTCATTAGGCATCAGGAGGTAAGTCTGTCAGGGTGACAGTGTCATGATGTGTGTTAAAATTTGTTTATGAGGTGGTGTCTCAGAGTCTGTCTGCGTGGCTGTAACAGGGTGTGGTTAAATTGTGTCTGTATGATTGTATGTTGGTGTATCAAAGTCTGTCTGTGTGGCTGTATCATGGTGTAAATTAAATTTTGTTTGTTTGGTTGTGTGGTGGTGTGTCAGTCTGTATGCATGGCTGTGTCATGGTGTAAATTAAATTTTGTCTGTTTGGTTATGTGGTGGTTGTCAAAGTTTGTCTGTGTGGCTGTATCATGGTGTAAATTAAATTGTGTCTGTTTGGTTGTGTGGTGGTGTGTTAGTCTGTCTGCATGGCTATGTCATGGTGTACATTAAATTTTGTCTGTTGGGTTGTGTAGTAGTGTGTCAATATCTATGTGAATGTTTAATATTGTGTTAAAATTTGTGTGGTTATGTGTTTCAAATTTGTCTATATGGTTGTGTTTCAAATGTGTCTGTTTTTTTTAGAGTATCTGCCAAAGTCTGTCTGTTACAGTATCATGGTGTATGTTGGAGATTGTCTGTGCAGTGGTGGATCAAAGTCTGTATTCCTGTATCATGGTGCAAGTTAACTTTTGTCTGTGGGGCTGTGTTTCAAAGTGTATGTTTGGCAGTATCATGGTATGTATTAAATGTGGTTGCATTGTGTTGTGTAAAACTCTGTATGGCTGTGTCATTTTTTTGTATTAATGGTTGCCTATGTGATTGTAATTTGTCTGTTTTTTCGTATACTGGTGTCAGTCTTTCTGTGTGGCAATATCATTGTTTGTGTTAAAGTGTGTATGTGATGTGGTGATGTGTCAGTCAGTCTTTGTAACTGTATCATGATGTGTTAATGTTTGTATGTGTGGTTGTGTGTTTAAAAAATTGTCTGTGTGGTTTTATGGTGGTGTCTGTCAATCTGTGTGACTAACATAGTGTGTGAAAGTTTGTCTGTGTGGTTGTCTGGGATGGGTATCAAATTTATCTTTGTAGTTGTATTGTGAAGGTGTGTCAAATTCGTCTGTATTGTTGAATGGGAGTGGGTCAAAGCTTATATTCATTGTTGTATAATAATGCATGCCAAAATGTGTCACCTGTCTATGTGATTGTCCACATCAGAATTGCATTGTCTGATTCAAAATTTATATGATACTTGGAGTTTAAGTGGTCATGTCAGTCTACACGATATATAAATATGTGCATCAGAGTCCATGTATTTGTGTGAGACAGGGTCTATGCGATTATATCTGTGTAAGTCAGTGTGTTATGTGGATCAGTATGTGAATGTGACTTTAGTTTTAGTCAGATTTGTATGATTATGTTAGAGTTGTGTGGTTTTATGAGTGTGTGTGTACCAAAGTTTTTGTGATTGTGTGAACCAGAGCCTGTATGAATGTAGAAGTCAGCAATGATTGGGTCAGTGCATTTTGTAAATCAGATTGCATCACTGTCTGTACAGTTGTGTGAGCCCAGTGTCTATGCAGCTGTTAATGTTTAGCCATGTTGTAAGTCTGCTTCTTTCATGGAACCAAAGTTTCTGGAGTACATTTTCTCATTTCTGCTTTTTTTTTTTTATTCAAGTGGGCACATATGTGTTTCCAATTTTAAAGTGGTTGGATGGCCAATATTTTAATTTGCGGTTGCCAGATATTAGTTTGCTACTTCTTCCTCAGATGTAACCGCATTTAACTCCTTTCAGTTACGGGCGTGTCAGAGCCATGCACAATAATTTTGAAGTTTTGTGTCAGACAATGAACATATTCCTTGTAAGATAAAAATCACAAACATGGGAGTCTATGTAAACATGAACCAGAGCTGGGCCAGGGTTCAAGAATGGCTACAGACCTAGCAAAGCAGAGAGTGTGTTGGATACAATTTTAGGATAAAGGAAAAAGAAACACACACATGCTCACACAATTCGTATTTCAGTTTACACTGTTTACAATAATTGGACAGGTGGCATGATGCCATAGTAGATTATCAGCTATTGATCATATTATCTGGAATTGAAGGCACCAAATCTTCAATTTATAACCTAGCAGAGGTTGAACCAGATATTTTTCTTCATAAATAATAAAAAAAGAAAAAGTTTGTTGCTGCCCGATGAGAAGTCACTGATTGTTTTCAGTCAGCAACCAAGGATCCAAGAAGAAGAAAAGTCTTCTCCACTCATTGTCTTCCACTGTGTCAGCACTTGCTGTGTTGCATGGAGCCCCAGACGCAACGTTTTACCAAAACTCCCACCATGCACTGATTATCTTGCATGTGGTTATCATGTCTTGAGTTCCAGAGTCCTTTTAAGCAAGCCATAAAAGAGCTGATAAGTAGATTTTGGACATATATTTAGCAACTCCAAAATACTCACACATATTATGGATTTTAATACGAGGAACTATGACTCCATGTGGATAACTTGAATACTATTTCATTGGTAAGAATCTGACCACAAGTGAGAGCTCTGGGTTTATTTTTGTTAAGCCATAACATTGATAAAATATTACAAATTATTTTTATTTACAGCTGGAACAAAAGATGAGCAAGCTGAACAAGGTGGAGACAATTACAAAGCAGGAGAATGACCGATTACAGAAGGTTAGACTATGGTGTTTGTTTAAACACTGAATAAACAAGAGAAAGCATTGCACATTTAGGAAAACCTTCATCGATTAAAAAGCACACCAAAATTATAAAGTAGGGCTATACATGTAAGAAAAAAGCACAAGAAGATATAATCACTCAAACCAAAGTAACATAACAAGAAGCTTAAGTATTAAAAGAACTAAAAGTAAAGTAATTAAAATTTATACAAATATATGTTTAAATACGTACAGGAAGGATGACAAATGACCTTAGTATATCTGAAACTGACATATGAACTACTGTGTCATTTACCTAGTGTGGGACCACAGATGCATCAAAAGTGAGGAATGCAGTAAGTGACCCATAGCTTGACTGCTTGCGTTAGGGTCAGCGAACCAGAGCTGACCAAGACCCTACTCCACCTCCAAGTGGTGGTCCTGGAAACAGGCTGCATCACTGCAGTCTGGCTGAGAGAGTAGGGATTGAAGAGGGAAGGCTAACCCAGTCCCAAAAATGCCATGCCGAAAACGGATGTGTCAGGCCGAAAGGCGCACATATCACAGCTTTGCTGTAAACTGCGACACAACATAACAAACGTCCTTTTCGGGACGAACGCAGAAGAAGAAGAAGATTTACCTAGTGTCAGGTTACACAGCATGTGCTACGGAGTTTGTGCACTGTGCTGAGATCTGTGGGAGAGGATCGGAGCACTGATGGAGTTGTCCGTGTGCAATGATGATGGTCCTTAAAACCAAGTCAAATCAAACCAAACCAAACCAAACCAAGCCAAACCAAACCAAACCAAGCCAAACCATACACAATATGTAATTGGCAGCACAGCTTTATTAATGCCATTGGGTCAGTGTGGGTTATTCATGTTTGGTTTATCATGCTATTGAGTGGATTTTTGTTAGTGGTAACTAGTTTAATTTACTAACTGGTACCTGTGTACATGGGAAGTAATACTCAGTTCACTGTCAGAACATTTATTATTGGAAATAATTTGTACCATACTTATGCAGCCATTGGTACTGAACCAGAGTGGCATGCAAAGCTAAGAAAATGTGCTATCACATTAAAAGGGGTGGGGGTGTCTGGTGTAGACACTTTCATCATCATCTCATCTCAACCCATAACCCGTCATGGGTCGTAGGGGTGCCATGGTGGAAGCATCAACAGACAGGGTCCTCCACTGCTCTCTATTCTCAGCAATGCGTACAAGTGTGGAGAAACCGTGTCCTGCCCATTCTTTGATGTTATCAGCCCAGGATTTTCTTTGCCTTCCTCTTCTCCGTTTACCTTCGACTGTTCCCTGGAGGATCGTTTTCGAAAGGGAGTCATGACGAGTTACATGCCCAAACCAGGCAAGCTTTCGACGTTTCACTATTGACAAAAGTGGTTCTTGATGGCCTGCATAGGTGTTTATCTTCTCTCTAACATAGACATTTGTTTTGTGCTCTTTATAGCATGATTGTAATTGTCAATGTTAATTATAAAGATTAAAATGATATCTGCTCAAGAAAATATTCATGAATACTACATTTCACATATGGACTCATCGCAGACAACTTTGTAAATTTGAATGTGATTAGGAAAAAGACCAGCTTGAAGCATTACTTAGTCAGTCTCAAGAGAATTTAGAAGTTTCTAGAAGCTACATCCAGCACATGCAGCTGCAGCAGAAGGATGAGAAGAGAGAGAGAGCTAGGTAAGTGCTTTTTTTAAATATGCTTATGGTTTCATGTTTTTTTTCTTATGTTTTCATCTGTTTTTTTATTTCTTTTGCCTGTAGCTGAGAAATGAGGGGGGCAATACTTGTTTTAGTGGTAACATTTTCTTCTACTTTGAAGCAGATATGCAGATGCTGTTGACAATTTGTACGGATAATCATAAAGAAAATATGGAGACCGTTAAACAGCAAGGACGAGAGAATAAAGAAAAGTACGGTATGAAATTTTAAAAAAACGAAAAAAACCTATCTTTTCAATAGTCCAAATGTATTTTCAAAATAGTGTGGTTAAAGAAGATGTCTTTGAGAGATTTAAACAGTTAACCTCCTCGCTTTATGAAAGATTGTTTTTTTAATTTTGTTTGTGCGTGTTTAAATATTGTCTACAACAATAACTACTGTAAGTAAAAAAATGGAAGAGACTTTCCTTATATGAGGCCACAGAAGTAAAAATAGGTGAATAAAGCTGCGTTAGTAGTTTCTTCCACCTAAAAACTGAATGTTATCAAATCAATGTTTAAACAAAAAATGTTAACAGCACAAACAATAATCAAAGAATTTGATTCATTGTTTTCTACAAAACCTGGAGGTCATATTTCATGAGAAAAAGTATGTAACAGCTTGAACCACCTTAGTATGCTATTGTTAACGTTTGTAATAATTTCTTATTTAATAAATGTTTTGCAAATAGCCTCCTTTATCTTTAAAAAAAAAATCTTTGTGAAAATTGAAACTGTAGCCAATTCATTTCTCCAACATTTTAGTGACCTAAAGCGATCTGAGAGTCTTGGTTATGAATTGGTCACACCTGATAAATACAGATTTTTGAACTGGTTATATTTCAGATCTTAACATTATTTTTTTTTCTTTTATTTAAGTAGCTTTGTAGATGATAGACAATCAAACATCTTTTTTATTTTTTATCTTTGAAATATTAATGTTCTTATTGATGATACCACAATGTACTGTTACTATTGCTTTGTGTGATTCTGAAAACATTTTTGTAGCCTTTACTGTTTGTTTTATTTTTATTTGAATTGTTTTGGAGGTTTGTTGTGATTTTTGCTGCTGATCACCACATACAGTGAAAGTTTTTATATTTTTAAATACAACATAATTGCTCGTGTCACATTTGTTGATTTTTCTTCCATTGTTTTGCATTAATCAAGAGCCAATCAAGAAGAACCGCTCATTCCAAAATGTTCCCTTTCCTACTATTCTCCCTCATAATATAGCTAGATTAGTTCTGCTTACACCCACTTAACAAATTCATTTGGTTATTTTAAATGTGCGTGACCCATGATGTACAGAAATGTGTCTCTTTTTGGTTATTATGCTTTTTTATTTATTGTCTCTGTGTCACATTTTGTTGAATTGTGTGCTTTCTTCTTGACTGTATATTAGTCTATTCAGTATTAAGTGTTTACTTAATTGTTTTCTTCCCTTACCTTCTTCAGTTCCATTTTGACTTGCCTTTAATCTTTCCTAATTGGACACTAAGTTGTTACTTTTCCAATTGGGTACTAGATGTCTCCCATTCCACTGTGATCCTTCATTTTTTTTAAAGAAGAAATGGGATTAATTGTGACTTTATAGCATCTTCTTCTTCTGCGTTCTGTTTGTTAGACATGATGCACCAGCCAGCCTGTTGCCAGTATAGTCTTTTCCAGGTTCATGTGGCAACACCATAGCTTCTGCCTCAGCTCTGGACCATCTGATGGCATAGGTCATTGTGGGCTGGACAGTTTTGGAGAATGCATTCAGGCATCTGGATTCCAGTTCCTCATGGACACTCATTAGTGAGAGATATCCTGAGGCGATTGAGGTTGCCTTGTAATCTGCAGTGGGCAATTCTCAGGCAGAAAAGTTTGGTCTGCTGGTGCCAATGAAGCTGATGAATTGGGTCAGATTGTCCACATCCATTTCTTTCTTCCATTGGTAGTTCTACTGGTTGTGGATGATGATTTAGGCCCCTTGACAAGGTGATGGATGGTTCAAATGCTCTATTTTACCACCAGCTCTAGACAAGCATCTGCTTTCTCATTCCTAGTGATTCCACAATGGGAAGGTATACGCTGGAGGACAATGGTTGAGGATCTTTGGATAATGCTAAGCTCAGATCTGATTTCATGACTTTATAGTATAATCTCCGAAATGGTTGTTAGAAGATAAATGGATTTCATTTCAACCAAGTCAGTTTGTCATATAACCTGCTACGTGGGTAGTAGAGTCAACTTTCACACTTCTAAGAAAAGACTATAAAATGTTCAGCGATCATTTACACTGTGCATATTGTTAACATCTCACAGCATATACAGATCACTGAATACTTGACATATACTGTTCAAAAAAAGAAACGCATAGCTACTGAAGGCACACACATAGCCATAATTTTGACATTCAATAACTTTTTAAATTTAATGAGTTAATTGTTCGAATTGCACACAAGAATACCTTAGGGTTCAACCAATCAATTGAAAGTTGTTTTGCATCTGGGTCACGAGAGTTTTTTGGCGTACGGGCTTTCCCGTTAGTATGGTGTGTGGCCTTCTTTTGCATCGATCAGCGACTGGCATCTCCTGAGCATGGATGCGATCAGACGTCTGATGTGGGCCTGTGGGATGGCTGCCCACTCTTTCTGGAGTGCCTGGAACAGATCACGACGATTGGCTGGAGCAACGTCTCAGCGACAAACACGTCTATGCAGCTCATCCCACAGGTGCTCAATCGGACTCATGTCTGGAGACAGGGATGGCCAGGGAAGGGTGAGAATGTTGTTGGCAGTCAGGAACTGCGTGGTCAACCGTGCACAATGGGGTCTGGTGTTGTCCTGTTGAAACACAGACCTTTGGACAGCCAAAAGTGGAAGGACATGGGGTCGAAAAATTTCATTGACGTATCGTTGCGCATTCAAGCTTCCTTCAATGTGCACCAATTGACTCCTTCCGTTGTAACTGATCATTCCCCACACCATTGCACCTCCACCACCATGCGGCGGAGCTTCATCAACGCAATTTTGGGCAAAATATTCATTTCGCCTACGGTAGACCCTACGCCGTCTACCATGACGCTGCAACAAAAAGAAAGATTCGTCACTAAACCAGACACGTCTCCATTGATTGTCAGCTGCCCAGGGACGATGCTGGTTGGCCCAAAGAAGTCGATTTTGGCGATGGCAGCGCGTAAGGACATGTCCTCGGTGAAGTTGTTGTGCCCAAAGTCCAGCGTCATGCAGTCTATTCCGGACAGTTTGATCAGACACATGACGTCCTGCAGGCAATGACTGGGCAGTTGAGGAAGCTGTTGTAAACCTGTCTCTGAGGTGACGAAGCCGAATAAAGCAATCCTCCGCTGCTGTTGTCACTCTGGGTCATCCACTGCGATGCCGGTCTTCAACTGAGCCAGTGGCTTGGAACCGGTGCCAAAGTCGACTGATAGTACTCTGATGCACGTTTAGATGCCTGGCAACCTGACTTTGACTTTCGCCTGCATGCAGTCGGCCAATAGCAATGTTCCTTAAATTTATCGATAGAGACGCCATAAATATCTGCTTGAAAATGAACTGAATTTTTTTTGTGAGTGTTATCCTTTTATAGGGTTTCAGTTGCGTAGTCAGTGAATAGTGTTCACCCCAAATTTTGTTGCTTTCAAATGCGCGCAACATGAGCTGTGGTCAAAAACTGCGTTATAAACACTATTGATCACTGCGTTGTAACGGTTACAAAAACGAACGCAATTCAGGTCAACACATGCATTTGACACTGTAAAGAACATGTGAGGCTGGTTTTTATATACCCTATCACCAAATTTTACTTACAAACTCATAAAAACGAGCCCTCGGATAGCTATGCGTTTCTTTTTTTGAACAGTATAGTTATTTCCTGTTCAACATTTATTAAGATTATACTTCCAGAAAATTCATGTTTATAACCATTGGGGGGTGGTTCAAACTTACCTTGATTAGATGGGGCGGAATTCGTTTCAGTACAACACATGACAAAATTCTTGGAAGACAGTTCTAGTAAACAATTCCAGTAACATTCCCATGATAAATCTTGCTGATTTTAGCTACTTTCCATGAGAACATATGGCTAGTTTTAGACACTTTCTGTGAGTACATCTTTGCTGGTTTCTGTGAGTTTCCATTAGGACATTTCTTTGCAGTAACATTTCATTAGCAGATTTAGTTAGTTTTATTGTTGAAATATCTTGCTTATAATAGAATGTTTTTTTGCAAAAAGAACAAATTCAGATTTGAACTCCTCATGCTGCCCTCACCTTTAAAAAAGGTTAAGATGCTGTCTATCTCATTATAACAGTGTTATCTGAGCATGTTGTTGATCTGAAGAGGCCACAGTTTATGATTGTCCAATTGTGTATCTATGTACACAATATGTGTGACTGTGATAACTGTGTGCATCATAGTCTATGTAATTGTGTGAGATAGGGTCTATGCGATTATGTCTGTGTGTTACGTGGATTAGTATGTGAATGTGAATTTTGTTTTAGTCAGATCTGTATGATTATGTTAGAAGTGTGTGCTTTTATGAGTCTGTGTGAACCAAAGTTTTTGTGATTGCCTGTCTGTCTATGTATCTATCATTTGTCTGTCTGTCTTTGTCTGTTTGTCCATCCATCTCTTTGTTTACCATTGATGTGTTTATTGCTCCCCCTCCTCCCCAAATCATTTTTTTCAGTTATATTCCTTGATCTTTGTAATGGGTCTCATTGTACTTTGTGTTTATTTGTAGAGTTTAAAACACAAATTATCTAAATTATTACATTAAATACATCAGCAGTTTCCGTTTTACTTTCAAATTTGCTTCATTTAAAAAAAAATCTGTTTAACCATAGTTTACTTGGTCTTCTTTTGTTGTATTATTGTATGATAAAAACAGTGTATATTTGTGAATAAATGGATTTTTGTATGTGCAGAACAATTTGTAGGATTATTAGTTGGTGAATCTGTAAAGAGGTGTGAATGTCTAAAGAGGTGTGAATGTGTAGGTGTTTTATTCTTTACCCTGGTGAAGAAAAGGAAGAAAGCCTTGTCTTGTTTCTAACTACTCATGTAGTTTTCCTTGTGAATTCATACTGTCATCTCCTTGAAGATCATGTGATGACATTCTCGAACTTGGAGGTCGTAAGGACCTCTCAGTGACCTTTTTTCATGACCTTCAGGCTGAGAAATCAAGGGCCACAAAAGCTCGAAGGTATAATGAAGCTATAGCTGCTTGAGTAGTATATTATAAAAGCTTTGTGGCTATAGTAACTACTAACATTTGTTATAGATTTAATGCCATGCAGATACTCCTATACTTACAGAGGGGCTATATACTTGAAAACTTTACACAAGTTGAACTTTGAATTAGTTAAAATAACACTCAATTGTAGCAAAATTTTAGGCTATAATTGCACTAAATGGAAAGGTGAAATGATAACATGATCAGATATCGCCAATCAGAATTATTATCTGGAATTAGCAACTCAGTATATCCTAATTTTAACCCACCAGAAGTTGAACATGGCATTTTTTCTTTGTAATTTGAAAAGAAAAAGAAAAGGGTGAAACATATCAATAAATGGCAAACAACTTTCACGTTAATCATAGTTTATAATTTCATTGATATTAATGGCGGCATGTACACACTGCTTAGACAGCACAGACTACGCTGGCTTGGCCATGTCCGCCACATGGAAGATGATCACACCCCAAAAGATATCTTCTACGGACAACTGGCAGATGGCAAAAGAACAGTTGGGCAACCATAGCTGAGATTCAAAGATGTGTGCATGAGAAACATGAGGGCACTGGACATAAATCCAGCAACCTGGGAGGATGAAGCTGCCGATCACACCAAGTGGCGATGCTATCTACTGTGCCACCTCAGACTGGGCGAAAAAAAGCTCACACACCAAGCAGAAGAGAGGAGAAAACGTCAAAAGGAAAACCAGGAAAATAAAGCAACTGAGGGCTGTCACCTTAGGGGTGCATTCCCATAGTCAGTTATGACTGAAGAGGCTATTATTATTATTATTAAGGCAGCATAATTTATATGCTTTATGAAGTTAGTTCACTTAATTTTATCTAACATCTTTGTCATGTATGAAATGTGCATTGTTCACAATTAGCAGTGAAAGGTTACAGGAAATCATAATAGAGGTTTCTAAGTTAAAGTTAGTCCCACTGTATGGCTCTCAAATATGGAGAACAAAAAAAAATGACAAACAAGACTTTTGTAAATGGATGCTTGCTTAGAATAGAAGGATTGAAATGGTACAAGGTCAGCAACATGAAATTGATGATAAGAGTCAGACAAGTACCAGTGCAACAAGAGGTGAGAAGAAGATGCTGGCTAATCAAGAGAAGAAGATGCTGGCTAATCAAGAGAAGAAGATGCTGGCTAATCAAGAGAAGAAGATGCTGGCTAATCAAGAGAAGATGCTGGTAATTGATTACACACACTGAGGAAGCCTGTTGATAGCATTATGAGGCAGTACTTGTTCTGGAATCCACAGGGCAAGAGAAGTAGGGGCAAACCAAAGAATATTTGGAGAAGAGAGCTGGAGACAGAAATAAAAATGATGAGCAAGACATGGAAAGAACTTGATCTGATGGCACACGTCAGGTGGGACTTGGCGTCTGTTTGTTGAGGATCTACGTGCCTTCGGGAGCTAAAGGATATTGATTGATTTGTTGGTGTTAGAGGTTACAGAGTGGCCTATGAGTTTTCGTGGTGACAGTGATGCGCATTTTGGAGTAATAACGCAAGGTATAGAGGTTAAGCAGTTGGTTTCTAAGTAAAGTCCATTCTGTCTTTGCTCACTGTATGGAAAATTGAGCAAAATGACAACGTGTATCATCCTGTTAACAATAGCATTGACATGCTTTCAGAAACAGTGGATGCACACACACACATTTTTTATTACATATAAGGCTGTACTTACTGCAGCATGGATAGTGACTTTACACAGGGTTACCTCCGTTCTGCATAATTGGTATTTCAGTTTTAAATCTGCCTTGGTGTGCAAGTGTAGTGGCACCCTAATCAGTCTGCATTCTTATAATATGGGTACTATTTTGAATTAAAATATCACTTCTTGCTCACTTCTTCACAGCTTTGCCAAATAGTTATGGAATATCTGGATCTGCACTAAATGAAGTCAGTTTACAGAACAGGGAGGACAACTCAAATAATTATACTGGGAAAATAAAGTATTAAATACAGATATGTATCATTTCAGTTTACAGAACAGGGAGGCAAACTCAAATAATTATACTGGAGAAATAAAGTATTAAATACAGATGCATAATTTCAGCTTAAATTAAAAAGGTGCATTTTGTGGAATTAGATAAACAGTTAATGGGAGAATGAGACATTAAAAGAATTGCAGAGAAACAGATCAAACTCAGATAGCACATTTAGACATGAGATAAAATGCTTTCTGACAAATGATAATACAAGCAAAGATTTAAGGCAAATAGCCAAAGTGCTGAGAAATGAGAGTGATGTAAGTAAGAAGGAAACGTCGAGAAAAAATAGAAATGCTCTGGTGTAATGCAAAGGCAAGAAACAAAAAAATATTTTAAATCCAATGCTTCGATGAAAAATAATAGCAGTTGCTACAATAGTAATCATAAAAGCAATAATTCAACATTCTCTTTATTATGCCCCTTTCAACTTATTCTTTGTTTGACACGAGTTCAGGAGCATTTTTTTCAGCTGCTTTCACAAATTTTTTTTTCTGTTTTATCACTTAAATATGACCATTATCAGTCTTTCATTTCTGCTAATGCGATAATTAGTGAGGAGAAATAATGTCATAAACAAATAGCGACATTTGAGTATACTATCTGAAATTACAGACACAATATATTAATTATAACCTGTCAGAGGTTGAACAGGATATTTTTCTTCATTGACTAAAAACAAAATGTGGTCGTTTCCCCTCAACATCTCTTTATCCTTCTCTCCGCACAACTACTTTCCAGATGTATATTTATAGGCGTAAAATATGATATTGCACACAGCTGGTAGCAGCTTATAGCAGGCTAAGCCACTACTCACTATTAGAGAAGGCATAACATATATCTTGCCATTCTAAAGAGATACATCTTTCATCTTAGTTGTTTGCATGTTAGAGGTAATATTTGACTGTTATATTGTTTGTTGCAAGCTTATCCCGTGCTTGCGTAACCTTTTATGACAAGGTCAGTGAATCACAACATGTAAATTCAATGTCTGCTGAACCCTCACCATGACTATCAGTTCGTTAACTCATTTCCCTTTATTGCACATCATGAAGCCACCACTGCTGCTAGTCCCCCTTGCAAGAAGCCTGCAGCAAGACATTCTTGTGTTCTTGCAGCTGTGTTTTCTTCAGCAGTTTGTTTTATGTGATGAGATTGCTATCCTCATGTTAAACTACACATTAGTCACCTTTTATGACATACGTGTAAATGCAGCAGCTATGTTAATTTGGACGTTGAAACACTGTGTTATTCAAGGTCTTGTGATAAGTACTTTGGTTCATTATGTCAGCAAATAAGAGGCAATCACATGCTCTTGCAAGGGTGGTTTCTGTAGCAATTTCTTTTATATGATAAGGTTGCCAACCTCCCCATGTTAGTTGCCTTGTATGACATGCCTGAGGGAGCAGGAGTCCTATTCTTTCTTTGTCTCATCAGAGACCCCCCGGGAACTACACAAGACAAACTGTCCGTCATGAGTGTCAGGAATTCATGTTAAATATGTTATTGCTGCTAGGTGCTTTTAACTGATACACGTATGTTCCACACATTAATTTTCTATTGTTTTAACTTTTGAAAAGTGCAGAAACTGCAAAAAATGCTTGAATGTTTATACATGTGAGGTTGTAGTCAGTATATACTCTGTAGCAATGTTATCATAGAGTAACTGAGTTGAATGCCAACACATTCAATATGAATTCAGCTATATTATATGTATATATGCTTTTGCTTATTTACAGATAATTGTCCTGCTTGCTCATATTTGTATACACAAATTACCTTCTTATTGGGGATTTAAGTTGACATGTGCATGTAGTATTTATTATATATTTTGAGATAATAATATTACTTAAGTGTTCCAGCCACACTATGTGCATGACAATAATTTGTCTTCTTAATAGTGTCATGAATAAATTATATTTATAGCAGAAGTATTAATTTTCATATTAAAATTCTAGTCCTGCATCTTTATAATTTTCTTAATCAATAACGTGATGCATTCACAAGAACAGCTATGCTATGGACCCCTGAAGGAAAGCAAAAGAGAGGCCAACCAAAAACAACTTGGCGGAGAACTGTGGAGGCAGAGATGCAAAGAATGA
Organism: Oreohelix idahoensis; assembly: GCA_024509875.1. NCBI lineage: Eukaryota > Metazoa > Mollusca > Gastropoda > Stylommatophora > Oreohelicidae > Oreohelix > Oreohelix idahoensis. Next base: position 95,330 of record JAMPIV010011986.1, read on the forward strand.
ACCAGAACTGGGGCACTACACTAAGGATGGCCGCCAACCGAGCAAAGTGGAAGCAGTATAGGCCCTATTGCTGCTCTACAAGATGCCACCAGGCAAACTGACTGCTTTGACAGTTGGTGGCTAAGGATCGAAGAAGAATCAATAACGTATATAGTATGATTTTAAAATAGTACTTCAGCTGTTCACTGTGTCCTTGTGTCCAATTCTTACTTCCCTTTTTTATATATTTAATTCCCCTTTTTCATATTTCTCTCCCTTTCTTCCTTCTCTCGCCTTCTGTCTGTATCTTCTCTTTTCACCATTTATACCATTATAATTTTCACTCTTGCTGCAATATATGCATTACCCTCCACTGCATTGAATACACTTTTTCCTTTCTTCTTTGTGTTTTTATCACAAATATATCACACTTATCATTTACAGAGCAGCCCTGATGTTGTCAGAAGGCATAGCCTTAGAAAAAGAAAGCCTAATCAGGCAATTGGACATACTAAAGTAGGTTCTTTTTCTCATTTCATTTTTATGTCTTCATTTTCTCATTTCTCTCTCTTTGTCTGTGTGTATATATGGTGCATATATGTGTGTGTGTGTGTGTGTGTAGTGCTAAGTTTTCTGCACTTTTCCTTGCTGTGCACATTGTTGTTTGCTACATAAATACCCCCAAAGAACACTAAATGAGTTGTAATTAGGATATATATCTTAATGCATATAATACATTACTGTAAATGAGTACACTGTTGACTGCACCACTCAGCAACCACATCAATCAATACTCTTTTAGCTCCCCAAGGAGCATAGGCCTTCAACAAACACACTTTCTGTCACGTGATGTCAGCTCAAGCTCTTCTCATGTCTTTCTCATTTTCACTTATGTCTCCAGTTCTCTTCTCCATGTGTTTCTTCCCCTACCTCTTACCCTGGGGGTTCTAGAACAAGGACTGCCTTGTAATCTTCTTCTTCCATCCTTAGCCGCTGACCGACAAAGCAGTCCGTGGCCATCACGCCTAGTGGCGTCCCATAGGGCAACAAGAAATTGATTGTTGTTCCATCACGCCTAGTGGTGTTTATAGGGCAACAAGAAATTAATTGTTGTTTCCGTAATCGGAGGGACTGGCAAACAGGTGATCAGCCCGTTGTGGCTTTGTAATGCTATCCACATTTTTCCTCAATGTGTGTACTATCCATTAATAAAAATCGCTTTTCATCACTGCAGTCTGGCTGAGAGAGTAGGGATCAAAGAGGGAAGGCAAACCCGGTCCCAAAAAATGCCGTGCTGAAGTCGGATGTGCCGGCCGAAAGGCGCAGATATCGCAGCTCTGCTGTAAACAGACACAAGGCAACCAACGTCCTTTTCAGGACGAACGAAGAAGAAGAAGAAGAAGTTATCATTTCTTGCATTTATTCTCATATCAGCTACATAACACATGCAAATTCTTCAGCTCTCTATTGGCTGCGAAAGAGCAATGAGCAACTGTAAATAAAAGAGCAGTGAAATGAGAGTTCAGCAAGCCAGCAAAGGGATCTATAAGAACATCCTGATTCTTTTTAAGGATCCAAAGATGCAAATAACTACAAAGATCAATACCATTTAGCTCCCCAAGGAGCATAGGCCTTCAACAAAAACTTGCAAATTCCTCCTGTCAAGAGAAACAAATGGCAAAACAGTGCAGTGAAGTCACTGGGACCATCTAAAATACTTCTGCTTATCCGAAATTCTGCTTATCAGAAGTTTGCTCAAAGGCGGACATTTTGGGATCAGAGACAGAAAGAAGGCATAAAGTTATTATTTTAAAAATTTCTTGCAACTCTGTCACTGTTAAAATATTGTTGTATATTTTCCACTTTTAACCCCTTGAACCCGCTATAGCAGTTTGTCTAGCTATTTCTAATCCATACAGTCCCGCTCGGTTGACTTCAATGGATTTTTACAGGTACCCAAATTCCCATAAACCAGTTATAAAGCTGCGCGAACATAGGGCAGTGTTTAGTACCTAACTGGAGGAGCTAGATGGTAATGTCTGAATCGATAAATAGTCATTTGCTTCAGTAATTGTTTGTTCTTTCTTGAAAGGAAAAATAGTGGAACCTACTCTGAGTGCTCATCATCAACATCATCAGTTGCCATCTCCACAACGAAGGTTGGCTGTAATGGATCTCCAACGTCTTCTGTCTCTTGTCTTGGTGGTGCACTCTGATAGACTCTTTCCTGTCCATCTCTTGATGTTATCTTCCCACTTATAGCGCTGTCTTCCCCTTGCACGTTTGCCTTCAACTCTCCCTTCTGTTATGGTCTTCTGCAAGGTGTTATGCCTTTTTATGTGGCCAAAGTATTTTAGCTGAGTGCTAGTGGGATAATAAACAGGTAGTCCCATGGCAGATACTTCTGTAGGGAAGTGAAGTATTAGAGACTTCTTATACTAGGTCCTGCATCAAAAGTGGGGTGATTAGTTCCTTTCCGCACTGTCTTTTCCTTCCTTAACTCAAGAGTAAAGTCATGTACCCATTTACAACTGGGTAGACGAGAGTGTCAGTATCATGAATCTTGTTATTTGCAAAATGTTATATAGCACTAGGTACGGGAGTTCTGGAGTCAAATAGCTGTCTTTACTATAATAGTGTGACTTGTCAAATGTTGTATAGAGCTAGGGAGAGAAGTCTGGAGTAAAATTACTACCTTTACAATAATATTTTTACTTGTGAATTTTTGTATAGCACTCTAGAGAGAAGTCCAGAATAAAATTGGTGCCGTTACTACATTATTGTAATATGTAAAATGAATGTTTATCCTAATCTGCGAAGTACATGATGATGATAATTATGAATATAAAACTGATGCAATTTTGTGTTATCTATGCAGTTCCCAGGGATCTCCGAGGAGACGTAGAAGGAATATGATTCTCCTTTTCATGATAAAAGAGACAAGTAATAGGTTTATGCATAGGGCTGCTTACCTTATCATGTAAAATAATGTACTACAAAAACTATCACCACGGGAGCACATTCATGCTTTTGTGTTAGATTCTAGCTAGAGGATCTGCTGCAATTGTGACTCTATGCTCCCTAGGGAGTGAAAATGGAAATTGTGATAATACTGAGAATCTTATGTCAGATTCCTGTTTCCTATGGGAAATTGTGATATAATACTGAGAATGTTATGTCAGATTCCTGTTTCCTATGGGAAATTGTGATAATACTGAAAATGTCAGATCCTGTTTCCTATGAGCTCATAGTCTCGTAAACACAGAATGGTAAGACTATCTTTATATCTTGATAGATTTTCCCTAGATTTTTATTACGCTGACGTGTGACCAGCAATTGTAGCGCCACTAGCATCATTTTCCTTTTTGTTCCTTGTGAAGCATAGAACCACCATTACAGCTGGTCCCCTTACATGAAGCCTACACCAAATATTTACATTTTCTTGCAGCAGTGATATCTGTAGCAATTTGTTTTACATAAAGGGGTTGCCAGCCTCATGGACAACCTCATATTAGTCACCGTATAAGACATACTTGAGGAAGCAGTAATCCCATCCTTTCTTTGTCTCATCAGAGACCCCTGAGAACCAGGCGCAGCAATTTCTAAAATTGGGACTAGTAAATATTCAAATATTTCTAACGCTGATATTTGTTGTTCTCATGGGGGAACAAAATTTGAGACCAATATGTGAACACTGGCCATTCAGAATTCTTGTTTCCTGTAAGCCCATAATCTCAAAAGCAGAACGGGGAGAGTTTCCATTTATTTTGACGGATTTTCCCTAAATTTTTATAATGCTGTTGTGGCCAGCAACTTGAGCTTAATTAGCAGAACAGTGACTAGTAAATATTCTGTTTAGGAAAATTGTCACGGTTTTCAGAGGAAACAAAATTCAAAACCTCACTGTGAACTCTTTGTGTTTCAGAATGAATTAACAATAGCCTAGCGGTTTGATTTGTTGTTTAGCCATTTGATAGCTTTGAGTTCCCTTTCTAAACCTGTTCGTGATGTCCAATTGCAATTTACCTTTGCTCAGGTGCCAGACATTAAATATGTAATAATACAGCCACGGTTTTACAATTCCAGCCAGGAAGGTCGGTGATAGGGTATGGCTGAAAGTTTTGCGACTGGCTCAAAGGGTTAAAAAGCAAATTAACAAAAACACATGATAATTTTAGTTGCATGGTTGAAAGTGCCAAAGCATTAAAAAGTCTGCAAATCATATTTTACTAATCTCAGATCCTGTACTGTGTTGTCACAGGATAAAACAAACAAGCATCATGTATTGTCATAGATTTTTGATAGGGGAATTAAGACATAGATTGGTCCCTTCTGAATAGAAATAGAACAGGTGATAGCTCAGTGGGAGATAGTAATAGAAATAGATTTTCATGAGTGAGATGGTGGAAAATAATAGAGTCTGTCCCTGAATTTGAGAAGTTTTTCTCTCCTTCAGCCTATCTCTACAACAGAACTAGATGTGTCAGACAGTCTATTAGAATATATGTAGTAATATATATACCACTCACATACACACACACATAAGTGATGACAGTTAGATGCACAGACGTGAAAACTATAACAATGGAATATAGATATTTTGGGACGAGCTGACCGACACTTGAATAAGTTTATGTAAATTTTATTTATCAAAAGAAAATTCAACACACCAATAAATTAGAATATCAAGCACATATAATTACACATAAGTTAATTGAATTACTAAAAGAATAATAGACTCATAGGTGTAATCCTTTCCCCCTCTGTTAGCCTACGATCCTGTTAGAAGAAAAGTTATAGCCCCAAAGAGTCACAGATTTATACGCTATGGTCTAAGATTTCCCTCTATAGTTAAGAACAGAGTTGATATATTAATCTGTCCTAAGAGGAAATTGGCATTAGCAACAACAATTGCATAAAGAAATTTCAAAGTGGGTGCATGAATAAAAAAAATGAAAGAATCATTCGTTCTGCTTTCTCTCTGTTCATTCAGCAGGGGCCCCTTACGTACTTTCTTACCTACAAACGTGATGTTTTTCACCTTCTGACGCAAACTTCAGGACACACTTCTACAGTGAATCTGTATTCTTTTGATAAAGAGAATCCTAGCTCTGCAGATACAGGTTTCATCCAATGTTCCGGGGAGCGTTCACTTTATAACTATATTTTCAGATTACTGTTAATGTCGCTTGAATCAGTTTATGTAAGAAATTTTAAACGGGCTCACAGTGTCAGAATCACGAGGCTTCCACTACTTAGGAAAATGACAGGTTAGTAACTTCTCTCAAATGTAAAATTCTTGGTCACACCACAATTAGTCCAAACGTCAAAATGTTACTGTTTGTAATTTCTCTTGCCACAGGGGCTGAATGTACAATGAGATTGTTGGGAAGAATTATAATCTGGCTCGATAGGCCCAGTTATTGCATTTAGTATTAAAGTTTGTGAGATGAGTACTCTGTCTCTTTCTGAATGCAAACACAATTCCAGACAGGTTGTAACTTGGAAACTCACTTATTTAAAGTACAAAAATGTTTTCTTCTAGGTTATTCTCATATACTGAAAACCGCTGGTAGATTTTTGGCTTGACCCAGATGCTGTATAAAGAAAAAGAAACATACAGAATACTAAATCATAATATTATACACACATCCTATCCTACCCTCGCGTAAAATATAATATCACTTCGGTTATTTAACTTAAATCAGAAACTATAAGCTTAGAGCTTGTCTCATCGTTTAAAACTTCCGTGAAATAAATTCTAGTCATTAAAAGAATCAATCATCATGAATTAGAAATACATAAGTATCTCGTCAATACTCAATGATGAATCAGTGCATTTACTAGTTAGTTAAAATATATTCTCTGACTGGTTACTAGCAATTTAATTAAATTTATTTATAGCTGAATGAGTTTTTAGCTAGAAATTATAATTTATTCTGATATCCACTGTAACATAGAGAATTTAACTGACTTATCATTTGATCACTCTGCACAGAAATAAACTAGTAAAAATGGAATAGGCGATGTACCACTTAAATCACTCAACACTACTAGATATATATTTACCACTAGTGCAGAAGTAAAACTATCTCCAATCGACCAACTAAATGATACTCTATTATCAGAGATCTTAGGAATCGAAAGCTAGATGGTTCTAGTCTTTCTAGCTGTACTGGATGAATTAAGTTAGAATTCTGGAGTATATATCTCTCTGAAATCAAAGGAAGGTTACGTCTATAACCCGAACCGACTCATTTGCCAGATGTTAGCACCTACGTCCAGATTTACATATTCCCTTGCTCATTCTACGAATGAAACAAATTCTACACACCCTTACCGAAACCAGACTTAACACCTACAGTAAATTCTCTCGATCTGATCAGACATCGGCAATAAAACTCAGTGTGTGTTTTACACGTTCTGCTTCATATGGCCGTTCCCAGCGATCAATGTCTTTCATCTCAAATCTTTCACCGAGAATAATTAACTATAGGCGAACAGATCAGAGAAAAATAATAGACGATAGTCTTACTTCTTATCCCTGTCGAGAACGAATTAACACGATTCGATCTCTCATCAAAGAACTTAGCTTAACAGCAATAAAATGCGTTGCTAAATTAGAAAGGAAATGACAAAGGTTTGAATGGGAGAGTTTATCTCAACAATCGAGCGTATGCAAAAAGAAGGGTAAAAGAGCGAAAGAAAGGTAAAAGACAAGTGTAGAATAAAGAAAAGATATAGAAATTTATTAATCATAAATCTCTGCCACATGTATATAGTTTACGGGGGCTCTGGGGGGACACAGAAAGAAGAGGCAACAAATATCTGCTTCTATACAGCCTTCTTATGGAAAACATATTGCTACAGACACCACCGCTGCAAGAACACATGAAGGCTTTGATGCAGGATTCCTGCAAGCATACCAGCTGCAGTGGTTCCTCCATGCTCCGTAAAGACCAAACAAGGGGAAAGAAGAAGGTAACATGAAAATAAAAACTCTGAATCACAAGACACAGTAAACATTCAGTTCGACTTATAAAATCGGCACACAAGAAACAACATAAAAATAGAAACTCTGAATCACAAGACACAGTAAATATTCAGTTCAACTTATAAAATCGGTAGGCCTACATGAGAAACGATGTGAAGAATGTTTAACCTGATCACCAATAAACAGATGACCGCTCTAAGGGGCTATCCATAAAAGACGTCCACAGGAGAGGGGGGAGGGAGAGGGGTATGTAAAAAGTGGACAACTGTGGACATGGGGGGGTTATTTAAGTTCAAAGTGGACGTCCAATTCACAAACCACATGGCAACTCTCACTCACATACAAATTTATCAAGAGAAACAAACCCTTTTGTCTTCGAAAGCTTCTTACTGTCCAGTTAAACCGAAATAAACGTTCTTCGGTTTTTGTCCCTCTTGCCAGGTCTTCCAATCCTTCTAGACTCAAAATCTGTGATTCGAAGAGGTTTTAACTTCGATGCTCCTGTTCTCTGGAACAAACACCCTTAGTATTTTAACTCTCTGTGAACCAACATCACAATTATTGTGATTTCATAATTAGATTCTTTTCTATGCAAATTTATGAACAGTAGAGCGGTGGAATTTGTTTTATTAACCTCCCATAGCCATTTTCCAAAGTGGCGGATTGTTTTTATTAACAGTTTGCCGTACACTAATTTTTTTTCTAAGTCATGGAATTTTGTTTCAGAAGCTAAAATGACCAAAAACAGGTTTTCAAATTTCAGGGTGCTTGATTATTTTATACCACTAAGGTCACGACAATCATTTTACATTTTAGTATAAATTTAGTTTATTTTTACAACAATTGATTAATTATATTCTGAGCTGAAAGAATCTCGACGCACTGTTTGTTGCCTGCAATGTTCCACGCCAAGGTTCATACATAGCTGTTGAAAGGCGTATGGTACCATTATCTCATGACCTATCGGGTAGTATTTTGCCACATGATACTATGGATCACGCCTTGATTCCAATAGCAAAATTGTAAGCCAATTTCTATTTCAAGAAAGCTGGAGAGACACTTGCTGAAGTTTGGAATCAAACAGTCATTGATGGCTACAGTGTGCATGCCAAGTATGTGGAACCTGAAGTTAGTTAGCAATGTAGCTGACCTTCCCATTCCAAGCCAGCAATGGTGCTGTGACCATGTTCAGCAATCACAATACTGCCTACAAATCGTCAAGTGCAATACTCTCACATGCTGTGGACAGAGATACACGAACTACAATGATGTATTTCACAAATGATTCATTTCATCGCCAATGCCATTTTACAGAACATGTTCAGGCGTCAGCAGTGCATCATGTGCAGATAATAGTGGCATATATTTTTTCACAGAATTACGTTAGATGGTCTTAAACCACATCATGGATTTAAAGTCATGCCATTTGACTTTTACTGCCCCTCAACGACTGGACAAATTCACAAGCATGTATGCAGCTCATGTGGACAATACCGTCCATCTCATGCAGCTGTCAAAGAGCACAAATCTGTGCATCAGACAGTTACAATTGATCCAGATGACATTGATGTTGGTGATGCAGACATTGCACCAAAGCAACCAGAACAACAAAGTTCTCACACTAGGGTCGTTATTGTACGCAGCCTGTTAACTGGTTGCAGTCTGAATTCAGTGCTAAATGAACGGCAAACATTCACATTAATATTGTGGCAGTTAAGAAGAGTTATCCTTCAGAATATTACTACAGTACACTTTGTTTCAAAAGTTTAAGACATCCCAGAAACAGTAAGATAATCAGTTTCAATAAACAATTAATTTAAGATTTAAATTTATAAAAAGATGCTTTCATGACCAAATTTCTTACTTTGTTTATAAAGTTTTGTCACATAATTGTTTTGCCTCATTAACTGTCAAAACTTTCATGTTTGGTTGACTGCTTTAATATTGAAAATAATTACTGTGCTGGTTTAGGAGGTGTCTTGAACTTAGGAAACCCACTGTATTATGGTGTGCATAGTTTTTGCATATTTAAATTTTTACATAGCTTTAGTGTTTTTGTTACTTACTGTAAGATATTAAGTTAAAACTGTTTCAGTTATACGGAACACTGAGATGAGACTTGTATGTTACTATGCAATGTGCAATATTTAGTAACTCGTGTTTCACATAATTAAACTGAGTTATCTGTATACAAATGATGTATTGTATACAACTAAACTAAGTTGTAAGTACAGGTAGGTGATTATAAATGTAAGCTTATGTGTTTACTCAAGACCATGTGAAGTGGACGTCCACAAGGGGGGAGGGGGTAGGGGTAAATGAGAGGTGGACATGGGGAGGGGAGGGTAAAAAAATGCCAGAATTTTGTGGACGTCTTTTATGGATGGCCCCTAAGAACTTGACTTCTGTTCTGGCTTTGCCCTTTGAGATCTAGTATAAATGAAATCTAAAGGCCCCCCCCCCCCCCCAAGTATCTGCCATTGGACTCCCGTTATTTTCTTTTGGGGTTGAATTTAAGGTTCTTACACATATTTTAAAAAAAACGAGAGTAAGAACAACTGAGGCAGATTGTTAGTAAGAGTTACTGTATATATACCATGTGATTTATGAAGCATATGTGCTGTGTTATTTTACATCTCAACACACACAGCTTCATATGTGCTTAAGTACACATTCACACAGATACAAGCATTCTGCCCTTTCTCAGTTACATACAGATTCGCACACAACAGGATATCCACACACACACAAACCCATATGCTCACATAAATACATGTATAGACAGACACATGCATACAAACATTTGCAACAATACAAACTCAGATGTACAGAAAGAAAATATGCACACATTAAATTCACTTATATTTTTTATTTTAAGTTCTCTGTCCTCTTAACTAAAAGCAAATTTCTCTTCTTCTTCTTCCATCCTTAGCCACCAACCGGCAAAGCAGTATGTGGCCAGTACGCCTAGTGGCGTCTTAGGGCAACAACAAATTGATCAATCTATCGCTGTTTCCACCACGCCTAGTGGCGTCTTTGTGGAACAAAAACAGACCAAACAATCTATCATTGTTTCCGTAATCAGATTGGTTGGCAAGCAGGTGATCAGCCCACTGTGCGAAGTTTTTACGGGATGGGGTAAACAGCCGCCCCATGCCCAACCCTCCTTAGTCGCTTTTTACGACATGCGTGGTAGGGTGCAGTGTTACTATTCTTTGCTCCCCTTTCGGGCCCCGGCAACACACGGGTGAAAAGCAAATTTACCTAGCAGAAAAATCTTATCCAACTTGCAATGAAGCATTTTTAATGCATTTCTTTGCCCTTAATTTTTTTATTGCCACAGAAATATCAATAAGAGACTTAAAGATGATAAAGATGAAGCAGAGACTACACAAGCCAGGTGAATATTGCATTTATCTTTGCAAATAAAATGTTGATTTTCAATGTATAACATCTAAATCAGGCTACACAAGCTAGGTAAATATAGAATTTATCTTTGCAAATATAAAGTTAATAAGGTTAAGGATCTCGTTACGTACCTAGTGAGGCATATTGGGAATATGGTGTAAGGCCCATATTTTCTTCACCGTATGGCACACTAGGGGTTGGTCAGCATCATGCCGGCAGCCTTTAACCTTCCCAGTTGCCCCAGAAGATGGCACACCACTTCCACTCCAGATCTAGCTTTCGCCATGGGAGACATCCTTCACAAAATTTGACCAACAAGTACTTGACCAGTTAGCAGGTAGTGACCACAGACCAATAAAGCTGGTAGTAAATATGGAGTATGTTCCCCAGGAAGTAAAACCATTGCTTAGATGGCACTACAAAACGCTGACTGGGACTGTTTTTCTGTGCTGACCGACAGGTTTTGTGAGACCATCAGCACATGAATCAACAGTATGAGAACTATGATTGAAAGCCTTTGTGGCAGGGTGAGCCTGTTATGTACTTGTTAAGACTGGAACTCTGCACCATTTAGACTTCTATATGGCCGTCCCACCCAGTGTTACAGTATTCCTTGTGGGACTGGGCATGGTATCAGTTATACATCTATGTGACCGTAGAGTATGTTATGAAAAGACTGGTCCTAAGGCACTATTTAGAGTTTATGGCCATATGTCCTTAATTTATATATGCGAGTGTTTTAATGGCTTGAAGCCCGCCAGAGATCTTAATACTCACACCCTATCTGGGTACAATGGTTCGTTCCAGACTTCCTTCTATAGGTGGTATTGATAGAGAGCTTTAGTGGTAATTATCTTGACGAAACATGACAGGGCATCTAATTTTATCCAACCAGCATATAAAGTCTTCAAGAGTCCTTTTATTTCCATTGCTTTATTAACTTCAAATAAAATTCAACAGGTCCTCAAAACAAGTGGTAACGTTTCTTACAATATTTACAGTGTGCAATAAAAAGTCATATCTGCATTTAGTGTGATATTCCAGTTAAATGCCATTTCAAAATAATATGTTTCATATCTTCAATTAATTTTTGTCCATGCACTTCTTAACCTCTGGATTCTCAGGGTTTCTTAGAACTGGTAGTCCTTTTTAGTTTAGTTTTCTTCTGTGGGTTTCGTTCCTCATTTTACGTTTCAGTTTCTATTTCATTTTGTTCTTCCAGTCATATTCTTTTTGAAAATGCATGGTCTATAGGCGAAACATATCATGTCAGTACGAGAATAATCTACTTACATGATGAAAAACATGAAGATACCTTTTCCATTTCCCAATAAGAACACTTATATACAAAAACTGTTGAATATCTCAACTAATAAGCCTGACTGTAGGACATGTCTTCCTACTTGGCTCGTCTCTGCAGGAAATCTGCCGGCAAACTAAACTGGCCGACAATGTTTCGCAGTGAGCTGAAAGCTGGCTACGATTCCCATTGGATAATTGTCACGTGCTAAAGCGTTATGCCCCTAGTTTGTGACCTGCATTCAATTATTACTATGACTACCACTGGGGAAAATTGCGTGTCTAGTAAAAAATATAGCCGACCGCTCATTCCCCTGCTCTAGTACTTCGGGTTAATTTTTATTTTAGTTAAGAATTCTGTATGTTATTTATATCGAATGGTGGTTTTATATTTTCAGTATTTATGACTAAACTCCAGCATGAATAAATGCTCAAAGTGGTCGGTCAAACGGCCACACCTTCATAGAGCATTACTTCAAGCAGCCACCGAGACCATTCCCAGAGGGTCAAGAAAGACCTACAAACCATACCGAACTGAAGAACTACAAAGGCTTGAAGAAGAAGAAACAGAAGCCAGAAACACAGTAGAAACAGAACAAACAACTGGAGCAAACATTTTCCTCAAAGCCACCACTGCAAAACACAAAAGAACATTAAATCACCGCAAGAGACTGCTGGAAGCCACCAACAGAAAATCTCAACCTAGATAAAGGAAACAAACTGTGGAAACTAGTGAGAGTCTTGAACAATGAAGCACTTTATAACAATCACACCACAGTCAAACAAGGTGACAATGCTTTCAGGGAAAAAAGCTGCAAATGCACACATGGAACACTATGCTAGTGCAAATCACATTGATGCTCTGATAGACAAGAGAAAGGCCATCATAGGTGAACAAAGGAATCATGAAAATAGAAAGCTTGCACCAGAAGAGCACAAGATGGCAAATTTAACAATGGAAGAAATGGAAGTTGCAATGAGGTCGTTAAAAAAAAAAGTCACAAGAAAAAGATGGAATAATGGATGAAATGCTAATAGGTCTAGGCACAAAGGCAAAAATGAAGCTTCTGGCCATCCTAAACTGCAGCTGGAAAAGAGGAATAGTATCAAAGGCATGGACAGATTCCATATTGGTTCCAGTATCAAAGAAAAACAAAGATCTAACTGAACCAAAAGGCTACAAACCTATTAGTCTACTTAGTTGCATAGGAAAACTGGTGGAGAACATAATTAATACATGACTGATGTGGCATCTGAAAGAAAAAAAAAACCTAGTTTTAGCCCTACACATTAGCTATATATGATGACTTTGAAGAAGAAAATCTAAATCCTGCAACAGTGCTTCCTTTTAGTGCTAGCAGTGGCTTCAAATATTGCATTTTTATTTTGAGTGTTCTGCCCTTAACCCTGTTTTGCCTATAGAACCTTTTTTTTTTATTGCATGAAACCCCACAAAACTTATGTTCAGGAACATATTTACTGCATTGTAGGAGGAGAAAATTGTACTGTACTTATGATAAAAGTGCCTAGTTGGCAGAGAGGATAGTATTAGTAACGATTCGCTCCTGTAGCTAGGCGACAGTGTCATTCAGAAGGTCCTGGGATCAATTCCTGGTAAGCTTATCGGTTCTGCTGTGTAGTGTTCTACTTCTTTATTTCTCATGAGTGACTGAAATATACCTTTGCGAATTATTTATTTATTTACTGTTCTGACCAAAGATATCTGATCAGAAAATATTCAGAAAGGGACAGGGAGGACGTTAGCAGGAATACAAGGAGCAGAGGCATTCAACAAATTCATGCCAAGCCTTCCTGTCTTGTACTTTCCATTCAAGGACCTCCTGTGCCATCCACTCAAAATCTCTTCATGTCTTCTTTGGTTCCCTTCTCAGTGTGTTTGTCAGTTTTCCTCTCTTACAGTACTTCCTTGTAATGCTATCCACTGGTTTCCTTAGTGTGTCCTATTCATCAAAGGAGTCATCTTCTCACCTCCCTGTTCCTCCACTGGCACTTCTCTGCTTCTTATCATCAGCTTCATAATGGTGATCATATAATACCATTTCAGTCCTTCTATCCTAAGCAAACACCCATTTATGAAAGTCTATAACTTCTTGCAATTTTCTTTTATTACCGTACTTTCTGAAATTATTCACTTTCAACAAATTTTTACATAAAAAAATCATCAAGATGTGTTTACAGATGGCATCTCACTACTAGTATCATTATTTTCCTTTGCGCTCATAACAGAGCATGTGGCCACCATTGCAGCAACCCTGAACCAAGCAGTCACATGCTCTTGCTAGTGGCAATTTGTTTTACCTGAGGTTGCTAGCCCCTTACACAACCTGAAATTAGTCACTTTGTATGACATGTCTGAGTGTTCAGTAGTTCTATTCTTTCTATGTCTCTTCATAAACCCTCTTGAACTACATGGGACCACTACTAGTTTAACCATTATAAATACTTGGTTCTGCTAGAAAGAGAGGTTGAAAAACAAAGATTCCTGCATCATAAAATATTTATTCATAGATGGTTGAAATACAAGGTCAATATAAAGTTCATGTGCAGTTACAAATATTTATAACTCCTGTTTTATAATTGATAAAATTAATGTGTAAAACAGTCAGAAAGGTACTTTTATTAGGTTGTGTATGTAATGAGAGTGATTCATCTACTTTAACTAACTTTGTACTAGGATAACTAATGTGATTAATAGCATTACCAAAAACCAACTGCTCAATGTGTTAGTGGTACTTCAGAATCGTATTCTCACTTTGTATACGTAATAATAGTGGACATGCTGAGACTTAAAAGGCCAAAAGTAAATGTATGCTAACCTTTAATAAATTCTTTCATGAACACTTTTTAACAGATTGATTTTTATCACCTATAGAACAGAGGTTATGAATGTTTGAACCTGCACATGGACTTTTATAATGACCCTGTATTTGTAACTACAGTGTGATTATTTGTATTGCACAGGTTTAGCAGGTCTAGAGAAACAAATCGCAGCAACTCAACACCAGTTCAAGCCAGGAGCTTCATAAGCAAGATTCAGCATTACCCATCCACCTACCCAGCAGATGGTAAGTTAATGCTATTAGTATCAGAGCAAAATGACGTGTAAAAATGACTGTTAGTGACAATGAAATGGTGTAAGGTGAGAATGTTTGAGGATGTGTGAGAAGATAAAACAATGCTTGCTATTAGGAAGAGTTGTCTCAAAGTACAACAACTCTGTAACAGTAGCTTTCTAGTCGAGTCTCATTTTGTATCTAAAACTGTTTATAGTCACTATGGCTTTCGTTCAAACAATGATGAAATATAATATCTATTTTATGTACGGACTGCTTTCATTTGACCAAACTGTTGGTACAAACATTTTATTAATTTAAACAAAATCATTATCGATTTCTCCGTATTAGTACGTTATGAATGAAGATGGTGAAGTTGGTTCGCCAAAATTGGCAAATCCCAAGTCACTAATTTAATAAAGGTCAAGTCATTGTGGTGACTTAAGTCCAACTCAAATTCAAGCCCATCAACTCGTGTGGAGAGCATGCCATTAGGATATTTCAGTATAGAAGCACAACCCATGGAGAATGCTTCTTGTTTATTATAAGTGTTAAAAAAAAAATTGATCAGTTTGTTGTACTCTGACCTACACACAATTGTCATACTTTACTTACAATAATGCAAATATTTATATTTTTCCTTCATTTCCCCCAAAGGAAAACTTCAACGGACCATGTCTCAGTTGACGTAAATGAAAACGAACTACCTCTGTAATGATGTGAGAGAGTTTTGATGATGTTTCACCCCATCAGGATCATCCTTATTGAATGCCACAAGCCTATTAGAGATTCAACAGAGAAGAATAAAGCTGAGTCAGGGCAGTCAAAAACATGATGAAAAAGTTTAAGTGAAGAGAAAGATGTCCTTGAAAAGCACCGTTTTAATGCTAAAAGTAGAAAATGACAATAATGGTTGGCAGGAATACTGGTATTTTTATTTTCTCTCCCTCTGAAGCATTGGTGTTCAGCTACACAGTTTCAAGCATTTTTTGTTGTGGGAATCCTTCAGAAAGTTTACTGTTTTCCATGTCCTTCTGAATATTGGCCTCTTCTTGCATTTTGGGGTTTTGTGTTCTTTCTTCTTACCCAAAACAATAACTATGTTGTGATGCTCACTGATGACGTCTTTAGATGTGTCTTATTCATCTCCAACATCTTTTGAATATTTCTTTTTTTCCCCTCATTTTTAATAAAGATTTGAGATGTTTAAAAATGTGTAATTGTATTTGTGACAAAGTGCTCGAATTAACAGCATAATGATATCATGCAGAGGTCATTTAGAATATTTGCTTTGGTGAAGCAGAAATTTTGAATAGGACTGGACATTTATGGTGAAAATAAATAAACTATGACAGTAAAATTATGGTTTAAGGAAACAATGGCTCTGCAGATGAATGTTTTATGTATTCTATACATACGAAGTTGTAATCCATCAAAATCATATTGAGTGGTTTGGAGCAAAACCAAAGTTCTAGTAGACACTGACATAGATTTTTTTTTTTTTAAAAGGGGCAGCTTTAGCTTTCATTTATCTCTAGATCTCAAAGTGCAAAGCCACAACACAAGTCGAGTTCTTAGAGTGGTCATCTGCTAATTGATGTTGGGTTAAACATTCTTCACATCGTTTCTCGTGTGCTGATTATAAGTCGAACTGAATGTTTATCGTGTCAGTTTCTATTGAGGGACCACTGTAGCTGGTTGGCTATCAGAATTGTTTAAAGTGCAGTCCAAATAAGCAGAAGCTGCTTCGACCATCTAAAATAATTTTGCTTATCAGGAGTTTCTACCAAAGAAGACTTCTGGCCGCCCCTGCAAAATTGCTTCGAACTTAACCAAAATTCGACTTTAGCGAGTTACGCTTATCTGGACTGTACTGTATTTGTGAAGTCACAAGAATTTACCCTTTAACACTTTTCTAAAAAAAAACAAGTGGTAGTTAGGATTACATTGAGGGCCATGCTTATCAGCATTACATGACAACTGTTTCAGATGTATTCCTTGTTTAAATCCTTTCCTTTCTCAGTTTAGAATCAATTTTTCCTTTGATCATCCTTATACCCTTTTTTTTAAAAATTAATGAAGGTAAACAGAAATCCCGTTCAACCTCTGATGGGTTATAATTAGGATATATATTGTTTTCAATTTCAAATAATATGAACAACTGCCGACATGAGAAAGTGGCATCACATTTGAAAATAGGGATACTCACAATTGTGCTTAGGCCTATACATGAAATAGAAAAATAAAAAACAAACAAACAAAATCAAGAAGAAACTATGAACAAGAATAATATTAAAGTGGAGGGGTGTATAGGCCTGGTGGTTCTAGTTATATAACAGACTTTACCAGATATTTAATTGACTTTCATCTGTTTAAAGTCACATGCATTGTAAGAACAGCATCAGACCTTCACATTCCCAGCCACTATATATTAACATGTGTTCGTGTTAAATATTGTTTGACTATATTATGCAGTTCCCTAGGTCTGTCTATTCTCAACACCTCCTCTATATTTATAGGTAAGTTGGATGCCTGCAAATAATCCAATATTGGTATTCTTATTTGGTCATACCTCTTACACTTTAACAAGAAATGTTCTATATTATTGTCTTGAAGACATCCTGCACAGTAAGGTTCTTCTATTCTGAAATAGTCTTTTCCCAGCTGTAGTCTGAGAAGTTTCTTATTACTGGGAATTTTTAATTCCCTAGATATCTGACATTTTCTTGTTGGAGCCCTGAACATCTTATATGCATGTCTTCCTTTCAGATTTTTATCCCACTCTGCTTTCCATTCATCTGTTATTAAATCTTTAATTAAGCTCTCAATCTCTGAGTTACTCGTCTCTACATTTATTAGATTTTTATCAGATCTACCTTTCTTGGCTTCTTTATCTGCCTTTTCATTTCCTTCTATGCCAACATGTGAAGGTATCCAAGCAATTAATACTGAACATCCTCTGGAATATAAGTATGTATTATCTATTCTCTTGTATGGGTGTGAGAGCTGGACACTCACTGCAGATACGGAGCGAAGGATTCAGGCTTTCGAGCATAAATGTTATAGAAGAATTTTGCGCATTTGCTATAAAGAGCACAAAACAAATGTCTATGTTAGAGAGAAGATAAACACCTATGCAGGCCACCAAGAACCACTTTTGTCAATGGTGAAACATCGAAAGCTTGCCTGGTTTGGGCATGTAACTCGTCATGACTCCCTTTCGAAAACGATCCTTCAGGGGACAGTCGAAGGTAAACGGAGAAGAGGAAGGCAGAGAAAATCCTGGGCTGATAACATCAAAGAATGGGCAGGACACGGTTTTTCCACACTTGTACGCATTGCTGAGGATAGAGAGCAGTGGAGGACCCTGTCTGCTGATGCTTCCACCATGGCACCCCTACGACCCATGACGGGTTACGGGCTGAGATGAGATGATGATGAGTAGCCAGAAAAATCTCCTCTGCTATATCAGGTCTACTACATTCTCGTAAGTTTCTAAGTGCTTTAATTGTTGAAAGAGAGTCAGTTATAACTGTTAATTTTTTGGGAGGGTTATTAGAGAATATTTCTAGTGCTTTTAGTATTGCCACCATCTCTGCAGTGAAAATGGATGTATTTTCCGTGATGCTATATTCTTTTGCCATTTTCCATATTGGAATATATATTCCTATCCCCAATTTGCCATCCTCTCCCTTGGATCCATCTGTGTACACAGTAATGCTGTCTTTTGATATTTGTTGTATATATTTATTGGCTGTGTTTTTAATATTTTCTATTTCCTTATACCCTGTCCTAGCTTCAATTAATGGTTGTTATTACAAATGCAGCTGTGGCTTAAGTAAATGGGCAGTTCAAGTAGTGATTTTAACATGACACTTTCTCAAATTCATTTACACATAAAGTGCCTATAAGAACCAAAACTGAAAAGCTCTTAAGAGAAGGAATGATATATTGTGAAAGATAATAATATCATTTAAATATTTGGGTGATGCTGACCATCATTTTAAAAATATCATTGGCTGTATGCATCTTAAATATTAGTAGCCTCCTTCAGCCATAACTGACAATGGGGATGATGCATCCTTTTCTGCTTGTTGTAAGTGTCTCCAACCCATGCAAGGAGCACTTCCACATGGTGCGATTGACAGCTTTGTCCTCCCAGGATGCTGTATTTATCTCTTGCACACATCTTTGAATCTCAGCTTGGTCTCCTTGGCTGTTCTTTTGCCATCAGTTGTCCACAGAATATATCTTTGCAGATGCATACATTTTCCATGCTGTGAACATGGCCAAGCGAGCATAAATTGTGCTGTCACATTTGATACATATTCTAAAGGCCAAAGCTTGTGAGTACATCAGCATTTGTCCTTCCATGAAATACCAAGGATGTACAGGTAGTGTAGACACTGTAGGTGGAAGCTTTTGAGCCCTCCCTTTTTCTTTTCCTCTTTGCTTAGCTTAGATTGTCCATGTCTCACTGCCATATATAAATGTGCTTTCTTACATATATATCATACCTTGTTAATTGTATTTGTATTATTGCAGATTTGTTTGGATCAAACTGTTATGCTGGTCACAGTTTTTTAAGGAATATCATTAAATAAATGTTTTCAGATGTTGTATGATGAATTTTTTTAAAACTATGTTCACTGTTACTTATTTAGCCCTTCAGGGTAATCTGATAAACTACTATTGTTAATTCTTTTACTAACTGTCATCATCATCAAATGCCTATTCGCACCTTATGTAGCTTAGAACTACCTCTGCAGCTGGTACTCCTTGTAGCAGTTTCTGTAGAAATGTATTTTACATGATGAGGTTGCAAGCCTCATACCTCTGTCACCTTGTATATGGCATGCCTGAGAGAACAGTAGCCCTATTATTTACAATTTATCAGAGACCCATGGCAGCTGCACTAATTATGCTCACTGATATTAATGTACATTAAAGATCTTGAATGTCTTGAAATCAATTTTTTCCCCCATTAATTCAACCAACAAAAATGATGAAATACTGCTATTTGAAAAAAAAATGCAGCACTGATCACCTGAATAGTGACCAGACACAGTTGAGCTTTTTAATTTGTTCAGATTATCATACAGAGATTACTAATTTAAGGGGGACCAAAAAAAATTATATGCAGAAAGAAAATGTTTCTATATTAAACGTTCTTTTCAAGCATCATTTCTCTGCTGTGAAACCTCTGCATTGGTAGCAGAAACTGAGTTATGTACTACATTATAACTGTGCCTATAATATAAAGAAGTCTCTTTTTACTTCGTCGGCGTCTGTGGCCTAATGGATATGAACGCAGTTTCATAATCCAGATATACCAGGTTCGAAACCTGCTGCAGGCGGTTTGGTAGCAGATCGCTTTGTGTGGATTTTTAACAATGGTATAAGCGCTGTACCGTTCAGAAAGCAATGGCAAACTACTGAATGAAAACAATTGCCTAGAAAAATCACAAAACAGCCAATAAAAGCTGGGGTTGATTGCCACGTCCTGTAAAGGATAAGCAACTAACTTTCTACTTCAACATGTGTAAGGTCCCTGAAAATTCTACATCGTCTTTACCTACATTTTATTTCATGTCCCAGATTTCTTTCACAAAGTTAGTTTTATCATTATTTGAACTTTTAAAAAAAATTGTTCAAATCTTGAGATTTATATTTTAAAATTGCCACTCTATAAACTCGTCTTTACCACTCGGGTCACAGTGAGAAATAGTTTTGATAACTGACAATGTGATGAACCCCGTTTTAAGGCGCTTCTCAATTACAACCCTTCACATTTTTGGTGCATTCTTCGCTCTTACGGCACATTTTGGCCAACCTGCAATCACCAATAGGGGAATTAGCACTGCCTGAAAGTATTGCAGAAGTGCTTTGCTCTCATTAAGATGCCCTAACAGATAATCTGCACTTGATTGAGGAGCAAAGAAGACTGTTTTCTGAGGAAATAAATCCTAATGATAGTCCTGCTGTGCTTAGAGAAATGACAACCAAGGAATTGGAAGAAGCTATCAATCATATGGAATTGGGGATGGCAGCTTTTGAGATGATTGAACCCAATTTTGAAAGAAGTTCTAATGTAAATGCAGGTGTTTTAACCTTTAGCACGCTGCATAAAAATTCAGAAAACTTGCCCAACCACTGCATTCTTTTTCACAACACCCCATTTTTATAGTGGGTGACTTGTAAATTCTATAGTTTTTTTGTTTTTTGGTCAATTGCTCTAATTTTTAGATTGTATAGAAATGAATGAATGATGAATCTGATGATATAAAATTTGTTTGTGTACATGTTAGATGTGATAGGAAGAGACGAAAGAAAAGATGAAAAAAAACGAAAAAAAAAAAATAAAAAAAATTTTTTTTTTTAAATTTTAAAATTAAAATTTTTTTTTTTTAAATGACCAACAAACGAAGAGTCCATATCCCTTGCATCTCAATGAAAGTCATTTGACCAATAGAGCAATACAATTCAAATGACGATCTTTTCGTTACACCCATCATCAGTAGCAAAGCAACAAACTCCCTAGCCAAAAGTGACATTCGGCCATAATCCCAAACCTTTCCGATATTTCTAATCCTAATCCCTAAAATTATACATAGTTGAAAGGCCATTTTACTTTCGTTTCCATCTCGGCCATCAAACATATTCTGAGAACCGATATCAGCGCTTATACTTACTTACTTACTTACTTAGTCGTTCCTCTTCTACCGTGAGGTGTAGAGGTTTGGAAGAGAGAGCGCCAGACTATCCTATCGGCTGTCTTTTTCCTGGCCTGGTTCCATTCTAGTCCTCGGTCCTTCAAAGATTGTCTAATATTGTCCTCCCAGCGGACTCTGGGTCGTCCTGGAGGTCTGGATCCCTGGCTCTTTGTTTCCCATGCTTGTCGTGGTAGCCGATCTTCTCCCATTCTGCAGACATGGCCAAACCATCTTAGTTGGGACTGTTCTATTTGGGTCTGCAGCGGGTGGGATTTTAGGCCTTGACGTATCGTCTGGTTGCGGACCATGTCTCTTCTTGTTACTTCAACCACCTTCCTCAGATACCTCATTTCTGAGGTTTGAATCTGGCTTTTGTGGGTTGTAGTCATTGCCCATGACTCGCATCCATATGTCAAGACTGGGACATAGGTGGAGCGGTATACAGCCATCTTCGTTTTCTTACCAACCTCTTTCTTGCTGAGGAATCCTCGATTTATGGCCTGATAAAGTCTCCCAGCCGCTGCTTTTCGAGTGGCCAACTCTTCTTTGATGCCCCCCTTTCGGTCTATAATAGCTCCGAGATATTTAAAGTGGTCGACCTGCTCCAGGACCTGTTCTCCCAACTTAATCTGATGTTTTCTTTCTTCTCGTGATATCACCATGGATTTTGTTTTAGAGCTGCTTATGACCATCCCTCTCTTCTCCAGCTCTTCCTTCCAGACTTGCAGGTTGGATTGGAGATGTGTCTCTGATTTAGCAATCAGGACAACATCATCAGCAAATGCTAGCTCTGAAATACAGACCTGTCTCATCTTCCAGTACCCCACTGAATACTTTCTTGTTCTCTCCTTACATGCCTTGATGACATCGTCCATGAGGAGTATGAAAAGATAAGGTGACAGGATATCGCCTTGTCTTACACCAGTGGTGGTCCTGAACTCTTCTGACTTATTCAGCGCTTATAAAGACAAAAATCTCATCCCCACCGCATGGCGTCAGAATCCAATAAAATTAGAGCAAAAATGGCCGCGTGTTGATGCCGATTCATTTCGATTTAAAAAATTTACAAAAAATAAATGCGGATACACCCATCGCTTTTTTAAGATCGGAAACAGAAGCTAACTCTCTTGCAAATAACATTAGAACTTAACATCCGGGGCTGAAATCACGTGTACACAAGTCCTCATGCTAGAAACGGTGATATCCGTAAGGCGCCACATTGCGCCTCCAGCATGGAGAACATAGGTTACGTTCGGCGCAATGTGGCGCCCGCAGCGTGCTAAAGGCTAAAGAATACTGCACGCCATAAAAAAAATTTTTTAAGTAAAAAGAAACGGAAATCCCTGAAGTTCAATGCTTTCCTATTTGAAAAAAATCAGCACCTCAACAGCTAGCATTCCTTCAACTTCATCATCAGAAACCCCTGCAAGAGCTCCATTAAAAAGACCAAGATTGTTAGATGATGATGATGAAACTGTTCTACCTCCTCCATCTTTCCTACAATAAATTTTAACTGTTTCTCCAGTTTGCAATTACCAATCACTGTAAGCTATAGATTAAATATTATAAGGTAAGCAATGAGTGTTCTAAACTGTATATTCTTATTAGTATTCTATTATTTTTATATCTAGTTCTATTGCTAACTTAATATGTGATAGTATAAAACATATTAGGCTTTGCTATGCATTAGAAAGAGAAAAAAAAGCTTTACAGCAAGGGCCTGGAGCCTAACCTGCCGTAAAGCGGGGTTCCCCTGTATACAGAATATATAAAAACAGTTGCTAAATTCATGTTTTTCTTGACTTTGTTCTCTCAGGTGTAGCCTCCAGTTTCTCTTCTTCTTGTCACTTATTTCTATAGAGACTCTAATCTGTATTTTCATGATATTAAGAGGATATGAGCTATTTCCACACTCTGACAAGACTATAGCACATTTCACTAGCTTTGCCCAACTTCAAATGTAATTATCTGATTAACCGTCAAACGTATTAATGCCATTTTTTGCATACGATGTTATATTGGGTTAGACCCAACAAATATATACTTTATATCTGTGCATCTTGTCCAGTTCCCATAAACGGATGAAATCCTTTGATCTTTGTCGGCATACTAATTATTGTGTATCGAAAAAAGAAATTTTACCACTTCAGTCACAGATTCTGTGAATTGAATAGGCATAGGCGTGTCTACTATTACAATAATGTGGCCATCACGTCTGCATATGAATACCTGTTGAAGATGATTTCTTAAATGATCTGCATGGGAGATACTCGTGACATTGTTTGTCATTGACATTTAATGCGCTACCAAACTGGACCTTCATTGATCTAATTATTTCAATAGGTATCACCACTTTGCGGTTCATAAATATCATAATGGAAAGTTTCTCCTCTACTGTGCTTGTAAATAACGGTAAGGTCATCTTTAAAGAAATTAAACTTCATCCGAATCATAAGTCTCTGAGAAATTGATAATCAATCTCGGCTGAATGAAGGATAAACCATCATTCGTCCAATATTCCTCTTCCTCTTGTAACACATGGTTCTCACATTTCTTCCAATAATCCCTGGCTATGTTCGAGATGGCGGCTTTTGTAAGTATTTCAACATCTTTTAATTTGAACGTCCTATTTCTGTTGCTACCTGTTCCTTAATTTTAGCCCAGACTAATTCTATTGGGTTTAAGTGAGAATGGTAAGGAGGCAATCTTAAACATCTGTGACCATGTTCATGGATTGCCTTGTCTATGTGAAATATCTTTGTATGCTGTGTATTTTTTACAATTTCAAGTAATTCAGGCTTCAGGGACATTTCGTTGAATGGAATGTTGTTTTTGGTCAGCCAAATCTTTATTACATCTTTAGTACTTGATGAATTAGGAACTTTATCTTCTGGTGCCACAACGTTGTGATATGAAGCATTGTCCATTATCAAACACGACGGTCTATCCAATGAAGGAAGTACATGATTCACAATCCAATCTTGAAATATCTTGCCATTCATCTCTGTATGATAATCCCTATTATCTGTGGATTTTGAAACAAATATGAGTTCCGTATTATTTAGAAGCCCATGATGGCTGCTTCCTGCATGTGCAATTATTAGGCGCTGTCCTTTGCTGCTTGGTACTAGTCTCTTAGTTGTTCCATCAGATGATTGCCATTCTCGTTCATTACTGTGGTGCGCATTGATCCAAGTTTCATCTAAATACACAAAATCATAACAATCTCTTCTCATTTCTCTGACCTCGCGTAAATATTTGCTTCTCATTGCAACTATATGAGGCTTCTCACAAATAAGGTTTCTACCACCAACATATTTTCTAAAAGTGAATCCCAAACTCCTAATAGTCCTCCATAGCGTAGATTTTGAAATATCAATGTCATTATTCTTTCTTAACCAAATTTTCAATTTCCTTAAAGTCACTGCCTCATTATTGTGAAACATATTGCAAATTTCTCTGCGGATCAATTCTCTGTCAAAATTATCCACCACTCTTGGCCTAATTTTCGTGTGTAAAACACTGGAATTAGACATTTCAGATGTCGCTATCCAGCGGTGCAATGATCGTTTGCTTATCCCCAAGGCGTGAATAGTCCTCTTTTGTGGGTTTGAAATAGAATGATATAGTTTTCCTCGAGTAGCTTCATTGCAGAAATACTTAAAAATCCTATTTGTGATTTGCTGTAATGTCATAAAATGTACTCGCAGACTCATTTTTCCTTCTTAATCACACAATAATTTTTGTAGATACACCTCTGATTGACAATGTGTGCGTTGCACCGGATATAAACTGTTTTATGTTCAAGAAGTGCGATTTCACGCAATTTCACTCAAAAATCATGCCAATTGCTTGATAAACCAAAAATGTGCAAATGAGGTCGTATATTTTACTGTAGACATTTCAATATGTGTGCGTGTGATGTGTGTTGGCAAGTAGGATTTTATATTATATCGCAAAGAAACGAAAATTGAAACCAATGGCCGCATTTTAATGAAAAATTTAATTCATAGGGTCTATACCATTTCAAATTCACACACAAAATTTCACTTATATGCGTTATATATTCGCTGAGATATAGCATTTTGAAGTTGGGCAAAGCTAGTGAAACGTGCTATAAAATGTATCTTATGCTATGAAGAGAATATGAGCTATTTTCACACTCTGAAGAGTCTGTATTCTGGTAATATCAAGAGGACAAAAGCTATTCACACTCTGAAAAGACTATCTGTATTCTCCTGCTGTGAAGAGGATGAGCTATTCACACACTCCGACAAGACTTTAATCTATATTCTCATGATATCAAGAGGATGAGAGCTATTCCCACATTCTGAGAAGACTAATCTGTATTCTCATGCTATGAGCTATTTCTACATTCAGAAAAGACTAAACCTTATTCTCACACAAAGAACTTTTCCTACACTCGCACTCTGATCTGTATTCTCATACTAAAATAATGATATGAGCTATTCCTACACTCTAATCCATATTCTCATATTATGATATGAGCTATTTCTACACTCTGAAGAGACTCTAATCTGCATTCTCATTATATCAAGAGGATATTTTCTATTCCCACACTCTGGCAAGACTCTAATCTGTATTCTCTTGATATTACGAGGATATGAGCTTTTCCTATATTCTGGCAAAACTATCTGTATTCTCATATTATGAAGAGGATCTATTCTGTATTCTCATGATATCATTAGGATATGAGCTATTCCCACATTCTGATAATACTATCTGCATTCTCAATCTCATGCAATGAAGAGGATATCAGCTATTTCCACTCAGAAGAGACTATGATCTGTATTCTGATGATAACATTATAATATAAGCTTTTCCACATTCTGACAAGACTATCTGTATTCTCGTGAGATATTCCCACACTCTGAAGAGACTCTAATCTGTATTTTCATGATATCAAGAGGATATGAACTATTTCCCACTCTGAAGAGACTATAGATCAGTATTCTCATGATACCATTAGGATATGAGCTATTCCCAAACTCTGGCAACTCTCTCTGAAGAGACTCTAATCTGTATATTCTCATGCTTTGAAGCTGATATAAGCTATTTCAACAATCTGAACAGACCAATCCTTATGACAATTGGCTTGGGAACATAGACATCAGAACCAGTGCACATTTGCCCGGGACTACCTCAGGGCTCTCCACTGTCAACTGTGCTTTTTAACATCTATACAGCAAAAACAGTGGCAATTCAAACACTAGATCTGGGACAAACATTAACTTTTGCCGATGACTTGCTCATTTACAGGACTGGCTCAGATAGACAAGAAATGGTCAGAAGCATACGCGAGACTTACAATGCTATGCATGAACAAATGAGTGACAGAGGACAAGGATGCATTTTACCAACAATTATAAAAAGAAATGGAATGTAAACCAAGGTATGAATCAGTAACTGAATCATGCTGGGTAACTACAACGAAGATCTAGCAAATGCTCGAGGCGGGTTATTGGTCTAAACACATACTTTAACGAGACAAAGGCAAATAATCGGAGGTACCCAACGACACAGTCCCTGGCGGAATCGCCAGGCGAAATGAAAATGGTGATCCTCAAAATGTAATCGGCGGTGTTCTTACGCTGCGGGCATAACAACCCTGTCATTGATGGAACATTTTTTCCCACACAAGGAAATCAACAAATTAATGTGAGAGTTACCAAATGGCCGTGACAGAAACCAGATAGATCACATAATGATCAATGGCAGATGGAGGCAATCTCTGCAAGATGTGAAAGTAAGAAGAGGTAAAAAGTGATTACAACCTAGTACTAGCCCATCCTTTGGGGCACTGTACGAAGGATGGCCGCTGACCGAGTAAAGTGGAATCAATTTGTTGTTGCCCTACAAGACGCCACCAGGCGTAAAGGCCACTGACTGCTTTGACGGTCGGCAGCTAAGGATCAAAGAAGAAGACTAGCAAGAATAATGATGAAGATCAGGACTTGTGGGCCAAAAATAACAAAACAAAAGATTTGACATCGGTAAATTGAACAAGTCTCAGGAGAAAAGCATCTGTATCTGGATATAAAGAAACATTATCAAACTGCCAAGAGCCAGCAGTTCAAGATGTTGACGAGAAATTCAGTACAATTTCAACAGTATATAGAGAAAGCACAAAATTTGCTTGGAATTCCAGGAAAGGAAGATAAAAGATTGGATAACACCAGAAACGTTGAAAACCACTGGGATGAGAAAAGAAATCAAAAGAAAGAAAATAAAAGCAAAGTTCCTTAGGCTGAAGGAAATACGAGTATATAGTGAATATTACAGCCAGCTGAGCAAGGAGATAAAACATAAAACCCGAGCTGACAAAAGGAAATTAACACAGGCATACCTCACTCATACGACGTTAGGTTCCAGGCTACTGTTGTAAAGCGAAAATCGACGTAAGGGAAACATGGCCTTTTTTCACTGCTGAAGCAAGTACAGTAATGGAATGATCATATATAAATTACAAATCTAACTAATCAACTTAGAATTTAAACAATGTAAAACAGTATTTTCTTTATCTATAGCCGTAGTAATCTTCTGTTGGTAACTGCGACTGCCGAATTACTGAAGGAGAGCCACCACATCTAAATCCGCAGTCCATTCTTCATAGCGCTTCCTTGCTGGAGATTCTGATGTACTTCTTGTAGAAGCAGGTCTTTTTGCTGCTTGTGGACAGCTTTTGATGGACAATGCAGTACGGCTTTGGAGTGATGTAGTTGCAAATGAACTTTCTGTTGATATACTTGCAGTAGGCCTGTAAACAGCAAATAAATAAACAAACAACACACAAAGGTATTTTATCAGGCACTCAGTGAGAAATAAAGAAGTAGAAGACCAGACAACAGAAGTGATAGGCTTACTGGGATTGAACCAGGAGCTTCCGAATGGCACCCACCGCCTAGCCACGAGAGCGAATCACCCCATATCCACTCTGCCAGCTAAGCATTACAAAAATATTGCTTCACCGACAGAGGTTTAGCACGACCCCCGAATATGTACCATGGGACGACCCAGACTAATTATAGACGCAATCACTTCTGCAGTTACACTATTAAACAGCATAGGCCTGATTACACAAGACAAAGACCTTAATACTGTGTCTAGTAAATGATAGAAGAATGAGAATAAGTAAAGGGCAGAATGTAGGTTAACCTCTGACTCATTGTTGACCGAGCAATCGCAAAATTATTTCTGCTCACTCGCCAAATTATACGTAATATTCTGTAACTCTTCTTACCTATCTACCAGAATGAATCATAAACATATAAGCTATATATACTCGTATATATGCCCGTGGCTAGGCGGTGGGTGCCGTTCGGAAGGTCCTGGTTCGAATCCCGGTAAGCCTATCACTTCTGTTGTTTTTCTGTTGTCTGTTCTTCTACTTCTTTATTTCTCACTGAGTGCCTGATAAAATACCTTTGTGTGTTGTTTATTTATTTACTTGTAGTAGGGCTTTTAGGGGCTGCTGATGTTTTCGTGAAGTACCTCTCTAACAACGTTTGGACTGCCACTCTTCTTCTCTCAGTAGATTTCTGAATAACAAGTATAGGAATTTAAAATTGAAGCGCTAACCTTGCAACTTCTTTCAAAATTGGGAACTGTTCTTTCTAAAATTACCATCCCCTTTTCAAAATGTTGGAAAGCTTTCTCAATTTCTCTGCAGGTTAGGCCTTTAGGCTCCGGGGTCACTTTTTCTACTGCAGAATCCTCTTTATCTCGCCAATGTTCTTCAAGCTCCAGAAATCTTTGTTGCTCAGGGGCTGCGCATGGGAATCAACAAGTTCTGCTATATCTTCTGCCCCCACTTCATTTTCTAGCTGCTTAGCCATCTTCACAACATTTTCAGTATTACATGAAATATTTATTTAACAAAAATAAAATATAAAAATAGTGAAATCACTTTGGAAGCACATTTTTGATTACAAAATGGCAGAGCTAAATCACAATGATGCGTGTGAAATGCAACATAAACACACAGTCACAAAGTATATATAGCATAGCCGAAAAAGTGTCATATGAGCGAGTCAAGCCGTATCATGGAAATGAGTGTTAACTGAAAACCGTCGAATAAGCAGTGTTCAAAAGCGAATCATTGTAAAGCAGGGTATGACTAGATAACCTTGCAAGTCAGGCGGAAGTGCACTGAGGAATTAACAAAGCACGGTGTACAAAGTAACAAAAGCAATCAGTGGAAAACTGGGCGCAAACAACATTAAACTAGTGAGAGACAAGAACAGAAATCTCATAACTTCAGAACAGGGAATTGATGGGCAGAACACTTAATAAAGCACTTCCAGTCACAATTGAACATTCCAGAGGCTGAAAATTATCTAGATATAAATTCAGATATTCCACGAAGGAAAGAAATCACCACAGCTATCAAAAGGTTGAAGAACGGAAAAGTCCAGGCCATGACAACCTAAATGCACAGCTATTTAATACAGATCCTGTATAAGCGGCAGAGCTATTAGAACCACTATCTGCACAAATCTGGCAAACAGAGACAACACCAGTGGAATGGAACACCGTGATAATTGTTAAACTGACAAAGAAAGGTGACCTCACTGATTTGAATAACTGGAGAGGAATTACTCTCCTTTCAGTTTCCTGCAAAATATTGGGCAGAATAAAGAAAAGAGTTTCAAAAGCACTAGACCATAGACTGAGGAAGGAACAAGCAGGATTCAGAAGAAACGGACAATGTGCAGATCATATATATATATATATATATATAAGGTAAAAGGTCAAGGATCCCGTTACACGCCTATTGAGGCATATTGGGAATATGGTGTTAGGCCCGTATTTTCTTGACCATCGGCACACTAGGGGTGATGTGGTCAGCATCATGCCAGCCGCCTTAACCTTCCCAGAGTTGTTCTGGTACCCAATTCATGAGGCTGGGTCGACCTCTGAGCCGTTTGCTGTCTAAAAAATCCCACCTCAACTGGGAATCGTTATGGAATACCTAAGTGCATGGTCTCCATCATTAAAAGCCTGTATGCTAATTTCACATGCGATGTTTGGCAGAGCAACCTAACTTTTGAGGTGAAAACTTTTCAGAGGCTGAAAATGATCTAGATATAAATTCAGATATTCCACGAAGGGAAGAAATCACCCCAGCTATCATGGGGATATTTAAAGGACAAGATATATGGCCTGAAACCTAAAAATTTCAGGATCTCAAAACAGCAATAACAGAGGATTTTCAAAGAATTAATCAAGATTTATGACAGAGTTTGTGGACATCTTTGTAAAAGGCTGACTATATGGATGAATGCTCATGAACACTTGTTTGAATAATTAACTTAATAAGTGTCAATACATAGTTTTAGTGTTCTGTCACTGTCATGGTGTATTTCATTTACACACACCATTACATATTAAAGCCACATTTTAAGCAAAACGGTATGGCTTACCATGCATTAACCCACCTGAGTAACAAAGTAACATAACTGCAGCGACACAGGTAAGAGAACAAGAAATTTAAAAAAATAATAACAAAAGCTGAATAAATAAATATTTTTAAGAGTTCAATTAGCTTATTTTATTTTTGTTCACTTTTATTCTGCCTTTTTTTAAAACTGACCAATGCATTCTAGTGAAATTACTATTTCTTGTGCACTGTAAAAATGGTAAATGTTTCTTGTGGTCTCTTCAGCACAGTAAGACACTTGATAATTAATCAAACCTATGGTATTCTAGAAGTCAGGCAGTGTGATATAAACATTGGAAAAGTTCAGAAATTCTGTGGCTGTAGTACTGCACACAGATCATAAGAGAAATTTTAATTTGTCTAAAATGTTTCATAGATCCTTTGGAACTGTGAAAGTTTTTTTTTTATCATTTAAAAAAAATACTGTGAGTTTAGAGATTTAAATGGTGTCAGCATATATTTCTGGAACAGTTACGAGTACCATTGTGATCTGCATCGATTCTCAAAGAAAATGAACCTTGGAAATGTCTTCAGTTGTTAAGTAACTAATGCCCTCAAGCTTGCAACCCAGAACATGTTCATATTTCAGCGTTGTAAATACATGACATAAGGATGGTTTTTTCAATGTCGTTTTCCTGAAAAATTAAAGTCTTTTAGCAGGTTCCTGAGTGCACCAGATGTGTTTAAAGTTTTCAGATCACTGTTGCCACCAACGCAGTGGCCATCAATAAAGATTCGTGGCACCTGAAATATAATCAACAAAATACATAGTTTGATTACAATTAACATCTGTAAGTTAATCATCGTGCTCTTTCACAAACATGAAGGACAAGAAAAGGGCTTTGGAGCGGAGCACCAAAAATTGTAACTGCTCTGCTGCTTCAGTTTCTTTTTTTCTTCTTTTTAAATTTTATTTTCAGTCAATTAAATAAACAAAATTTTCCCAAACATTTTATGGGGTTAATTTAAATCGGAAAAATATGTTAACATTTTTTAATGACAAAAAAATGTTACACCGGTATGAGGATAGATCAGCTTGGCCTTTACTTAACAACACATTTGTTTTATTTAAATGTTGCCAGCACTGGAATTTTTTTAATTAGAAATGTCAATATGTTAAAAAGTGTCAAATTTATTTGAAAACAAATAAGTTCTTTTCCATTAAGCATCAAGTAAATTAATTTGTGTTAAGTCGTAAGCGATAATACTAGCATTTTATATACAGGTACATTATGAAACAAATGTCATACTTTAATTGGTATATTACTTTTGAAAGGCCTTGATTTAATTCATTAGGCTGCAATAAAAGTACAAGCAGATTTAGCCATGGCACCAACAACCAATTCAAATCTGCCCACATGAGTGACAGTCAATTTGCTGAAATAGATCTCCATGTCTTTACATCCTAAATTTGAAACGCCTAAATTTGGGCTTTTAGGAAAAGCAAAGAAGAAATCAGCTAAGCGCAAGGTGGAAAAGGAAATGGATGACGAGATCAAATAATGCTATTTAAAGATTATTAAAACTAGTGCTAGAACAGTCACTGCCCCAAGCTCCATAAGGAACTAAAAGGGAATGATAATGATGAAGATTCCTTTGAGAAGGAATAGGATAAACAGGAAGTACATTGGCAGGTTTCCGAGATTCATAACTGTAGTGGAGCATTATTTGAAAGAGTTTTGGAAAGATCGTGAGGTGATGGAATCTATTTGTAGACTACAAATTTAAGTCTGTTTTTGAGGAACTGTATATCGCAGCTAAATACACCACAATCAGGCTGCTTTAACTCAAAGTAGTGTGAAGCAAATGTTTATGGCTTTAAATTTAAATTATCTGAGACAGACTATGAAAGATGGTTTGTGCAGCAATATTTTACAGAATGAATTATGTATGATGGAAATACTCTAGTTAAAGTGACATTTAAATTGTCTGAAAATGCTTGAATAAATAATGTTACTTTTCCAAATTTAAGTGTTCATTTTTTTTTTTAAGGTAAAATTTAAAAAACAAAAAAAAAGTGGGCGACTGTTGAGGGGACTATTAATGTATGCAAAATTTATGTCCAGACACTGTTGTATCACTGTGTGGAAATGCAAAGGCCGAACAAAGAATGAGTGGGATAACTATGAAGAAGATGAACTAATAGAGTAAGGGCCAAGCCTTCTTCTTCTTCTTCTTGCGATCGCATCTTTGATGATTACACCGTCAGACGAGTTCTCATGATGAATTCGACTGTTGTTTGAAGTTCCTCTTTAACTCCATATAGCTTTGAGTTTAGTGTTGAGTCATTCGGCCAGTATATCTTTCTTAACTGGTCATACAGAGGACAGTCCTGTAGAACATGCTCAGCAGTTTGTTCGTTTAATCCACATGTGCACAGTGGTGAAGCAGACAATCGTAGCTTGTGCATGTGTTTATTCAGTTTGTTATGCCCTGTCCTGAGTCGAAAAATAGTTATCTGTCTCTGCCGGTCGAGAAAGTGATAGTCGTCTTTGGGTTGGTTCTGTTCTCTTCTGATAGTCTGGATAGCTCTCTTTTTCTCAAAGTATGTGACTTCATTATCTTCTTGTTCACATTCTCCTCCCTTTTTTGCAAGTTTATCTGCCTTTTCATTTCCGGGTACACCACAATGAGATGGTACCCACTGAAGTATGGTTCTCTTTTGGCAGCTACCTTGTTTAGTTCATTTCTCAGATGCGGGAGTTTACCACCCTTGAGAGCTTGCAGGACAGACAGTGCATCTGTGAGGATGACTACCTGGTGGCAGTCAGAGTTGGTGTTATAAATCATATTTGCAGCTTGCTCTAGAGCTTGAAACCTCAGCTGTATAGTTGGAACAGAATTTACCAGTGGGAATGTGCCTAGTCTCATAGTGGTTGTCAGGATATGAGATAAAGATACCGGCACCTCCATTCCTAACAGCATTAGTTGCTGATCCATCTGTATAGGCATGTATCAATGATTGATCGGGATAGCTTTCTTGGATCATACTCAATGTAGCAGTTCGTTTTTGCAGATCATTATACTCACATCCACTTGTGAGACCACTGACTGATGTATTAATTTGGAGGGCACTGCTGGCCTGCTCCCATGGTACAGGGTATAGGGTGGGCTTCAGTGGTGTTGTCTTCATGGATAGGTCTTCTTGATGCTGTCTTATAAGTCTTGTTCCCCGATGCACAAAGCTGCTACGCTTTAGACGTCCCAATGCCAGATCATCTAGTCTTGCCTTCATTGGGTGCATTGGCATACTGTTGTACTTTTCCATCTGGATCATGGTTTTTGTGTCTCTTCTATGGGACAATGTCTGTAATCCAGCAACCATCTGCATCTCTGTTATTGGTGTAGTTTTCATGGCTCCTGTAATGAGCCTGAGAGCTTGATTTTGCACCTTGTCCAAAGACTGCAGATGTGAGTTAGCAGCTGATGACCATCTGCTGAGCTAAACTCTAAGTGTGGTCTTATTACTCCATTATAAATCTTCTTTAGATTTCGTTCATTTGCTCCCCAGTTGGTACCTGCTAATTTTCTGAGTATGCCTAGTCGTCTTCGGGCCTTTCCTTCTGCGTTTTCAATATGCTTATTCCATGTAAGCCTTTGGTCAAATGTCACCCCAAGATAGGTGGGGTAGCTTTCTTCCTTGATCACGGTTGTCCCTAGGTGTATGTTAGCTGATTTGTCCTTGGGGGCGAGGGAGAACAGTGTTGTGGAGGTTTTGTCTGTGTTTATTGTGATAAGCCATTTCTCTGCCCATGACACTAGCATGTCTGCTGCCCGCTGCATTCTATAATTTGCTGTGGTGACATTTTCATCAGCGCACCAGAGTACTAGGTCATCTGCATATAAGGCAGCTTTAACTCCTGCAGGGAGATCTTTCACCAGGTCATTGATGTAAACAAGGAAGAGTGTTGGGGAAATTACTCCTCCTTGAGGTACCCCCTGATGGAGCAACACTTTTCTGCTCTGCAGACCGTCAAGAGTGACTCTAGTTCTCCTGTTATGCAAGTATGACTGGATCCATTTCATCATGTTGCCTTGGATTCCACTTCTCCTAAGTTTTGCAATGAGGCCATCTTTCCACACCTTGTCAAAGGCCTGCTTGAAGTCGACCCAGATCGTTAGGACCTTTTTCTTCTCCTGGAAGGCATCTTCTATTGCTTGAGACAAGTAAGTAACTTGGTCTTCTATACTGTAGCATTCTCTAAATCCAGCTTGTTCCGGCACCAGGATCTGCTCAGACTCTAAATACCATTTCAATCTGTGGTTGACTATTCACTCCATAGTCTTCCCAACACAGCTTGTGAGACTGATTGGCCGGTAACTTGCAGCCTCGGTCTTACATTTCCCTTTCTTTAGTATGGGTATTGTGATGGCTTCTCTCCATACTTGGGGTACCGTTCCTTTCAACCAGCTGTGGTTGAATATCTCAAGCAGTTTTGTCTTTGCTGCTGAGCTCAGATTTACTAGCATTTCGTTGCTGATTTTGTCTGGGCCGGGTGACTTTTGAAACTTAAGCTTGGAAATAGCCTTCTGTAGTTCTCCTAGTGTGATGGGTTCCCTCATTGGGGCAGGAGTATCTGTCTGTCCCATGGTTGCCAGTATTTCTTTTCTTATCTCTCTCTGATGATCTATGTTAATGGGTAAGTTGCTTTCTGAACTGTATCTTCTAGCAAACAAGTCTGCAGCTTGTTTTCCTCTGAAAAGTTTGCCACCTTCATCCAATGTGATAGTCTGCCTAGGTGAGGAACGCTCTTCATTTAGAGACTTGACTAATCTCCAAAGTTTCCTGCCGTCTTTCTCAAGGTTCAGCGATGCCGTTTTAGTTCTCCAGCTTTTCCGTTTTTCTTCTAGCTTTGTTCTCTGAAACTCTGCTACAGCCTTTTTCCATTTGTTGTGAGTTTCAAGTGAAGGCTGAGACTCTGCGTCCTTTCTAGCCCTGTCCATGGCTTCCTGACGTTCTTGGAGTGTGCTGGACCAGTATGGTATGTAGTTACGCCGGCATCCTTTGGGAATGGTTTCTTTTGCAGCTTGTAGTATGCATCTGTTGAAGTCTTTTACCACTTCATTAATGTCTCTGTTCTGTACCTTGAGGGTAGACAGCAGCGTGTTCACCTGATGCCTGAATAAACCCCAGTTGGCTTTTTTGTAGTTCCATCTTGTAATGGCTGGGCCTGTACTGAGAGTTGCACTCTGGACAGTAAGAAAGATTGGGCGATGGTCGCTTCCCCCTAGTTGGTCTCCTACTTCTCTACTAATAGATCCAGCTATATCTGGTGTGGAGAAGGCAAGATCTGGTGTTGAAGTTGTGTGCCATCCTCTGGAGTAGAAGGTAGGAGTATCTGTGGCATTATTGACTAGGATTAGGGAGTGATCATCTTGCCAAGTTTCAACCTCTTCACCTCTGTGATCCAGATGGTTATAGCCCCAGCTCTGGGAGTGGCTATTAAAGTCTCCAACTGCTATAAAGTTGGTGGCTGGTACCTGTATAGAGCTGAGACTCAGGGGTTTGTTGTTCGGACAGTAATAGTTCAGGAGTTCTATTTCCATCTTGTCTACCTTTATCTGCAACAGCTGATATTCTGCTCCATCCATGAAGGTTTTCCTTTCGTGTGCAGGAATGTTATTCCTTACAAGAGTAAGTACTCCTCCTTTTCGTCTATCTTTTCTGTCGGATCTGAAGCATTGATATCCCCTTATTTTAAAGGTTTGATCTGCTTTCAAGTGAGTCTCTTGGATACAGCAAACACTGACTTGCTTCTCATACAAGATGTTTTCCAGCTCTGTCTTTTTGCTGTATCCAGCCTGCTTGCTGTTCACTCCCTCTGCATTCCAGTGCATCATGACAAGTGGCACTCTGGGTTTCTCTTTTTCTGTTTTGTTTTGGTCAGTAGTTCTCCTCCGCCGTCTGCTGACTCCACAAGACGGTCTAGAGGGTCCTCCAGTAGCTGAGGGTGGGCTCTGTCGAGGCTCAGAGCCCGGCACTGCACCTGCCTGGTGGAGCTCCACAGGGCGAGCACCAGTACGAGATTTATTTGACGGTGTACTCTCCATAGAAAAAAAAAGCGAGTTGCGTGATACTGTGGTTTCCGGTGCGCCTTCTGGCCCAGTATCTATGACTTTAGCACCTATTCAACGGGAGAGTGGGCTCATCCCTAATCTGTTTATGTTCCCAGTAGTAGACTATTCGCAAGCAGCCTGGGGGTGTCACTGCTCTGCGCGGACCTTGTTTACCGAGGCGGCGTCCGAGCTCGTATGGTGAAAATATGGTTGCATTATCTTCAAAATAGCCCTGTCTTTCCTGCCATCCTGCAACTTTGAGTTAGGGAGTTCTGAGCTCCAGTCTCTTTCCCAGGCATTTTATCCTGGCCTGGCACGCATACAGAGGACCCCACTTCTGGTTCTAAGTTAGCAGTTGGGGACAGGTGGGGTAGCACACTGTGCATTCCCCGTCATCCAGGGGGCTCTCCAACTATGCAGAGCTTGCACAATGCTGTGCTCTGGTTCTGGGCTCACCCAAGGAATCCTCACGTCCTGCACAGAGCCACTTCCAGATACCCACCACCTGCCAACCCCCCATTGTAGAAATCTCCTGCATGCGGCCATCCAGTCAAGAGCCAGTATTAAGTCTGGTGCCCAAGTGATTCCCCCCAAGCTCAGTGTGCAATTCTGGGTTCTCATCATGCTGCAACACAGGGGGGATGGGCCAAGCCTATAAGCTAACGAATGAAAAATGAGAAATTGTATCAGTAAATAGTCTTATTTAATCTATTTGCTTTTTCTTATTAGTTTGCCACGCTATTTTGCAGCACTATAATACTTTATGTGTGTGCTGTTATAGTTATTTTTTTGTTTTCTGTTCTCAGAATGGGAGAAGATCGGCTACCACGACAAGTATTGGAAACTAAGAGCCAGGATCCAGACCTCCAGGACGGCCCAGAGTCCGCTGGGAGAAGAACATTAGACAATCTTTTTATGACCAAGGACTAGAATGGAACCAGGCCAGGAGGAAGACAGCCAATAGAATAGTTTGGCGCTCTCTCTTCCAAACCTATACACCTCACGGTAGAAGAGGAACGACTAAGTAGTAAGCAGTAGTAGTTTTTTGGTTTTATAAGATACAACTATTCGCTTCATCTACCACGATAATGACTTCACAAATCCATATATTAAATATCCTCATAAAATTTCATAAAGTAGTCATGCAGTATATTTAACACAGCACTATATAAACTTCCTTCACGGTATTTGTAGTGAAAAAATCCCCATCATTGATTCGACAAACATACACAAAGCCATTGTTTTTACCTGTCTTTTCACATATCTACCGCATCTCCTTCAACATTAGCTAACTCGAAAGCAGGAGCTGTAATCTACGTGCATATGCAATGAAACGTGTGAGGTGCAGCTTAGCCTCCACTGTGCATGAAAAACGGGAATCCACATTTCATCAAAGAAACATACCCGCAATTATACAAGTAGTGCTCTTAGTGTCATCAGCACAAAGAGGCACAGTGACCAAGACTCTGCAATATCTTGACTTTTTTTTTTTTTTATGACAAAGGCTTCCTTTTCTTATTGAGGTAGTGAAAAGCTTATTGACTGGAACATAATAAAACTGACTCGTTCATGGTTGGGACATTTTGCACAAGAATTGGGTGTCTTGAAAACTGATATTTTTTTTTTTTTTTTTAACGAAAAAACTTGATTTTCAGAGTATTTTGATAAGAACAATATCAGATAAAAGGTTACAGTTCAGTACATTGTTCTGATTTCTTGTGTTCTGTTCACAGCATTTATTTTGTCTATTGTGTATAAAGTCTTTTTTCATCTCTCCCCCCCACTTCCATCATTTGGCTATAACAGAAAACAAGAAAAAATGGAAGGCTGCTATACAGGAGGTTACTGTACATAAAATTGGATAATAAAGATCTTGCTTGGGACAAGATGGTGCTCCTCACTGCTCTCAGGAAAAATAAAAACAATAAATTACAGTCTGGTAGAAGTATAAATGGAAACCAGTTATGAATTCAAAAAAGTAAAAGTATAGTGGATCCCTGCCCCACTGCAAGATATATGGAAATGAGAAGGCAAATAAACTTGCCATAGAGGGAGGAAGGAAAGCCCAAACATAAGACATGGCTACACATGAAGAGATAAAAAGCAATAATCAAAAATAATTATAGAGAGAGATGGCAGAAGGAACATCCAGAATCCAGAGCCATACTATACAGTACAAAAAAGAGGTCAAGTGATAATTTTCAGACTGAGAACCAGCCATTGCATACTCAGATACCATCTGTTCAACAAACTGAAAATTGGACAGACAGATACGTGTCCATGTGGGGAGGACAGACAGACAGAAGAACATGTACTCCAAAACTGTCGGCTCCATGAGAGGAGCAGGGTGGCATGGCAGCGTTGCCTTCTCCAACCCAGTTGAGGGAGAAACTTTATGGTGATGAGAGAAACCTGAGATAGACTGCCAGCTTTATTAGAGAGATAGATGTGGTTATTTGAAGAAGATTTTACATAAAATCAAAACATTAAACACACACAGCCACTCACAGTTCTAGCATCAGTTATGCGACCAAGAACATTTTGCAGCTGGTTTCCTTCTTTCATCTTGTCAAGCTCAACAGCCTTGTAGTTTACACCCATGTTGCTAAGCAATGTCTTGGAGTCATCACAGTATGGGCAGTGAGTTTTGCTGAAGATCACAACGCGGTTTCTGCTGATAAGATCCTGAATGTAATTTTGTTCGTGAGATTCAGAAGCTGCTCCATCCATATGATGATCTCCTGTAGCTTTGTACTCCTCTGGAGACATGTCTACACTGCTTTCCATTGTTGCTAGTTTTGGTGGTGTTGCTGAAGAACAAATAATAATTCATGCAAACTGGTTAGATCATGCTAATCTGTAGCTAATAGGAGGATAAAAGGGCAAAAACTGATTAGGTCAAACAGACAGGAACAATTTGAAGTGGTCTCTATAAATATTGTTTTGAGTTTTTAAGACTGCATGTCATAGCAATGCAATGTATCTCCAACTCTCCTTAAAGTTCAAAAGCAAACAACACATACTGTTTGAAAGTGCTTAGAAGTTCTCACTGAAACAGATGAAATTTAATGCACAGATACTGGAATATAAAAGAATTCTACTGCCCTTTTCTGCAAGATATCTTTCTTTTATTGTTCTTATTATCTACCGCTTATGCCACAAATCATGGAAAGTAATGTTGGTTATTGTTTTCTGATCCAGTGGACATACTGCAGTTTGGTGTACTGCCATGTTGTTTTACCTTAAGCTGTCTGTCATCCTCACCTGGGTCATCATTACATTCCTGGTCTCCTCCGCTGCATGCTGTAAGATCAAGGTCCATTGTCATAAATCCAGAACATTTGAAACAATTAGCAATTTTTAAATCAGGTTAGCAGAGTTGTTATGGACATTAAAGTTTATCCCAATCTTTCATGTGACATCTGAAGCAGGGAGGTGAGTTTCATCATGGTCCTTTTCCTCTGGCTTAGTATAGATGCATATGAACTGGTATTACGACATGCAGAAGTCCTCGATCTTAAGCAATTTCCATCCTGTTATTCAGTTCGTTTCTCATACTTCTAACTCTTCTTTAAACTTTCTGGATATACCAGATCAAAGCTGAAAAAGCTCTGTACGCTGATGACTTGGCAATATGGCAGAGTCATGAGAATCTAGAAAGTGGAGCTCAAAGACTAAACGGAGACATTAGAAGACTACATGAGTACTGCCAAACATGGAAATTAAAGGTCAACTATACAAAGACTGTACACTATCTTCACCAAAAGCCATAAAGTAGCCAAGAAGAATATCAGTCTGTGGCTAGACAAACAAGTGACAAAAGAAGAACATCCCATGTATCTTGGAGTCACACTTGATTGGCAGCTCAGCCTCAAGAACCATATTGAGAATACAAAGAACAAAGCACTGAGGCGATTACAACTATTGAAGAGGCTTGCTGGCACTACTTGGGGATCAGACAAGGATACTCTGAGAGGCTTGTACCTTGTCTATGTCCGTTCTGTGATAGAATACAACAACTCACTGTTTACTACTTGCTCCAAAACAAACCTAGAGTCTCTCGACAGAATGCAAAGCAATGCCCTTTGACTAATCAGTGGAGCTGTGAGATCAACGCCAACTGCTGCATGTGAAATACACACAAATGTGGAACCCCCCCAGTTTGCGGAGAGATAAAGCTGCTTTAGAAGTTTATGAAAGATGTAAGAGAATGAACCGAAACCACACTAACAGGCACTTTGTAGAAAACTGGGTACATAAGCAAAGAATAAAGCACAAGTCAGTCTTGCACCATGTCCATGAAATACAAGATAGATACCACCTCCCAGAAAGAAGACAAGATATACAGAAAGTAGTAAGGAATTTACCACCACATACCCACTTAAAAACACCAAAAGTACAGATGAAATTAGTAGATGGAACAGGCCGACCCATTCAGTCTTATGAGTGCATCACAAAGAACCATTGATGCCTACCCTGAAGAATGGTTACATGTCTATACTGACGGATCTGCATTTAAGGCCACCATCAAAGCAGGTTACAGAGTTTACATATGTTATCCAGACGGATCCTCCGACGAGCTGTTTGATGCATGCGGGGAGT
Source organism: Oreohelix idahoensis (assembly GCA_024509875.1). NCBI lineage: Eukaryota > Metazoa > Mollusca > Gastropoda > Stylommatophora > Oreohelicidae > Oreohelix > Oreohelix idahoensis. Next base: position 136,916 of record JAMPIV010011986.1, read on the forward strand.
TTTGCTCCAACTATGAAGCTGAAACCATTGCACTGGAAACAGCTGTATACCATCTGAAGACTGTATTTGATGCCTTTCCCTCAAAGGCTCAAAACATTGTCATTTTTACTGACTCATTGTCTGCCTTACAAGCTCTGGAAGGCAGTGGACATTGTAAAACTGAATTAGCCAAACTAATCCTGGATGCTGATCAGCTTATCACTTCCTATGGCATCAGAATAGTTATGCAGTGGATCCCTGGCCACTCAAATACACCAGGTAATGACAGAGCAGACAGATTAGCAAAGAAAAGAACAAAACAAGAACAACCACTCACAGCAATAACTCTCCAAACAGCCAAAACAACAAAGAAACTTGGCTGAACAGATGGGCCATGGGAAACACTGGAAGAGAGGTTTACAGACATGGCTGGTCCTGATCCTAACGACAGCAACAACCATCTCACAAGGAGGGATCAAAGCACCATTTTTCGACTCAGATCACAACATATACCACTCAACAGCCACTTGAACAGAATCCAACCACAACACCCTCCAGGGTGCCAGCTATGTAACTACCCCCATGAAACTGTTGACCACCACCTCTTTGAGTGCCCAGCACTCGATGATGTTAGATAAATGCTTCTTCCTCCCAGGCCAGATAAGTAGAACACCCCTGTACAGAGAAATAAAACAACTTGCGAAAACATGCAGATATCACTACATGGCATTGGGCCGAAGGGCGAGAGCCCAGGTGCCGGTGGATCAATAACAACAACAACAACAATTCTTTAAACTTTCTGGATATACTACTATTCTGTCTGGTATCAACATTACTGATCACCATAAACCCACTGATTCACAGGTTAATTTTTTGCTCTTCTTTGCAATCTCCGTCTTGTTTGAATTCTTTGCTGTTCTCCCAACTTTTCTGCCTTTGCTGTTTGTGTCAGTGTAGTGAAATGGACAGAGATACAACGGTAAAATATCTCCAAAGATAACATTTAAGGATAAAAACATAATGCGTAGGCTGCGAATAGTACATGATCGCCTAGACCGCGGGTCATCACCCTCCATAAAAATTGACTTGCTAGACAGGAGGGGAACGGAGGATCAAAAAGGAAAAATATGACTGGAAAGATTGCGTGAGACTAGAAAGGCTAAGGAGACGCAATTGGGGGGGGGGGGGGGGGGGAAACGGAGAAAAGTCACGTTTCCCAAGTTGACATAAAAAGTAAGCAACTCGACAGAAGGGACCATAGATATGTTACGCCACAGTCATTTATTGGACGCTTTTGCGCGATACCAAGCCCTTGATTTGAATTCAGCGGCTAAACGCAGATGTTAGGAATATTACAAAAATTAAAAAGTACTTTTTTCTTAATATTAATGTTAGGAATATAAAAATTAGCTGGCCGGATGGCCTATTCTGAGCAGTGAACTAATATGTTCTTAATTTTACAGACGGATAGATAATATTGAAGATAATGACAAAAGACAGTGTTGTTCACATCATCGACAGACTGTATTGAATCTAAAAGTGTCGCTAATTGCACAAAAAAAACACGACTTTGGGACGCAGGTGTTCAAATTTACTTAGTATGGAGGAGAGGGTTTTTGGGTGGTAGCTGTGTCTAAATATAACTTTTAACGACAAAATTTTGGAGGGGAGAGAAAGGTTGGTTCAAAAATCAAGTACATTTTGTAGAAACGCAAGTAGAGACGGACAGACTAACCGATACACATCCATACTTGACTGAAGCATGACTGAAATGACTTTATGGTAGGAAATTTGAATTGAAAATAAACCTAGGCAGTGATTGGCCACAGACAATCATATCATTAGCGCTCAGAAGCGAAAGTGGGGCCATTCTTCAATAGTTGTTCAGTGATAGACACAGATTTTAAAGTGTGGTGATTTCCATATGAAAGAAAGTGTAAGAAGTTTAGGGACGCCATACTATAGCCAGCAGCTCAGCTGAGTTTTGCTAGCAATTCTGTGTTATTTATTCATAATCTGGTAAGATTGAAATTATTTCCTTATATATTTTGAATATTGTTTCATGTTCGAGTGATTTGATACTGCCATATCGAAATCTAGCCTTACAAACAAGTAGGGATTTGCTCTAGACCCCCCGCCCAAGTCAGGGTCTAGGGACCAACAATGTACATAAACTCCAGCAAGGGTTAGGCAAGACAGATCAAGTGTTGAGAATAATGAAACATATTACCTATCCTCTTTTAGGGCAGACAACTAATAAATATTTTTCAGAATCTATAGTCTGGGAGGATCTATCTGATGTAAACCCACCATGGTAAATGTGCTGTTTGGTCAGAGAGATCTGACCTGTCTGTATGATGTGGTTGTTGTGTCAGTGTTGTGTCCAGACGTGGGTAGAGAATAGATTTTGACACATGGCCCATACTTTGATTGCAGAGCTGTGAGTTTCTGTTGTCAACCAAGCAGTGTCTATTCAGTTGGTGACTTTACTCGAGTGTATCTGTGCAGTACTTGTGACAGAGACCACCATTATTGCCCGCCAGCACGGAGAGGTGGGACCACCTGATTTCAGCACCAGAGCTACAACTACCAGATGAGTGAGCCTCTGGTCTGCTGGACATTCACCAACACCGTTTAGTTACTAATACCCCCATAAAAAATTCCCACCATTTTCTGGACACTGTGTAGTCAATATAGACAGGTGTGATGAGGCCACCCCAACAGCACAAACATTAACTATCCTCCCAAGTAGATGACTACTAGAACATTTTAATAAAACTAACTAGTATAGTACATATATATGTACACTATTGCATTTATGATATAATATTCCATGCATTTCTTTCATAATCTCTAAATCCTTTTAAGTTCTGGTCAACCTAAAAAATTGATCCAGAACAAAATAAATGTAATATAATTCTATCAAAAAATTTTACACACGTGAGTTAGTTCAGTGTATTTTAACATTTATTAATATTATTAGTCTTGTTAAATATCTGTGGGTATATCTATAACCTATTACACCACACTACATAGCATAACCCTAGACACTTTACGTAGCCACATTCAAAAAAAAAAAAATTAAGTGTGAGGTCGTAGTGGTAGCAAGAAAGGCCTTCTGACAATTCACAACTACATTTTATCTCAGGAGCCTTCACAGCTGGCCTCATACAATGACAATTAGTAATATCACCATCATACAATACCATCAACACCACTACATAAATTGGGGTCTTGTCCTGGGATAATTAGCCCAACAGTAATATTAGGATCTCCTGGTGGGAGAAATAAAAGTAGGGAAATAAATTGTAAAATTCCCTTTAAAATTAAAAGTGTCCCTGTAGATAAAAGTTGGTGAATCTTCACAGCCAGTAATAATTAATTAGTTAACTGGTTAGTTAGAATTAGTTAGACTATAGTCATAAGAAGTACTTAGTGTATTTACTGGTTAGAGATTTATCTTGTATATTATTATATTGTCTAAAAAGTATGGCGGAGCTGGCAAAATTTAGATCAGCTGCTGTGCTCACCGCGAAGGAGATGGGAATGGATGGTCAAATTTTAATTCAATACGTAACGGCTGAATGTGATAAATATATTGAACGGGAAGAAAGGAGGTTAGCTGAAGAGAAGAGGTTAGAGGCTGATAGAGACATTAAGAGGCTGCAGATTGAGGCAGAAGAAAAACGACAGCAAAGGGAGGCAGAAGAAAAAAGATTGACTGCCGAAAGGGAGGCAGAAGATAGAAGGTTGCAAAGGGAGGCAGAAGAAAAAAGATTGACTGCCGAAAGGGAGGCAGAAGATAGAAGGTTGCAAAGGGAGCACGAATTACGACTAAGGGAGCTGGAATTACAAGGCCAGGCTCCTGAAAATGGTGCCAGCCCTTTTGCCTCAGATGCTACGCCTAGTCTGGGAGCCTCAAACTCCGCTATGGGGTTTCATTTAGACCATTTTGTTGAAAAAGACGATGACATAGAGGGGTACCTAGGACGTTTTGAGTTATTAGCTACTACATATGGGTTAGAGAGAGAGAGGTGGAGCTTAAAGCTATCACAAGGATTGAGAGGTACTTCTTATGAAGTATTTGCTAAAATGAACAGGGAAGACCAAGACAATTATGACATGTTAAAGCAGGCTTTGTTATTAAGATACGAGAAGAATGGTGAATTTTATCGTAAGAAATTTAGAAATGCCAAACTGTTGTCTGGGGAGACATACCACCAATTCTCTGCTAGACTAGAAACCTATTTGGAGAAATGGACGGCTCTGGGGAAGACCCAAGATCTTAAAGAAATGATCATGATTGAGCAATTGAGAGAGTCCATGGCTCCAGACATGAGAAAATTTCTCATGGAACAAGGTGCAGAGAAGTTGGGGGAAATTTTAAATGTTGCTGAGAGGTATCAGGCAGCCCAGGCAGAGGTAAGTGGTGCTAAGAAGAAGCACATAGACAATTTTAAAGCTCCACAGCAATTTAATAAATTTGATAATAGAGAGCAGGGAAATAAAGGTAGGACAAACTTTGAGCGGCCAAGAAATGACTATCGCGACAGAAACTCACAGTTCAATGACCAAAAGTTCAATGAAAGAAAACCGTTGAACCAAGGAAAAAGATGGTGTAAATGGTGCAAGAAGGATAACCATAACACCGAATTTTGTAGAAGGAAACCTTCAAACATTGCTGCAATGAAGTCGGGGACGCAAAGATTAAAGGTTAATCCTAAGGGACAACAGGAACCTTATCACCCCCCAGTTTGTGAGGATGTTATTTGTAATGGGGTCACCATAAGGTGCCTTTATGATACAGGTTTGGATTATGATTCAGTTGTGAAGTCTAGCCTAGTGGACCCAAGTCAGTATACCACAGAAACAGTGGAAATACAAGGGGCGACTAAGGACATACCACTCATGACACTTCCCATCGCAAGGATAACGGTGAAAACTCGCTATGTGGAAGGAGAAATCAGAGCAGCAGTGATAGATGAACCAATCTACCCTCTGATATTGGGGTGTAGATACGTCTTCTTGGGGAATCCCGAGAAACCTGTGATCATGGCGACAGTGCAGACCAGGTCACAGAAGAAGGAGGAAGAAGGTGAACCTATAAATGCTCATCCAGAGGAGATGAGGAAGGCGCAGGCTGAGGATAGGACACTCAAGCCATGTTTTAAAAAATTGCCCAAATGCCACACACCTCCGAGCAAGGGGGAATATTTCATGAAGAACAAACTATTATACAGGAAGACAGGAACTAGATCCACTGGTCACGGACAGTTAGTTCTTCCCAAGATATATAGGGCAAACTTAATAAGGAGCTTACATGTTGGAAAAGATGGTGACCATGAGAAAGTCGGTACCATCTGCCAAAAGATTGCTCGAAAATACTATTGGCCCGACGTAAATGTCGATGTTGAAAACTTTGTAGAAGCATGTGGCGTATTTCATGAGGGAACACCCACAAAGGGAAAATATGTGCAGGACCTAGAAACGCCACGGGGCAACTTTAGGCCTGAAAGAAAAACTAATTATACTCGGGTAGACAAAGTGGAATGGGAGCCCCCTTTTCACACCCAGTCTTCACTTGAATGGATTAACATGGCCACTATGCGAAGAGTACAAAGAAGAAATTTTACCCAGGATAAGATGACAATCCCTCGGTCAGACTTATATAAACTGGAAGAACAGAAAAGAGAGCGAAGATCTCTCATAAGCAATCTTAAGTGGGGAGACAAACCCCAGAAAAAAATTGGTAGTGGTCGATTTGTGAGTGATGATTCTAGGAAGAAAAGTCCTCATTATAAAGCTTCTAAGGGACGGGACCAGACGGGTTCCATGAAAAATACGTATGATAAATTAAAGATCCAGATGTAGCTTTATTAAGGACCTGGACAGATGAGAAGGCGGAAGAGACTGTTACCTCATCGTATCAATATGTGAACGAACTGACCACTCGTTTGAAAGCTGGATGGAAACTGGCAAATGATAATTTGAAACAAGCCAGGAAGAAACATGCAGCATATTTTAATAGGAAGGCAAAGGACAGGGAACTGGCAGTCGGAGAGAAGGTGCTGCTTCTACTACCCGGAAGCCAGAATAAATTACAAATTGGTTGGCAAGGTCCATATACGGTTCTAGAGAAGGTGTCTAGAACAAACTATAAAATTGACAAAAAGGGGAAGGAAAAAGTTTATCATGTAAACCTGTTAAAGAAGTATCTGGACAGACCACTCCAGGAAAGCACCCCCTTATTGACCTTGGCTATTGCAACCCAGATGCAAAAAGAACCTCTCACCTCACATGAATACCCATTACATCCTTGTGAAACAGCAGCACAGGTAAAAGTCAGTAAGCACCTGACTAAAAACCAGAGGGAGAGAGTTCAAAAGGTTCTGGAGGAACATACAGATGTATTAACAGATAAACCAGGCCATACAAATTTGCTACAGTATGACATGAAACTGGTAGACTCAAACCCAATCTGTATGAGAGCCTATTCTATTCCGTTCGCGAAGGAGAAGGCATTGAAGGAAGAAATAGAGTATTTGTTGAAGGAGGGGATTATTTCGCACAGTGAATCATCTTTTAGTTCTAGTGTCGTTTTGTTGAGAAAACCGTCTGGGGAACACAGATTGCGCATAGATTACAGGAAACTGAATGCTGTCACAGAAGGACAAGTGGATCCATTACCAGACACAAAACAGTTATTTGCCAGACTGAACAAGGCAAAATATTTTTCAAAAGTGGATCTTAGTAAAGGCTATTACCAGATCCCAGTGAAGCCTGAAGTGAGACCTTATTTGGCTTTTAGCACTTCGGATGGACATTATGAATTCAATATGCTACCATTCGGACTGAAAAATGCTCCGAGTGTGTTTTCAAGGATGATGCGAAAATTGTTGGATCCCCTGAATAACCCATGTATCACAAATTTCATGGATGATATTCTCGTCGCCACCGAGACATTTGAAGAACACATTGAAGCTCTGGAGATGTTGTTTGATAGACTTCGGGAGGCGAACTTAACTGCTAGGCCAACAAAATGTTGTATTGGATGCAAAGAGTTGGAATTCTTGGGACACACTGTATATCAGGGTAATATGACCCCTGATCCTAAGAATTTGGAAAAACTGCAGAGAGCACCTAGGCCACAAACAAAAAAAAGGACGTGCGATCATTCGTGTCGTTATGCGGATTTTATCAGAAATACATCAAAAATTTTAACGCTATTTGTGCTCCTCTGACTGATTTGACTCGCAAGGGACTTCCAGATAAAATTATTTGGACTGCACAATGTGAACTAGCGTTCCAAGAGTTAAAGGAAAAACTCACTAGCAAGCCTATTCTCAAACTGCCTGATTTGACACAGGACTTTGTCTTAAGAACCGATGCAAGTAATGTGGGACTCGGAGGGGCTTTGTTGCAAAGATCATCTTCACCTGATGGGGAACTTAAACCAGTCGCTTATGCAAGCCGCAAATTGAATAAGGCGGAACAAGGATACTCCACAAGCGAAAAAGAATGTTTAGCATTAATCTGGGCAATAAAGAAGTTTCAAATCTATCTGTATGGTAGGACATTTGTGGTGGAGACGGACCATCAGCCTCTCGTGTTCTTGTCTCAGGCTAAGCATGAAAACGCAAGATTGCTGAGGTGGTCTTTGTTGCTTCAACCTTATCAGTTTAGTATCCAATATATCCCAGGCAAATTGAATGTCGGTGCAGATTTCCTCAGTCGGCACCCCTGTGATCAAAATTAGAGTAGTGGCAGACGTGAGGAGTAATTTTACCTATGTGTATCGCTGGTGTTGGAACTTGCCATAGGCATGTTTTCAAGTGGGGAGATGTGTAGTGAAATGGACAGAGATACAACGGTAAAATATCTCCAAAGATAACATTTAAGGATAAAAACATAATGCGTAGGCTGCGAATAGTACATGATCGCCTAGACCGCGGGTCATCACCCTCCATAAAAATTGACTTGCTAGACAGGAGGGGAACGGAGGATCAAAAAGGAAAAATATGACTGGAAAGATTGCGTGAGACTAGAAAGGCTAAGGAGACGCAATTGGGGGGGGGGGGGGAAACGGAGAAAAGTCACGTTTCCCAAGTTGACATAAAAAGTAAGCAACTCGACAGAAGGGACCATAGATATGTTACGCCACAGTCATTTATTGGACGCTTTTGCGCGATACCAAGCCCTTGATTTGAATTCAGCGGCTAAACGCAGATGTTAGGAATATTACAAAAATTAAAAAGTACTTTTTTCTTAATATTAATGTTAGGAATATAAAAATTAGCTGGCCGGATGGCCTATTCTGAGCAGTGAACTAATATGTTCTTAATTTTACAGACGGATAGATAATATTGAAGATAATGACAAAAGACAGTGTTGTTCACATCATCGACAGACTGTATTGAATCTAAAAGTGTCGCTAATTGCACAAAAAAACACGACTTTGGGACGCAGGTGTTCAAATTTACTTAGTATGGAGGAGAGGGTTTTTGGGTGGTAGCTGTGTCTAAATATAACTTTTAACGACAAAATTTTGGAGGGGAGAGAAAGGTTGGTTCAAAAATCAAGTACATTTTGTAGAAACGCAAGTAGAGACGGACAGACTAACCGATACACATCCATACTTGACTGAAGCATGACTGAAATGACTTTATAGTAGGAAATTTGAATTGAAAATAAACCTAGGCAGTGATTGGCCACAGACAATCATATCATTAGCGCTCAGAAGTGAAAGTGGGGCCATTCTTCAATAGTTGTTCAGTGATAGACACAGATTTTAAAGTGTGGTGATTTCCATATGAAAGAAAGTGTAAGAAGTTTAGGGACGCCATACTATAGCCAGCAGCTCAGCTGAGTTTTGCTAGCAATTCTGTGTTATTTATTCATAATCTGGTAAGATTGAAATTATTTCCTTATATATTTTGAATATTGTTTCATGTTCGAGTGATTTGATACTGCCATATCGAAATCTAGCCTTACAAACAAGTAGGGATTTGCTCTAGACCCCCCGCCCAAGTCAGGGTCTAGGGACCAACAATGTACATAAACTCCAGCAAGGGTTAGGCAAGACAGATCAAGTGTTGAGAATAATGAAACATATTACCTATCCTCTTTTAGGGCAGACAACTAATAAATATTTTTCAGAATCTATAGTCTGGGAGGATCTATCTGATGTAAACCCACCATGGTAAATGTGCTGTTTGGTCAGAGAGATCTGACCTGTCTGTATGATGTGGTTGTTGTGTCAGTGTTGTGTCCAGACGTGGGTAGAGAATAGATTTTGACACATGGCCCATACTTTGATTGCAGAGCTGTGAGTTTCTGTTGTCAACCAAGCAGTGTCTATTCAGTTGGTGACTTTACTCGAGTGTATCTGTGCAGTACTTGTGACAGAGACCACCATTATTGCCCGCCAGCACGGAGAGGTGGGACCACCTGATTTCAGCACCAGAGCTACAACTACCAGATGAGTGAGCCTCTGGTCTGCTGGACATTCACCAACACCGTTTAGTTACTAATACCCCCATAAAAATTCCCACCATTTTCTGGACACTGTGTAGTCAATATAGACAGGTGTGATGAGGCCACCCCAACAGCACAAACATTAACTATCCTCCCAAGTAGATGACTACTAGAACATTTTAATAAAACTAACTAGTATAGTACATATATATGTACACTATTGCATTTATGATATAATATTCCATGCATTTCTTTCATAATCTCTAAATCCTTTTAAGTTCTGGTCAACCTAAAAAATTGATCCAGAACAAAATAAATGTAATATAATTCTATCAAAAAATTTTACACACGTGAGTTAGTTCAGTGTATTTTAACATTTATTAATATTATTAGTCTTGTTAAATATCTGTGGGTATATCTATAACCTATTACACCACACTACATAGCATAACCCTAGACACTTTACGTAGCCACATTCAAAAAAAAAAAAATTAAGTGTGAGGTCGTAGTGGTAGCAAGAAAGGCCTTCTGACAATTCACAACTACATTTTATCTCAGGAGCCTTCACAGCTGGCCTCATACAATTACAATTAGTAATATCACCATCATACAATACCATCAACACCACTACAGTCAGGATAGCAATGACTTCCTTAATGAAGCCAATTAAGTGTTGGACTTCTTCCATAGGCATATGTATCTTAAGTATGCTCTAACTTCTGCTCCATATTGCATCAACCACACCACTCAACTGGACACTATCATTCCAAGCTCTGAAACTCTGCCTTCTTCTTCTTTGATCCTTAGCCGCCGACCGTCAAAACAGTCAGTGGCCATTACGCCTGGTGGCATCTTGTAAGGCAACAACAAATTGATTCCACTTTGCTCGGTCGGCGGCCATCCTTCGTACAGTGCCCCAACTCTGGTTCATTCTTTGCATCTCAGCCTCCACAGTTCTCCGCCAAGTTGTTTTTGGTCAGCCTCTCTTTCGTTTTCCTTCAGGGGTCCATAACTCTGCCTAAACTAGTTTAAATCAGGATTAAATTAGTCTTAACCTTCATGCCCTGGAAGTGCAGAATGTTAGACGGGCCTGCACACCCAATTCTTAACCCTTCAAAAATAAAGTTTGTTTGTTCGTTCCTCATGATCCAATATGAGAAAGATAATATTCTGCCATCCAGTTATCAGGTCTGATCCAGAAATCCAAAATGTGTTCCAAGACTCATGGTAGCCTCAACAATACCTTTGTGCGAGACCTTTACTGCAGTGTTGGCTCGTTCAAGTACCACGCTAGCGAGCGTTGGCAGTCATGTCTCTCCATAACTTCCTGCCCCCTGTGCTGTTTATCAATTTCTTTTTTCCTCAATTTTTCCTGTTGTCAAAATATATTATAGCCTTCCTCTTCTCATAACATGCCCAAAGAAAGTGGATTGCTTCCGTCTAATGTGAATAATAAGCTCCCTCGTGCACCAGCCTCTTTCAGGATCCAGCTGCCAATATTATTCTTAACATTTATCCATAAAACCACAACTCTTGGGCCTTCAAAGATTTTCTTGTTAGTTTACTGATTGTCCATAAGCTGTTCTTGTATGAGAATTGGCTCAACATAACAATGAATGACTCTTATTTCTACTGAGAAAGATTTGTGACATAAAATACTTCATTCTTTCTCTCTTCTTTGGTCCTTGGCAGCAGGCTGACAAAGCAATCAGTGACCATCACGCCTGGTGGCATCTTTTAGGGCAGCAATAAACTGTCTTCACTTTGCTAGATCGACAGCCATCCTTTGTGTGGTGCCCCAGCTTAGCACCTCTGCCTCCACAGTTCTCCCCCAGGTGGCTTTTGGCTGTCCTTGCTTTCGCTTTCTTTCTGGAGTCCATAGGATGGCAGTTCTGGTGATGGTGTCAGGGTTTCTTCTGATAATGTGGCCAACCCAATTCCAGTGTCTACCTGCTATGATGGTGCGCATGTTTTCTTGGTGGCTCTGAGTTAGCAGTTCTTGGTGGCGATGTTCAGCCAGAAAATTTGAAGAATTTTCCTTAGGCAGGTTGTGTGGAAAGAGGACAATTTGGATATTTCCTTTTCTTTCACTCTCCAGCATTCTGCACCACAGAAGTACAGAAATTACGCAGCTCTCTTATATTTTTAATTTAGTGTTTCTACTGTACTGGGAGGATTTCCAGATGATGTTTAGATTGGCAAAGGCTATTCTGGCATTATTCATTCTGCAACTGATGACTTTGCTTGTTCTGCCATCTGATGTTACTATGCTAATAAATGTATAAAAATGTGTTTGTATTTTCTAGCTCTAACCTCTTGGTCACTTAAAATACTTAATGGAATGATGTTTTTGTTTGGGCTGTTCTCTTCTTCACCTCTGAGATACTACTCCCTGTCTGATGTTATCAGTGTGCTAAGGCATTTGAATCTACTGACTTGCTTCAAAACAGCTCTATTTATTTAAATGGTGCATTCTGGGGAAGTCCTTTGAAATGACCAACATCTTAGCCTTTTTACCTTTTTCTTTTTAATTAAAACCGTTGTACCTATTGTGCAATTCATGTTCTGAAACTTTTTTTCTAATAAGGCTATAAGTGTATCAAAGTCATGTAGTCATCTGATATTCTCTAGTACAACCTCCTCAGCGGATCTCATTATCTTTTCACCATACTGAGAGAATAAATCTGTTCACAGCACACGTCCCTAACCATGCTTAATCTGCAGATACTATTTGGTTGCCAATTCTTATAGCTGCTGCTCCAGGTTTCTTCAGTAGAGAAAAAGAATATGGATTTCAGTAGACTACTAGATATGTATCACGGTAAATGGCATTCAATAATTCTGTTTTTCACTTCTGTTCCAAATTCTCCAACAGCCTCAGTTATATTATTTGCTCCAATAAAACAATGAAAGGAATACCAGGAAAAAAGCAGCTGTGTGCTGTCACCACGGGGGCACGTTCTCATAGTTATGACTGAAGGCACTATTATATTTATTATTTTGTCCAGGAACCCTGCCTTTCTATATATTTTGCATGATGTCCACAATATCTGCCAAAAGTATTGGTGAGCCTTCTCAGTTGATTATTGATTAAATATAAAATTCTGATTTTTCATGACCATTAAAATCCTTCACGCACTCTATCTACCTTTCTATTATATTCTTTTGGCCCATAAATATTTTGTTCGTTTTTCTTTATTTCAAACAATCAATTCTGTCTTTTATGTGCTGCATTTCTCTAGTTTAGCCAGGCTTCCTTTGACATCTATATTTGTTTGCTGTTTCATTTACTATGTTGCCAAGCTTGTTCTTTCTTCTCATGTCCTTTAATAGTAAAATTTCATCCGTTATCTCTTTCTTTCTTCTTAGCAGCCATTTTTATTGCTGATTTTTTTTAAAAGTTTGATGTATTGTCTCGTAATGTTTATCTATACTCTGTATCTTTTCTGTGGCATAGCATCTATTCTGCATTGAAATGTTGTATCTCTCAATCATTTCCTTCTCATTTAAGCAAGGCTAAATCTCAATATTGTTTTAAGCCCTCTTTAGTTTCTTCAGTTTCATTCTAAGTTTTCCCATTATCAAAGCATGGCTGCTGCTGTCTGCTTCTGGTCTAATTTTCATAGATACAAAATGGTTTCTAAAGCTTCCGCACATTAGTATATAGTAAATTAGATTATGAACGTTATTTCCTACACTTTTCCACATCAAAGCATCTAGGGCATTTTCTACACAAGGAGTTTCCCCAATATAATATAGTGTTCTTGTCCACTATATCAGTACATCGAACCTCATCGCTGTCTCCCTGGCCATAACCACATATTCCACTTTTCATCAACTTTTGCACTGACGTCTTCCAGGACCACAGTTGTCTCATGAGATTAGCACTCTACCACTGCCACAATTAGTTCACTGAATAATGTGCCAATTTCATTTTCTATATCCACTATTGGTATATATTTGTACAAAATTAATATTTAGTAGTCTGCCATCAAATTCAACTAATAGGACTTGATCTGGAATTGTTCAAAAATCCATTTAATGTTCTTGCTCTTCCTCCTGCATCTGAAATAAAATTTTGCCAGCTCGTCTTTCATGTTCCTCCAGAATAAATTATTCTGTAGCTGGCAGAATGTTTTTTGCCAGCTGATATATCACATTTCATATAATCTTAATAAATTTACATTCATCCTTTCCATTTCCCACTTGAAATTTTATAATTTTCTATCCTGCATAAGTATCCAGACACTGCAAGTTCATAATGGTCAAATTATCTTAAGCTTTAATTTTGTTTATAGTCATGATTGAACAAGAGAGAGAATGACTGTGGATTTCCTTATATTGCTGGTTTGTGACAAACGAACCCATGAGGCTGTCAAGAGCAGTGGTGACTAATAATAAAAAAATGAAATGTTAAGTTAGAAGTGAATATTTATCAAATGGAAGCTCATACATGTAAAGTTCCAGCCCTCTCCCTGGTTTATAGCCTTGTTCACTACAAAATACACAGGGAGAAAAGTGGCACAGATGCTAAAACAAGCACCCCATCTTCCTGCCCCTTTAAGCATCTTAAAGTGATGATGACTGATGCCGACGTCTATAACTCTAAAATGAGACATACAAACAGCACATTAAACAGTACATTAGAATATAAGAAGCTCTGGTAAAGAACAGTAACTGACCAGGTAACAGAGACAACTCAAGAGTAAGTAACCTATGCTGCTTACTTCATTGATAAAAGGCAAAAATGGTATGGATGTAAGATTTACATAAAACTTGTGCTGCTATGTTATATAGATAAAAGGCAAAACTTGTATGGATGTAAGATTTACATAAAACCTAGGCTGCTTATTATACAGATAAAAGGCTAAAATGGTACAGATATAATATTTACATAAAGTCTATAGCTGCTACGTTATACAGATAAAAGGCGAAAATGGTATGGATGTAAGATTTACTTAAAACCTAGGCTGCTTTGTTATACAAATAAAAGGCAAAAAATGTATAGATGTACACAAAACCTATACTGATTACTGCTAAATTCAGAACTGCATCTTAATGTTTTGCCTAATGTGAATGTAGATGCAGCCAATTTCACTTATACAAAAAGAACATTATGGCAACTAATTATCAAATGAAATTACAAGTTTTTATAGGTAAAGAGAAATAATTTCACTAGTGATAAAAAGTGCCAGAACGACAATAAATAAGATTACAAACTTAATTCGTCAGAAAATTAGCAGTAAAGTAAGCCAGTACTAGTTTCACATAAATACCACTTATACTACAAATTACCTATAATTGAGAATGGTAAGCAGGCACTGAGTCCACTGACCTCGAGCGAAATGCCTGCAGTCATGGTTCAGAATAAAAGAGAAAAAAAAAAAACAATAAACTCAATCATATTCATAAAGCTAACTTATTCAAAGAACATCAATGAACTGCTTTATGCAATGACTAGGGTCTGAACATGCCAAGAAAAAACAATGTTTGTATAAACATTGAACCCAATTACAAATAAGCTGTAATAAATATGATATACATGAAGCAGTGAATATAAAATCTGCGAAAATGAAAAGACATTTAGTCACACACAACTGCACAAAAATACAGATATTAACAAAAACAGGTCAGCAAATTAATGTATCAAAATATTTGGGTATGATATTCATGAAAGACAGGAAACGTATAAGTAAATTCAAGCAAGCGTATAAAAGCCCAATTAACTGTTAGCTTTAGTAGAATAGAAACCGGTCCATCCTTCACATTCAACTCAATCTGGGGACCTTTCCCCCATAGTTATTAGTAACATTAAACCAAGTGGTCCCCATGGACTATCCTTTAGGCTAAGTAGGCTGAAGCCTAGGGGCCCGGAGCAATAGTTAAGAAAATTAAAAAATGCATAGATTTATGTACAAAAAGAAAATGTTTGCACTTTGCATTTATAACATTCTAAAAAGACAGTAAAATTCAGTAAAATGTGTTTATTGTGTTTACCTTAACAATAATAAAAATAATACTAATAAACATTAATAAAAAATAATTACTAATAAAAGAGGTAAGCAGTGCTAACAAACTAGCATACCAGTCTATTAATAATACTAGTATATACCATCACCATGCTAAGGGGTTTGAAAAAAAAAAAAAAATCAAAATTATTGTCTATTAGGTGAAGGGGGGCCCAAACATAAAAAAAACCTGGAGGCCCTTCTTGGCCTTATCCGGCACTGCCCCCCCTTTTTTTTTTTTTTAACACACGAGGTCTGCGGATATCTTATGCATTACCACTGTAAAGACACTTCATTTCTAGTATCTTAGTTTCTAATTAAATATTATGTATCAAATTATTTTAACAGTATTTTTACACCAACCATGAACTATAGGAGCCAGAGTCAAATATTTCAGAAAGTCCATGAGATGTCTGATAATATAATATAATAGCCCCTTCAGTCACAACTTATTATGGGAATGCGCCCCTGAGGTAGCAGCCCTCAGCTGCTTATTTTCCTGGTGCTCCTTTCTACATTTTTTTCCTCTCCTCTGCTTGTTGTGTGAGCCTCTTTTTCGCCCAATCTGAGGAGGCGCCATAAATAGCATCGCCACTTAGTGCGATCAGCAGCTTCATCCTCCCATGTTGCTGGATCCATGTCCAGTGCCCTCATATCTCTCTTGCACACATCTTTGAACCTCAGCTGTGGTCGCCCAACTGTTCTCTTGCCATCTGCTAATTGTCTGTAGAAGATATCTTTTGGGATGTGACCATCTTCCATGCGGCGAACATGGCCAAGCCAGTGAAGTCTGCTCTGTCTAAGCAGTGTGTACATACATTGAAGGCCAGCATGTGACAACACCTCGACATTAGATGTCTGATAAAAGTGGCTAATAAGATGGTCATTCGATAAGCAAAATAAGAGTACCTTAAAACATACAACTGCTAGAATTAAACCTTGTGTACAAAACATACAGAATTCAAATTTCTTGTTGAAATGTAGTCAGAATTCTATGGGGTTGCCCTCAATCTAGTATGGTTCATGAATACTGATGTGTACAGTGGTGGTCACACATTAGGCAATAGTCTATGGCCACACAATAAGCAACAGACAAGGATAACTGGCTAAACAACTTGAACAAAGCAGATATCCTACTCAAGGGCATATTTAACCCTAGTGCATATTTAACCCTAGTGCTCTCTCTTCCAAACCTCTACACCTCACGGTAGAAGAGGAACGACTAAGTAAGCAAGCATATAGAATGAGATGGTGCTCAGAAAATTGAAGATGCCTTCCGAGAGAAAAAGCATATGGTCGTGGTTTGTGTAGATTTGGAGAAAGCATTTGACAAAGTATGGAAAGAAGGACTTAAAGTCAAGCTGCAAAGAAGTGGAGTGTGCGGGGGAATGCACAAATGGATTGGCCACTACCTTGAGAATAGAACTGCCAGAGTACAGCTAAAAGGACAGATTAGTAGGAAGTTTATGTTGGAGCAGGGTGCTCCTACACTGTTCATTGCATACATAAATGACATAACAAAATTCCAAGAAACACACAATGCCTCATTTGCAGATGACTTAGCCCTATGGATCTCTGAAGAGTATATCAATACAGCAAGCATTCAGATGCAGCAAGCCCTGGCATCACTGGAAGAGTAGGCCAGAGCATGGCTAATGAAGATAAATGAAGGCAAAACAACAAACACATTGTTCTCCCTCTAAATAAACCAAAGAGCTCTAAACTAGTGCTAAGTGGGAAGAACTTATGCCAGGATGAAAATCCAAACTACCTAGGCATTATCATTGATCGTCGACTTGGAAAAACCAGACTGTAGGAAACCGGATAAGGGCAAGGCAAAGAATGGCAGTCATGAAAATAACTTGCTGGAACAGCTTGGGGAGCAGATGAGTGTGTGCTAAAGAAGATATACACAGTTCAAGTGAGACCAGTCTTAGAATATGGCATTGTAGCATGGGCAACAGCAGCTAAGTCAAATTTCGATAAAATTTATAGACTCCAAAACCAAGCAATGAGAATCATAACAGGAGACATGAAGACAACACCTATTAAAGAACTCAAAAAAATTATACATCTTCAACCAATGAGGAAAAGAGAGATAGCAGGGCCCAGAAACAAGCAGAGAAATTCAGTAAACCACCAGACCACCCAATGTACCACAGAATAAATGGTCTTGGAAGGGGAAGACTCAAGTGAAGCAACTTTATAGAATAGCCAAAACAAAGATGAAAGCAGATCCCATAAATGCGATATCAACAGCTAAACCCATCTAAACTGCACACAAGCTCCCAGCTTGGAGACAACAGTGCTTCCCCAAAATGATAGAAAACATCCCTGGTATTGAGAGAAAGAAGAGCCAGACTGCAACAGAGAGAAGAGCTATAACCACAGAATACATAGAGAAACATTACCCAAGCAACACCTGGACCCATGCCTACACAGATGGATTAGCAACACATGCAACAGAAGATGGAGGTGAAGGAGTGTTGCTGAACTTAAGCACTGGTACACAAAAGAGGCTGTCAGTGGCAACAGAAAAATTCTCAAGCAACTTCAGAGCAGAAGCAGAGGCCTTGAAAACTGCAGCAGAGGTCCTAATGACAGAGGAAAGCACAGAGAGACAAGTTGCTTTCTTTGCAGATGCGCTGTCAGTAATTGCAATGCTGAAAAGCCAGAACCATGCAGATTTGGATGACCTAAGATTAGTACTCCACAAACAGAGCCATCGATTCAAACGAGTTTGTTGCGTACTTTTTACATAGTGGGCAGTCTATGGTCCTGCCAGAGTACGCACCAGTCGTGATATAGTTATATTATTTGTGCGTTCGATTTATTCACGCACGGGCGTGCACCATGCAGAGTGTGAGTTTGCTCTTGGCGCACGGGTTACCTAGTTTAAGGGTATGACGTCAGGATTTGGAAAGGGCAAGTCGGACTTACTGTCCGTGTGTGTTGATTTTATTCTGTACAATTCTGTGGAAGAATTGTTTATGAAGGATTGTTTGGTCTTCAGGTTGAAGCCAACATCCAGTTCTATACGTAAGTTGTTTTGAGCCCTCATTTTATTAAAATGTTGATGGTTAAGTGAAATGGCTACTCATCACTGGAGTCTAGCGGGAATCCATATTTGCTGGGTTCCTAGAATGGAACAGTAGAGATCTTAGCCTCACTTAGATCTATCGTAGTGGAAATTCCTACGAGCGAAGAATGTATTTGATCGGGTTTTGAACATTATATTTCGTAATGCCAACGTCCAGGTCTTGGCATATAGTAGAGAGGTTAGCCAAAGGAAGTCTCTAACCTATTTGTATTTTTTATGTATAACTACATGGATCTTATTAACTGTATGAAGTATTGAAACAGGGAAGTCTTGGATTAAGACAAGTTACTGTATGGAAACGTCATTCATCAGTATGAAGCTGTTTACTATGGCAGATGTCCTTGAAGAAGGTCAACGGACATTGCTTTAACTTCCCACTGATAGTAACATTTAGTGAACCACAATCACTTGGGTAGAAAAGAACTTGGTTTGTAATGGATCTGCAGAGGATCTATAATTATTATCAGAAACTGTACATTGTATTACTACCATGCATAATTGTTAATCGTCCACGTCAAACGATGTATTCGTCCTAGTGAACGTCTTCTGTGCCACGTCAATAAATTATATTAACTTTTACCAACGAGTTGAGTATAGCCCAGTACTGGCCAATTTGCCTGCCACTCGTTGGAGTTTGTTGAACAGCTCTTTGTCATTTTTATAAAACATTCGCGTAACGATGCTAGTACCCTGGTACACCTACCACTAGCTAACACCAGTAACCTAAAAAGAGCTCAACAGAGTTATAGTACAGTGGATCCCATCTCATTGCAGCATCTCCTGCAATGAAGAAGCTGACAGACTGGCAAAGGAAGGTGGAAAGCTACCTCAGCCTGATACAAAAATAACTTTTGAAGAGGCAAAGAGTTTCATCAGAAGCAGATACAGGAAAAAATGGGAAGCAGAACATCTAGGCCACACACAAAAATGATGCATATTACCAGCTCAACAGAAGAGAACAAGTGATAATCTTCAGACTTCGCACGGGCCACAACAGATTGGGATACCACCTATTCAACAAGCTAAAGGTAGGAACTACTGATAAGTGTGACTGTGGTACCAATAAAATGACTGCTGAACATCTGCTTCAAAGATGCCCAACTTATGACGAACAGAGAAAGCACATGAGGCCATCACCGGTACTATTCCTGGAAAAGCTCTACGGAGATGAAAAATAGCCTCAAGCTGGCCACTGCTTTCTTTGAACATATTCAAGTTGACATCTGAGAGTGTACAAAGAAAAAGAAGAAGAATGAAGTGGTGAGTGAGGTGAAGAATCTGAAAAGATTAATGGCCCACAAAGTGGATCAGTGTAGAGGGTGGCACACAGGCATATAAGAACATTGAAACAAAGATAATGGCTAGAAACTGATTGGGCCTCACCATATATATTGTAATGAAAGCAACAGATTAAGGTAAAAAAGACAAACATCTATGTAGGTAACTACAGGTTCCCTTGGAAGGAATCTGCCGTATTAAGTGACAGGAAAAGGTAACTCCTTTAATGACAAAAGCCCATAATCATTAGTGCTTCAAAAATTATGTAAAATTTAGCTTTATTAGAAAAGCCACCTAAAAAATAGAAGAAAAAGAATAAAAATTAAAAAAAAAAAAATTTGGTTCATTTTGGCGAGGCTGTTCAACCGAGTCGGTTATATTAAGGCACATGTTTCAAATATAAAAGACCTTTAGATCTGATAGCCTTTTCTTTGAACTAAAAATAAGAACCTTACTCGAAGCAACCAAGAGGACATGCACACCATCATAGCTGGCAGACGCTGGAGCTGGGTTGGCCATGTCCTCAGAAGAGACCCCGATGCCATCACAAGAACAGCTATGCTTTGGACACCTGACGGAAAACAAGAGAGGCCGACCAAAAACAACCTGGTGGAGGACTGTGGAGGCTGAGATGCAAAGAATGAACCAGAGTTGGGGCACTGTACGATGGATGGCCGCCGACCGAGCAAAGTGGAATCAATTTGTTGTTGCCCTACAAGATGCCACTAGGCGTGATGGCCACTGACTGCTTTGACGGTCCGCGGCTAAGGATCAAAGAAGAGAAGAGAAAAATAAGAACATTAAATCAGCAAGGGAAACTAGACAGCTTACTTTCAGAAGTAACATGAAACAAAATACTGGGAGTGGAAGAGGCATTTTATTTATACTCAGGTAGAAAACTGATGAGTTGGAATATTCATTAAAAAAAGAGCTAAAACAAATAAGTATGCAAATACTAGATACACCCCATTATCCCTAGGTAGGTAGAGAGAGAGAGAGATATGGGGTGTGTGTGTGTGTGCGTGCGTGTCGGGGGGGGGGGGGGGGGGCTGCGTCTCTATTGAGACCAAGATAAGAATAGGAGACTAAAGTGAGGTTGAACATGGGATTGGCTACGTCACCATGTATATATAACAAACTGGCACTAAAACACACTTTATAAGCGCAAAGCAGTGTTTTAGTGAAGGTTTCTGCATGGGGACTACTACTGTGGTGGCCCCATGCTCTATAAGAAGCAAAAAAGGGAAGGGTATAGAAAAAGAATACCGGAAACATCATCATAATTATAATAGAATAATGTCTTTAAAAATGAGAGTAAACCCAATTGATAATGTTAAAGTGTGCATCAACCCAAAAATATAGTGAAAACAAAATGTAAATGGAGTACTATGGGGACCTAGAACGCACAGTCCAGTAAAATCTACAAACTGCTGTATATTTATGGAGGCATGAAAAAAGAAATGGAACAAACTAGTGGTGCCAGTAAACAGCATTAGTGATGAATAAAGACTAGATATTATCAAAGGAAACTAAAACAATGATAAAGAGCGAAAAAAAAAAAAAGGGGTGTTGTCATAGCCAGGAGTTGTGACGATAAGCTTCCACTGCAGATAAATACTTCTAAGGCAACCGCTCAAAACAGAGATGAGAACCCAACTTTAAAAGTGAGAATAAATGGTAAGATACTAGAATAAGTCAAAAGTTACTTATCTCTTGGGCACATACCAGAAGCTGGTAAATGTTAAACAGAAGTCAATGAGTAGGAATTGCCTTAGCTACATTTAACAACACTAGACATGATAACATGCAAAACAAAAATAACTACATCCACACACACAAAAAATAATAATAATAATAATTAAAAATGAATCACTAAGTTTTATGTATGATCATTACTGTATGGTGCAGAAACAAAGACAATGAACAAGCATTAAAAGAGAGAAATGAGGCCCAGAAACATGGATCTATAGAAGAATGGGGTGTATTCTCATGGAAAGTGAAGAAAAGGTGTCCTAGACAAGACAGGGATGAAAACTGAATTTGTGAAGCTGGTTCTGTCCTTGTACTGTATGAAAGTGGTCTATCAATGATGATATTATGATCCATTATTCACAATTTTATGCCTCTTGTCTCCATTTCTTTTCTTACTAGCAATAGATTGGGTTATGAAAACATCGACATCACACAACAGAAATGGAATCCAGTGGAATCTGACTAAACAACTTGATGATCTGGATTTTGCAGATGACTTGGCTCTTCTGTCCCATAACCATAATCAGATGCAAGAGAAAATGAAAATGAGGTCGCAACAAGTGGGCCTGAAAATACATGGGGAAAAGACAAAGATTATGAAAATAAATGCAAGAAATGATAACAAGGTTGAACTTGAAGAAACACCACTAAAGGATGTAGAATCGTACACATATCTTGGCAGCAATATAGACAAAGTTGGAGGGACAGACAATGATATCAAAATAAGAATACAAAAAGCAAGAGGAGCTTTCATTGCATTGGGAAACATATGGAGATCAAGAGAAATCAAGTCCAACACGAAAATAAGAATCTTCAACTCAAATGTCAAGTCAGTCCTATTGTATGGCTCTGAGACATGGAGAGCAACAAAAACAACAATCAAAAAGCTACAGACTTTTATAAATGGGTGCTTGCGTAGAATATAAGGACTGAAATGGTATGACAAAGTCACAAATGTGGAATTGATGAAAAGAATCAGACAAGTGCCAGTGGAACAAGAGTTGAGAAGAAGACGCTGGCAATGGATAGGGCACACACTGAGGAGACCTGCTGATAGCATTACAAGCCAGTCCTTGTTCTGGAATCCACAGGGAAAGAGAGGCAGAGGTAGACCAAAAAACCCATGGAGAAGAGAACTGGATACAGAGGCGAAAATGATGAGGAAAACATGGAAAGAACTTGAGCGGATGGCACAGAACAGGAAGACTTGGCATGTGTTTGTTGAAGGCCTAAGCTCCTCAGGGAGCTAAAGGGTATTGATTGATTGACAATTCTAAGCCAATAAAAATAGATTAGTTATGCCTGAGCATGACAAGAAAAAGACGGGTGGTTTCAGGGTATGGCGGGCGGTTTGAAGGTATGGCGGAGAAAGTGAGAGTCTGGTGTGGTTCTAGTAATGTATATTGATGACAGATGAACAGTAACTTGGGGGTCATCCCAGAACACCTCGAGCTTAGCCACCCTCCTCTCCCTTGTTACCAACATGACAGATGTGAGAAACTACTGTTTTGAGACAAGCGAGGACACACACACACATGTGCACATTGACACAATTTGAACTTTTGACTTACTCCATTTGGACTGATTGGAGGGACAAAATGCCATGTTCAGATATCGGAAATTACAATTATTATAAATAATTAGCTACACTAATTACCCCAAGTATAAGTCATCAGAGGTTAATGGGATATTTAAAAAAAAATTGTGAATGCAATCAAAATTACACAATATTTTGGACACATCAAGACACCAATCAGAATGAAAAGCTAACGGCAAACAAGCAATTCTATATGTGGGAAAATAACGCCAAGAGATGAACAGGAAGTTCATAGTACACTATTCAAGGCAAGAGACAGAAAATGGAGATTCACTGTGGTCAACCTTCTAAGTAAAGATGGCAGTGTATATGAAACAATGACAAATTACAAAAGATTAGAGGAACTTTCATTGCTTGCTTGCTTACTTAATTGTTCCTCTTCAACCTTCGGGTTAGGAGGTTTGTCAGAGAGAGTGCTATGCTATCCTACTGGACATCTTCCTTTTGGCCTGGTTCCAGTCCAGTCCTTGGTCCTTCAGAGATTGATATCCTCCCAGCAAACTCAGGGTCGTTCTGGGGGTCTGGATCCCTGGCTCTTGGTTTCCCATGTTTGATGTGGTAGCCAATCTTTTCCCATTCTGCAGACATGGCAAAACCATCAAAACTTGGACTGTTCCACTTGGGTCAGCAGGCACTGGGTTTCAAGGCTGGGTTTCATCTGGTTGCGGACCCTGTCCCTTCTTGTCACTTGGACCATCTTCCTCAAATACCTAAGGTTTGAAGCTGGCTCATGTGGGATGTAGTCATTGCCCAAGACTCACATCCATGGGTAAAGAATGGGGCATAGGTGTACCGGTATACAGCCATCTTAGTTTTCTGCTAATTTTCCTTTTGCTGAGGACTCTGTTTATGGTATGGAAAAGCATACCAGCTGCTGCTATTTGGGCATCCAACTATTTTTTGATGCCTCTCTTCCAGTCTATGACAGCACTGAGGTATTTAAACTGGCTGACCTGCTCCAGAGCCTGTTCTTCCAGCAAGGTATGCATTTTCTCCTCTTTTGAGATCACCATGGTTTTCATTTTGAAGTTGCTAATGACTATCCCTCTTTTCTCTAGCTCTTACTTCCGGACTTGAATGTTGGATTGGAGGTGTGCTTCTGATTTAGCAATCAAGGCCACATCAGCAAATGGCAGCTCTGAAATACAGATTTGTCTCATCTTCCAGTATCCCACTGAATACTTTTTTTGTCCTGCCTTGTGAGCTTTGATGACATCATCCTTGAGAAGTGAAAAGACAGGGTGAAAGAACATCACCTTGTTTTACACCAATGGTGGTCCTGAACTCTTCTGCTTTTTCATTTGCATATAATTCCTGCAAGTCTTGTAGAAGCTCTATATAGCATGGATTAGAGTTACTGGAATCTTCATCCGTTCCAAGCAGTCCCAAATTTTGATGCAAGGAACTTTGTCAAATGCTTTCTCCAGATCCAAAAAACAGATGCATCTCTCCTTTATGCTCAAAGGCTTTTTCACTCAGCTGCCTCAGTGTGAAGATAAGGTCTTACTTCAGTTTGCACAGATGCCACA
Source organism: Oreohelix idahoensis (assembly GCA_024509875.1). Taxonomy (NCBI): domain Eukaryota; kingdom Metazoa; phylum Mollusca; class Gastropoda; order Stylommatophora; family Oreohelicidae; genus Oreohelix; species Oreohelix idahoensis. The sequence continues at coordinate 161,633 of JAMPIV010011986.1, forward strand.
CATGGCCTCATCCATTTGTGGCTCAGCCAGACATCTGAGTCTATGCTCCCAAATTCTAGAGTAAATTTTTTATGGATTCTAAGCAGATATGCCTCTATGTTTCAACCAAGAAGCTACAGACTTTCATAAATGGGTGCTTGCGTAGTATAGAATGATTGAATTCGTATTACTTACTTACTTAGTCGTTCCCCTTCTACCGTGAGGTGTAGAGGTTTGGAAGAGAGAGCACCAGACTATCCTATCCGCTGTCTTCCTCCTGGCCTGGTTCCATTCTAGTCCTCGGTCCTTCAAAGATTGTCTAATGTTGTCCTCCCAGCGGACTCTGGGTCGTCCTCGGGGTCTGGATCCTTGGCTCTTTGTTTCCCATGCTTGTCGTGGTATCCGATCTTCTCCCATTCTGCAGGTATGGCCAAACCATCTTAATTGGGACTGTTCTACTTGGGTCTGCAGGGGGTAGGATTTAAGGCCTTGACGTATCGTCTGGTTGCGTACCATGTCTCTTCTTGTTACTTCAACCACCTTCCTCAGATACCTCATTTCTGAGGTTTGGATCTGGCTTTTATGGGTTGTAGTCATTGCCCATGACTCGCATCCATATGTCAAAACTGGGACATAGGTGGAGCGGTATACAGCCATCTTCGTTTTCTTACCAACCTCTCTCTTGCTGAGGAATCCTCGATTTATGGCCTGAAAAAGTCTCCCAGCTGCTGCTTTTCGAGTGGCCAACTCTTCTTTGATGCCTCCCTTTCGGTCTATAATAGCTCCGAGGTATTTAAAGTGGTCGACCTGCTCCAGGACCTGATCTCCCAGCTTAATCTGATGTCTTCTTTCTTCTCGTGATATCACCATGGATTTTGTTTTAGAGCTGCTTATGACCATCCCTCTCTTCTCCAGCTCTTCCTTCCAGACTTGCAGGTTGGATTGGAGATGTGCCTCTGATTTAGCAATCAGGGCAACATCATCAGCAAATGCCAGCTCCGAAATTTAGACCTGTCTCATCTTCCAGTACCCCACTGAATACTTTCTTGTTCTCTCCTTACATGCCTTGATGACATCGTCCATAAGGAGTATGAAGAGGTAAGGTGATAGGATATCACCTTGTCTTACACCAGTGGTGGTCCTGAACTCTTCTGACTTATGATTTGCTGTCCTCACATAATTTCTGCAAGACTTGTAGAAGCTCTGTATAGCATGAATCAGAGGTGCTGGAATATTCTTCCTTGCCAAACAGTCCCAAAGTTTGCTCCAGGGGACCCTGTCAAACGCCTTTTCCAGATCTATGAAACAAAGATGCATCTCACTCTTATACTCAAGGGCCTTTTCACTCAGCTGTCTGAATTTGTATTAAAAGATCACTAATGTGGAATTGATGACAAAAACCAGAGAAGTGCCAGTGAACAAGAGATGAGAAGAATATACTGGAAATGGATAGAACACACATTGAGGATACTTGTTAATAGCACTTCCAGGCAGACCTTGCTCTGGAAACCCCAGGATAAGAAAGATAGAGGGATACCAAAGAACAGAGGGAGAAGAGAACTGGACAGACATGAAGAAGACATGGACAGACCCTGTTCTGATGGCATGAGACAGAAGACTTGGCATAAGTTAGTTGAAGGCCTATGCTCCTTGGGGGAGCATCATCATGCATGGTCAGCTTTATGTCTCCAAATCCATTATCTCTGACAGAACTGTCAGCAGAAAGGTAATCTGTGTTACCTAGTCTGGACTGTTCCATTTGTACCATGTATTTATGTGGTTCTCGTTTTGAAGAAGTCGTCACTGATGTACAAACCATGATCTGTACAGTTCTTAAATGTGCAATCTGATTACTTCCTGTCTCTTACATGAAAACTTCCCTATAAAAGTTCTTCCCACTAACTACTCTCATCCACTGAAGTCCAATATGACAAACAGCTTATCCTTGCTATATATTTTGCTGCTGGCATTTATCACAGAATTTATCTTTATGCTCAGTGCTTCAGCCATCTTTGCATACTTGTTGATAATCTTCCAATTTTTATTTTTTTTTACTTTGCTGGGGGAGCAAAATTTTTCTATGAATTATGTTTGATAAGTCTTTGGCCTCAACAGGACAGTATTACTGACTGTCCGGTTACTTTTCTTAGTCCACTCCTGCTTTGAACTACTGTGGGGAGCTCAACAATCTATATAGCATTTTCATAAAATTAAACAATTTTTTGTTTTGATGACGATACATAAGCTGTAACTAATTTCATGATAATTAGTGCAAATGCATGTCTTAGGTCTGGAAAGTTAGGGAGTTCTTTTTGATTCCACAGTTTTTTATATTTTTGGGTGGGTGGAGGAAGCCAAATACATCCAAATGTTACACACTGGAGGAAAAAAATAGTGGGGAAATTTCATATAGGGGAAACTGGAAAGGGCAAGAATGTGGGGTGGTGGTGGTTGGGTGGGGATAATATGATTTTTAACCTATGAAGAAGTTGGTTTTGCAATAGGTCGTGCACCGCAAGTTTAGAATTCGAGCGGCAAGGACAACGCTTACGACCAAAGATTCATACTGCTTTAGAATAATATCTACAATAAGCATAAACACATTCATAATGCTACACTGACCAACACAACAGCAAACCAGTATAAACTGTGAATCAGGCAGACGGTGGTCTTCGCAGCAATTTGAAACTTGGTCGGGCAACAGCGGTCGTTAGGTCGTTACGTCACTAGAGACGTATAATCTCTAACGGTTTTCAGAATGTTCTTTTATCTCTTGATGCAAAAACTTTCAATCTGAGACGGTTTTAATTCTAAGCTGGCATTGAAGCATTCTAGAAACTTATTGAAATCCCAACTAATGACCAGTATTAGTTATTTAGTATAAGTAAATGTTTAATTTTTACACTCCAATCCAGCTAGAGAGTTCACCGTAGTTGACATGGTGATTACAAATACTTTATTAGTGTCAAAAATCGGTTATAGAGATTACGGCCTCAAATCTTTCTTTCAATTGCTTTGTCACTGTTACGCTTCAGTACCTTACCGTATTTTTTTTTTTTAAGTAGGCGTTTATGGTTTTTCTTTAAGCTTATTGCTTTTGTCTGAACGTTGATATGTCATATTTTCAAATGTAATTTTGGTCATCTCCAGTCTATTAATGACATCTGTTTCATGTCTGCAACCTTTACGTGTATAGCTTACTTACTTAGTCGTTCCTCTTCTACCGTGAGGTGAAGAGTTTTGGAAGAGAGAGCGCCATGCTATCATATCGGCTGTTTTCTTCTTGGCCTTGTTCCATTCTAGTCCTCGGTCCTTCAGAGATTGTCTAATGTTGTCCTCCCAGCGAACTCTGGGTCGTCCTGGAGGTCTGGCCTCTTAGCCTCCCATACCTGCCGTGGCAGCCGATCTTCTCCCATTCTGCAGACGTGGCCAAACCATCTTAGTTGGGAATGTTCTACATGGGTCTGCAGGGGCTGGGTTTTTACGGCCTTGACGTATCGTCTTGTTGCGGATCATGTTTCTTCTTGTTACTTCAACCACCTTTCTCAGATACTTCATTTCTGAAGTTTTACAGGTATCGCATGTTTACAAAAACTTTATTACAAGATATACGGCTATAGACAGAGAGAATTGCACAATATAGTAAAATAGGATATAACATGAACTAAAATTAATATATAAGGATCAATGATGGTGTGAGGAGAAGGGGTGCTGCTGTCTGATGGGGTGCTCGTGTGGGTGATAGCAGATAATTGGTGGATTGGGTGTCATTTCGGACACCCCCGGGCTTTCCCGCCTTTTTTTTTTTAACCTTGTTAACAACAGAGCAGTTGTGAGAGACTTTATTTTTATTTCTTTTATTTTCTTTCCTTATTTGTGGTTGTTTGTATTTGTTTTGTTCTGTTTTAATTTTAATTGTTTGTTTTGTTTTTTGAAAAGGGGATGGCATACACCCACATACATTCACACAATTTTAGTTTTGATTTATTCTTTGTGAACTGAATGGAAAATGGAAAGGGGGGGGGGGGGGAATACTATATTTAGATATCGGAAATCAGATTTTATTATTTTGAATTTACTACACTGTATATCCTAATTAGGTGCTAAACAGACCACCACCAACAGTAACACCTGATTTTAATAATGAAACACCCACAACCACATTGCCAATAACTTGCGATGAATTCACGCTGGACGAGATCAAACAAGCCGTTAAAAGATTAAAAGATTTTAAAGCTGCTGGATGATACAGAGTAAATATTAGCAAGGGGAGGTGATCTTGAAAATGTTAAGCAAATAGATTCGATTGCGGGTTACGTTGCTTGATTAAGCTGATGTTAAGTTAAAATTGTATTAGGGGAATTCCCTCGTGTGATCGAGAAGTTTCCAAGTGGCGAACACTGGTCAGTTCAAATCGCGGAGATGGTTTTTTTTCTCTGAACTGTCTTGAGCTGTGAGTAAGCTCGTGTGACTAGCCCATGCAATTATCGAGACTGAGTTGTGTTTTTTAAACAACCGAGTCTCGTGTCTTTTTTGGCGGGTCTAGTGTGTGAACTAAGAGCCGCCAAAAAAGACACGAGACTCGGTTGTTTAAAAAACACAACTCAGTCTCGATAATAAAATTTAAGTGTCAAAAATTTAGAGATAAATGAAGTTATATTATATGGCTACCAAAAAATGTATCTAACAAAAAATGTACCTATTACAATAGTACATCTATACACAATTTCAGCAATAAATGTAAAATTACAACTAAAACATCAAACATAATCAATCAAATATCCCAATGAATGTTACCGATGTAAATTACAACAAAAGCATCAATCATAATACAAGCATACCAAAATTAATCTTAATAGAACACTAAGCTAAGTACATTTAGTACAAGTAACAACCAATAGAAAGTGAAAGAACAAGATCAAATAACAGAAGAATGATCTGTAGTAAAGGAAAGTAAGAAATCGGAAAATGAGAAACAATTAACAATACCACATAATAATCAATAAGTAAAACGATTTCATGAAAAATAAATACAAATTTATCAAAATACTAGTTACATTATACTAAGTTATATAATTAACTCAAGAATACAACGAATGAAAGTATAAGTATCGAAAGAAGATGAAGTATACAAATAGAATGAAGAGAAACGAAGATGTGATACGAAAGTATAAACAAGATATGAACACATATCGAAAAGACAACAAAAAGATAGAATGAAATGAAGGATAGTCAACAAAGACGAATGGAAAGCAAAGGTACGAACGCATAGAAAGTCAATTACAATACAAGTAATAGATGTTTAGATTAGACAACATATTTCAAAATTAAATACAAACATAATTACAAGGCACAAAACAAAATGTCAAAGTATATCCATACTAACAGCACAAAACGAATAATTCATAACTAACCAAAGTCTAATAAGTAATTTAACTAAGTTACAAAAATTATACTTAATTGAAAATAAATTATAAACCTTACACAAACAAATAATAGCATTTGCGATAACTAAGTTTTGACCTAACGCACAATCAACCGCTAAATGATAAAAATACATCGTTAATATCAAATAAGACAAGTTTCCAAAGAAGTAATATCCCTTTCAATCATAGGGCACACAAAAATAATTTACAATGCCAAAAAACAATTTTTTTTTCAAAAATTACCATACAAAGTATTTTAGAACGATAAGTTATCAAAAAATAAAATTATTATTTAAGTAATTCTAAGTCATAACTAATAAACTAACAATGAAATTAACTTTTAACAAAATTAGAGAAGTATAAAATATCTTATCTCTAGACAAACACTTAAATCAAAACATGTAAGTTTTTCTGTTTTCTCAAAAATACATCACCAAAAAAAACCTAAGAAAAATACAATGTCATCTGTATATCAACTTCCCAACATACAAACATAACATAATGTTACAACAATCTGTCCATCTTTTAACAAACAAAAATATCAGATGTGTCTATCAATTTTACAAAAAAGTTGAATTTAATTTATAAGTTAATTCTGATTAACAATAGCGTTGAGCTTCAGTGTTATTTAACTGTAAATTTATATCTTACTCATCCTATATATATAGTATAAATAAATCTAAAATTTAATGGTATAATAGGATATGAAAAAAAATCCTATAAAAATATCTTAAAAGTTTTTATAAAAAATATTTATCCAATTAATTTGTTGCAAAAATGTTGAAAAAATCTTATTATTTAAATTCTAAGTACTATGTTCTGACAAGGTCAGTGTTTCAACATATGACACAACATAACAATAAATTTATATAATTATCCTAACAATTACAGCTACAACCCGAAAAATATACAGAAAAAATGAGCACAGGTTTGACACCGCTCACTGCATTTATCAAAAATTACATACAAATTATTACCAACACATATGTTACACACAATCAAAACAGAATAGTATACAATTGCATAAAAAATTGGACTGGTACATTCGAAACAGTCATATATGTTCCACAAAAAATATATATTAAGCAATCAAATGATTCATCGAAATAAACATCATAATGTTTCAAAGAAATTACACATATTTTATTACACCACAACACGTTCATGAAATACACAGAATACACAGTCACAATTAAGTACAAGTCATAGCAATACAATAATACAGTACTCCAGTCACATCTCCACTTCTCATAATCATTAGCGCTATATAATATTACTACTGGATCCTCTCAGCAACGGTCGGCATCCCCGTGCTAATATAATGAATTCCTCAAATATGCCTAGCAACGGTCGGCATCCCCGTGCTAATATAATGAATTCCTCAAATATGCCTCATCAAAGACGCTCTCAACATTGGCGCTCTAATGTAAATAATAAATGGCCTCTCCAACGATGCTTCCAACATCAGCATCACAATAAACAGACAATGGATCCCTTTTCCCAGCAACGGTTTATCCTCGCCGTGCTGACCATAATAAATTCCTCAAATATGCCTCATCAAAGACGCTCTCAACCTTGGCGCTTTAATGTAGTTATGGATCCTCTCAACAATAACGATGGCCTCTCAAATATGCCTCATCAAAGACGCTCTCAACCTTGGCGCTTTAATGTAGATAAGATATGGATCCTCTCAACAATAACGATGGCCTCTCAAATATGCCTCATCAAAGACGCTCTCAACCTTGGCGCTTTAATGTAGATGTGGATCCTTTCAATAATAACGATGGCCTCTCAAATATCATATAGATCCGGTTAGCCAACGGACATCATCCTCGCCGTGCTAACTACATCAATGGTGAATACTTTCGGCAATTTCTCGCAAGACTGCACTCCCTGGCAATCTGCAGTAATCTCGCCTTCACTCATCTTGACATTTATATATTCAAACATAAGTTCTGGATCCTTACCTCTTCAAAAATACTCACAAACACAATTCTCCAATAAACTCAGAAATTATAGGCCTACACAAATAATGGCCTTTATAACTTTTGCACTGCGCAGGCATACTCGAAAAACACACTGTAGGACCGACCTCTCCCGTCGGTACCCAAAAACCGAATGCTCTTAGTTCACACACTAGACCCGCCAAAAAAGACACGAGACTCGGTTGTTTAAAAAACACAACTCAGTCTCGATAATTGCATGGGCTAGTCACACGAGCTTACTCACAGCTCAAGACAGTTCAGAGAAAAAAACCATCTCCGCGATTTGAACTGACCAGTGTTCGCCACTTGGAAACTTCTCGATCACACGAGGGAATTCCCCTAATACAATTTTAACTTAACATCAGCTTAATCAAGCAACGTAACCCGCAATCGAATCTATTTGCTTAACATTTTCAAGATCACCTCCCCTTGCTAATATTTACTCTGTATCACTGGAGTTGACGAAATTTCAGGGGAAATGATTAAAGCAGTTAATGACAACAACCTCTTGAGAATTTTAGATATTATAAATGAAGTATGGAGAGAAGAACAACCACCACAACAATGGAAAGACAGTATTATTGTAAAGTTACCGAAGAAAGGTGATCTATCAGACTGTAATAACTGGCGTGGTATATCTCTATTATCAGTACCTGGAAAATTATTATGTTGCATGATGTTAGAAAGACTTAAATTGCATGCTGACGAAAAGATCAGAGAAGAACAAGCGGGTTTCAGGCCGAAACGATCATGTATTGATCAAATATTCACACTAAGAACAATTATAGAAGAATCAGTGAAAATGCAATCGCCACTTATTATCACCTTCGTCGATTTTCAAAAAGCCTTTGATAGTCTACACCGCCCATCATTGTGGAAGATACTTACAATCTATGGTTTTCCAATAAAATATGTGAATATAATCAAAGCGCTATATGACAATGCAAGATGTTATGTTAGAACAAATAAAGGGAATACAGAATGGTTTACAGTAGAAACAGGGGTGAAACAAGGCTGTATTATGTCACCACTACTTTTTGGAATAGCTATTGATTGGGTTATGAGAAACTATACCCACAATAAACAATTAGGTATAAAATGGACAAATGGAAAATTCCTGGGGGACCTGGATTTCGCAGATGATTTAGCATTCTTAAGTTCAACACCCAGACAATCCCAAGAAGCAGTAAATAATTTGTGTCATCTCTCGGTTAAAATAGGTCTCCAAATAAATGCCTCTAAAACTAAAGCTATGAACTTTTCTAACGAGACCTTTGATATCATCTTGAACGGGGAAAAACTACAGAAAGTTGAACGTTTCAATTATTTCAAGAGAAATCCATACTAGAATTGCTTTGGCAGCTAGCGCCTTCAATAGATTATCTAACATTTGGAAATTACGATCATTGAATATACATACCAAGCTTCGTCTGTTTAATTCAAATGTTATCTCAGTGTTAACATACGGCTGTGAGAGTTGGAAAATAACAAAATCATTGGAGAACAAGCTGAATACATTCGAGAACAAATGTCTTAGAAAAACTCATGAACATCAGTTGGAAAGAATTCAAGACTAATCGACAAATAAGAGAAGACTCTAGGCAGAAATATGTCTCCGACTATATAAGGAAAAGACGATGGTCATATATCGGTCATGTCCTACGAATGCAAAACAACAGAATACCACTACAGGCGCTCACTTGGGTTCCTGAGGGTAAGAGGAAAAAAGGAAGACCAAAAGAAACACTCAGAAGAACAATAATAAGAGAAGGAAGAACGTTGGGCCTAAATAATGTGCAAGAGCTAAGAGGAGTGGCGTCACAACGAACAACCTGGAGAGCACTGGTTTCTGCCTTATGCGCCGTGTTTGGTGCTTAAAGAATTTATTATTATTATTACATCCTAATTATAACCCACCAAGGGTTGAACGAGATACGGTGTATAGTATACAGGGTGGCCCAAAAAAGTGAGAACATCTCGTAGCAAAGGGTTATTTAATATAATTGAATTAATATAATGTTTTGTCATTTACAGTTGTATGCCAAGTAATTATGCTAATCAGAAAACATGTTCAATGTGTCCCCCCTGCTTCTCAACGACTTTTTGTAAGCGTTGGCGCCACTCGTTTATGCTTCTGTCAATAAAGCGCTGCCCTAGATTTCTCATCGATTATTGCCAACTTGAGCTGCTCAACTGTGGTAAATTTTAGACGACGGTAGACTTTTTCTTGCAATGCACCCCATTGTTTTTCAATTCGAAATTTTTAATCAGAATACGGTCTTCTGCTGTGCTTTTTGTCATTCTGGTTAAAATATTTTCAAAACACGCAGAAGTTGACGATTGGCAAATTAAAAATCAAAGATGGCGACCGGAAATTGTCGTAATAATAACGTCATATAGTTAAATAGCTAAGTAAGTAAATCAATCACCAACCACGATCTGCTTACTCGGAGCAAGCAAGAGGACATGTACACCATCATAGCTGGCAGACGCTGGAGCTAGGTTGGCCATGTCCTCAGAAGAGACCCCGATGCCATCACAAGAACAGCTATGCTATGGACCCCTGAAGGAAAACGAAAGAGAGGCCGACCAAAAACAACTTGGCGGAGGACTGTGGAGGCTGAGATGCAAAAAATGAACCAGAGTTGGGGCACTGTACGAAGGATGGCCGCCGACCGAGCAAAGTGGAATCAATTTGTTGTTGCCCTACAAGACGCCACAAGGCGTAATGGCCACTGACTGCTTTGACGGTCGACGGCTAAGGATCAAAGAAGAAGAAGAAAGTAAATCAGTAAACTTTTTAAGCTATTATGGATACAGTTAAACAAATTTTGATGTAATTATATTACATTGTGCGAGATGTTCTCACTTTTTTGGGGCCACCCTGTATATGTGTGTGCGTATAGGACATGAGTAGGTATACAGTTAAGAAGGGAAATCAGTTACCAGCTAATACAGCTTCCTAGATAACCTATAATTTATTATTAACTGATTCCATACCATTTTCTTTTTTAATTTATATATTATATTATTTATATGGAAGCAAAATGTCTAATAACACCTTCGTACTTAAAGGTGTGCCCAACATGGATAATAATAATAATAATAGCCCCTTCAGTCATAACTGACTATGGGAATGGGCCCCTGAGGTGACAGCCCTCAGCTGCTTATTTTCCTGGTGCTCCTTTCGACGTTTTCTCCTCACCTCTGCTTCTTGTGTGAGCCTCTCTTCGCCCAATCTGAGGTGGCGCCGTAAATATCATCGCCACTTAGTGCGATCGGCAGCTTCATCCTCCCATGTTGCTGGATCCATGTCCAGTGCCCTCATATCTCTCTTGCACACATCTTTGAACCTCAGCTGTGGTCGCCCAACTGTTCTCTTGCCATCTGCTAATTGTCCGTAGAAGATATCTTTTGGGATGCGACCATCTTCCATGCGGCGAACATGGCCAAGCCAGCGAAGTCTGCGCTGTCTAAGGAGCGTATACATACTTTGAAGGCCAGCACGTGACAACACCTCGACATTTGTCACTTTATCTTTCCACGAGATGCCGAGGATGCGGCGTAGACACCGCAAATGGAAGGTATTGAGCCTTCTTTCTTGCTTAGCATAGGTCGTCCAGGTCTCGCTGCCATATAGGAGTGTGTTGGTGACGCAGGCATTATATACCGCAGCTTTGGTCTTCATTGTGAGTTTAGAGTTTCCCCAAACACGCGATGTGAGGCGGGCAAAGGTAGCTGCAGCTTTGCCAATGCGGCTGTCGATTTCTGTATCCAGTGAGAGTTTGTCATTGATGGTAGACCCTAGGTATGTGAAGTGGTGCACCACTGCCAATTCATAGTTATCGATAGTGATAACTGGTGCAGCACCCACATCCTGACTCAGCACATTCGTTTTCTTTAGACTTATTGTGAGGCCAAAGTCCTTGCATGCTTTAGTGAAGCGATTCATCAAGCTCTGAAGCTCCTGTTGGCTTTGAGTGACGACTGCAGCATCATCAGCGAACAACAAGTCTCTTATAGTGACCCTTCTGATTTTTGTTTTTGCCTTCAGCCTTGAAAGATTAAACAGACGGCCATCTGACCTAGTGTGAAGGCATATTCCTTCAATTGCATCTCTGAATGGATGTTTCAAGAGTAAGGCAAAGAAGATTCCGAAGAGGGTCGGAGCCAGAACACAGCCTTGTTTAACGCCACTTCGTATATCAAAGGGCTGTGACGTGCTTCCAGCATATTGGACTGTTCCCTTCATGCCGTCATGCAATGACTTTATCATTTCCAGCATTTTAGAAGGGCAGCCTATTTTCAGGAGGATTTTAAAGAGTCCATCCCTACTAACCAGGTCGAATGCTTTTGTGAGGTCTATAAAGGCGATATATAATGGTCTTTTCTGCTCTCTTGATTTTTCCTGAAGCTGGCGGAGAGAGAAGATCATGTCTGTTGTTGATCTGCCAGCTCGGAATCCACACTGTGACTCTGGATATATGCGCTCAGCTAACTTGTGTAGTCGCATTAAGATGACTTTGGCAAAAACCTTACCAACAATACTAAGAAGAGAGATGCCTCTGTAGTTATTGCAATCACTTCTGTCTCCTTTATTTTTATACAGTGTTACAATCTTGGCATCTCGCATGTCTTGAGGAATAGTTGTCTCTTCCCAGCACTGGCACAGCATCCTATGCAGGGGATGTAATAGCGTGCTCTTACAGCATTTGATTAAATCAGGAGGAATCCCATCACTGCCTGGTGCTTTGCCAGAGGCCAAGCTATCAATGGCCTTGCTGAGTTCCTCTAATGTTGGTTCGGCATCCAGCTCCTCCATTCGGTAAACGTTTGTATTCATTCATAGCACTGCGCTTAGCTTCAATGACAGGTGCCATCACATCTGATGAAGCATCAAACCAGTCATTTGACTTTGATGTTTTCTTACCAAAGGTGGCAAGTGCAGTACTTTGAATGGTGTTCCGTAGATGCTCCCAGTTCTCTGTAATAGTATCACCATGCTGAGGGCTACTGAGCACTTTCTCGAAGGTCGCAGTGAATTGAGCGATCATGAAAGGGTCTGACATCTTGCTGGTATCAATACGTGGTTTCCCTTCATGTCTGACACGATAGAGTTTTCTTGGTTGTGCTCTGATTTTGCAGCAAACCAAGGAGTGATCTGTATCACAGTCTGCACTATGGTACGAGCGCGTGGAGAGCACAGACCTGAGGAGTGGCCTTCTGACGAGAATCAGGTCAAGTTGGTGCCAGTGCTTGGATCGTGGGTGTCTCCATGACACCTTATGCTGGGGTTTTGTCTGAAAGTAGGTGTTGGTCACGCAGAGGTCATGGTGGACGCACAACTCTAAGAGCCGTTGTCCATTTTCATTCATCTTGCCAATACCAAACCTGCCCAGACATGAAGGCCATGAAACATTATCGGCACCCACTCTAGCGTTAAAGTCACCAAGGAGAACAAGCTGTTCTTGCCTAGGTATGCTTTTGATAATTGTTGTTAGATTCTCGTAGAACTCATCTTTAGCTTCTGAGGCAGAGTACAGAGTAGGAGCATACACACTGACAAGGGTGATGGGACCTGTGCTAGTTTGCAGGCGGAGCGTTAACAGGCGTTCTGATCCATTCTCGCCTGGTTCAACCATTTTAGTTAGCGATTTTTTGACCGCAAAACCTACTCCGTGTTCTCTAGCTTTATTAAGATCTTTCCCTTGCCAATAAAATGTGTAGTCCTTCTCGCTCACCGTTCCAGAGCCCGCCAGGCGCGTTTCCTGAAGTGCAGCTATATCCACCTGAAGTCGTTTAAGCTCATCATTAATTATGGCTGTCTTCCTTACATCGTTTACATCCTGTAGATTTTCGGATAGTCCAGTCAACATAGTCCGGACGTTCCAGCATCCCAATCTGAGAGTTTGCTTATTTCTATTTTTTCGATAATTGCTTGGTGCAAAGTTTTCTGTCCACAGTTCGGGTTTGACCCTAATCCCCATGCACCCAATGGGGAAAGCAGACAGTGGCGGGACAACACCTTATTGACTGGGGGCTGCCCAGCTTGAAGCGGGCGGTAGCTGTCCAGTGAGATCCTAGAACCTCTCCCACTGTCGGAAGTAGCCCCTGGCGCTATGCCCTACGCCAATTGGGCAAAATGCTTATAACCGGTAACTGCTACTTCCCGTGTTTTGCCGACACCTATAGGGTGAAGCTGGAGTGTCCTCTCCAGGGCGCGAGCTTGGGCACAGTTATATGGAGATCAAGCTGTTGCCCATGCAGCATGTTCCCCCTCTCCACACAACCGGTAGATCCAAAGGAACGGCAGTAGCCGATACAGTTTGGTACCAGCCATGTCGCAGGAGTTGCCAGAATAATGTCGAATCGACATTAGACTGCCTTAGGGACTCCGACTCCGGATTTATCCTCAGGGTTTACTCCCGAAGCCAGTTCCATAAATGGATATTCCCGCAAGGCAGCGGTGGTTTGAATTCAGAGTTCCTTCTCTTAGATAAGCTACCAACCAAGGATCACGAGCCCTATCAGCCCGAAGCTGCTGGTTTTAAGGCGCCAGTCGCTCGCCTTTGCCCCTTCTCCCGTCAGTGGAAACAGTTCCGCCGGGCTCAAATTGAGCCACACGTGAAGGCCGGGAGCTGGACTTGGTTGTCAGAGGCTGTTTGAGGCGCGTGCCATAGAAGTATTTTATCTGCAGTGAGAGCTTATCCTCACTACAACTCCCGGCAATAACAACCTTTGGAACTCCAACATGGATATTTAAAAAAAAATAACAGTCTGTGTTCTACCCCAAGAAGATTACCAATAACACGAGATGGGAGAAAATAAGGAATAACCCAGCATCTGAACGTATCTGAACTAAGCAATGCATTGAATGTATAGAGGTTTAATTGATTTTTCGCCCATGTACAAGAAACATGTTTATCATATGCACGAAATACCCGATTTAACATTTCGTGGCTTAAAATTAAGGTTCAGTATTTCGTGGCTTATAATTAAAGTGCAGTATATGTATTTACATGTATTTGCTTTTGTAGATGTGGTGTCTGTAGCTATTTGTTTTACGAGGTTGCTCGTCCCATGCACAATTTGTTTTACGAGGTTGCTCGTCCCATGCACAATTTGTTTTACGAGGTTGCTCGTCCCATGCACACTCACATTAAGACATGCCTGAGGGAGCAGACGTCATATTCGTTTATTGTTTCCCCCCAAAGCTCCTCTCCCCACACGGGGAACAAACGAGACATGCGTTACAATTGAAGTATAAATAGCAGTGAGAAAATAAAATAACGATATACCCTGCGGGTAAATTCGAGTAATGAGAAAATGGGCTTATGTAGTAAAGAACATTTAAATAAAAATACATTTTGAAGAGCAAATATGTCCAAAATGTTTGCTCTCTTCCAGAGGCGTACGAAGCGGGATGCGGTCTGCCCCGGGTGCCAGCCAGGACGAGGGCGCCAACGAGAGAGTGATTGCTCCAAAATAAATGTTGAAACCAAATACAATGTTCGAACTAATATTCTCAACGTCGACAAAATCAGGGAAAGTCAAGTTTCGTTTACTGTTTACGAAAACAGTTGGCTAAACCTGTATAGTAACCATGTTGTCAGCAGCTCAAGGGATAGTTTGTTGTAAGCCAATCAGACACAGGCGTGCCTCAAATTAAGGTCTAGCTTTCTAGCGGGCGACCTTAGAGATCAGGAATTATAAGCCATGTTACTTACGAAATTCGAAATGCAGTAATAAAAATCTTCGGGACAATTTATTGTTTAACTGCAGTTTTCCTCTGGTGTTTAAGGTAAAGGTAGTCAGATAGCAGCATAAAAGATACTGCCTAGGGAAGTGAAGTGTTAGAGGTTTCACTATGTTAGATCTGGCTTCAAGTGGTGGGGTGGCCAGTTCCTTTCTTTTCACTAACTCAAGAAAAAGTCAGGTACTTATTAACAGCTGGGTGGGCTGGAGCGTGTCGATACTGTGAATCGAACCTGGCACCTTTGCAACGAGAAACCAGCGTTCTAGCCACTATGCCAGTTGAACGATCATCTGGTCTTTAGTTATAGATTTTTAAACAAAAACGAATGAAAAAAGTAACATAGTGCTTAAATATTCACTAAGTAACATTGTGATCATTTATGCTTGTACCTGTATACCGCTCCACCAATGTTCCAGTCTGGATCTAAGGCTGAGAGTCACGTGCAATGACTACAACCCACAAAAAACAGCTCCGAGCCTCAGAAATGAGGTATCTAAGGAAAGTGGTTAAGTAACAAGAAGAGACATGGTCTGCAACCAGACGATACGGCAAGGCCTTAAATCTCAGCCAATGTAGACCCAAGTAGAACAGTCCCCACTGCACTAGTTTGGCCACGTCTGCAGAATGGGAGAAGATTGGCTTCCACGACAGGTATAGGAAACTAAGAGCCAGGGATCCAGACCTCCAGAACGACCCAGAGTTCGCTGAGAGGACAACATTAGACAATTTCTGAAGGACTGAGAACTAGATTGGAACCAGGCCAGGAGGAAGACAACTGATAGGATAGAATCCTATCAGTTGTCTCCCTCTTCCAAACCTCTACACCTCACAGTAGAAGAGGAAGCATGGTGGCAATTTATCGGGCTCCATTCTCATGAGATGGTCAAACCACTTAATTTTCTATCTTCTATATACATGATGCCAGATGTAGTTCCCACAATATTTCTGTCATCATTTCTGATTCTGTCTCTACTGGTAACATTAACGGCTTTTCAAAAGCATCTCACCTTACAGGATGGGATTTTCATGTGTCATTTGGTTAGGGGCCATATGTGACACCGATAGTAGCATAAATAAAAATCTACTTTGCACTAGTTATTTTTTAAAAGCTACAAGGTATTTTAATTCTATAAGTAACAGGAATGCATAAAAGTGGTTTAAATTTTATGCTTTTTGTGTAAAAATTCACTTGACCTCCTCCCAACACCAAAAGATGTGACCTCGCTTGCTACAAAATATATTATCCTTCGTCTGTTGAAAAGGCGCTAAACTACAGTAGCGCCTCTTCAATGGAGGCAAATAGCGGTGCACGCCTGGTGGTTACGACTAAGAATAGTGAGACCGTCCATATGTCATTAAGAGACGGGTGCGATCATTGACCGGAAACCATTACGCGATCTGGGAACACCTACCCCACTTTGTCAAATCCGACACAAGAAAGAGCAAATTGTTTACAATTTTCATACAAGTATCAATAGTCACGTGCAAATAGGGAGGCTAGCTTGCATTGCATTTAGCGGAAAGTTTTTGTGTTGTGTGTCCTTAGAAATTCACTAGTCAAAGGATGGTATGAAGTGGTATTCTCTAACAGTTTTACTTTGTATATTTCAATATTTTCCAGCTCATTTCATTAATTATTTCATTATGTTCAGCTATTGTAGAAATTAGATAATATTAGCGTTGTGATATCGCAATAGCGACAACGATATTCAAATAAGAATACAAAAAGCAAGAGGAGCTTTCATTGCATTGGGAAAAATAAGGAGATCATAAGAAATCGGGTCCAGCACAAAAATAATAATCGTCAACTCAAATATCAGGTCTGTCCTATTGTATGGCTCTGAAACATGGAGAGCGAAAAAAAAACCCAAAAAACAACAACCAAAAACTTCAAGTAGTAGTAGCAGTAGTACCGTAGGAGATCATGTCTCTCCACAACTTCCTGTCTCTAGTACAATTGATCAATTCTGCTGTTGACTTCTTTCCATGTCACGATGTCAAACTGTCCAGCATTTGCCCTCTTCCTCTTCCCCCATCTCTTTTTCCTTCAATCTTACCTGTTGTTAAGATATATTCCAGCTTTCCTCTTCTCATAACATGCCCAAAACCAAGTGGAATGCTTCTTTCTAACTTGTGAAATAATTTTTCTTTGCACATTGGTCTCTTTCATGACATCCACATTACTCTTTTTGGCTGTTGTCGTACGGAAGGTTAATTGCTTTATTTGTCCCGACTAAGTAGAGTGGATGTGGACAGATACGCGAGAAAAGGTATAGAAAATAGATTTCACAGGTGGTAGATTGAGGGAAAGATATGTCTCTGGAGTGATTAGGTTAACTCCTCCAGCCTATCCGTACGACTGTACTTTTATTACCAGTTAGCCTCTGTCTCCCTATCAAGAATAGATAAGTTACTCTACACACACCCAGCTATGTGACAACAAGACACACAAACGTGAAAAACTACGGATAAATGGGTATGGGTCTGACCAACACACAATGGTAAGTTTCTTTGTAGTTTACTATCATTTAAACTCGACAACATCAAAATATCTAAAGGAAAAGATCAAAGAGTCATTTACATGCATATGAAATAAAGCTGAAAAAGTGCAACCTCCACGAATGGAGAGAAAAAAACCAAAAATTATTAACCTAAATGTTGAAGGTTAGCACTCTGTTACAGAATGAACAGTATTGGTACTCTATGAGACCCAGTAAAGTAAACAAAAATTTAGACAAATCAGATATATGGATAGTTTCCAGCAAACAAGGAAAATACTCACGCACTCTCTCAAACAGTGGCCACTCTCACACTCTTACTTAATTGCCTGGTATGGTAGGTCTGTAATATACCTTGGTAATAGAATTAGTCCATGAATATTTTATCTATTTCACTTAATATTCTGTCACCCTAGTTGTCGCAGATCCAAACTGGCCCCAGTTCATCTCAAGAACTAACTAGTGAGGTGAACGCCTAATTATGGTGCTTCTCCTGGATATAAGTGTTACTACAAATAGTGAAAACTGTGAGAGTTTTTGAGGTTCACCCTTTCACGGGGAAAATACTTCCAGTATTGGGAAACATCTGGTTGCTAAAAAAATGTTACATGTAATGATGATGGTTATTCTATCGGCCAACTCTGTGTTAAAGCGCCGATTCTGCACAGCGTATATATCTAGGGAGATACTCCACTGTAATTGCGACTGTCAGGAGTCGGGACTAATAATAATGTTGCATGTACACAACTGTTGCTGGTAAAAAAAATAAATCTGGATCTGGTAAGTCCAGTGGTTAAATTTTATTGTTCTCAAATACCACTTGGCGAGTGAACTTTTCTAAATGAAATTGATAACGCACAAGCCAAGTACAGGAGAAAAGTAACAAACAGAAGAAGGCCGCTGGACGCCCTTGTAATCAGGTCTGCGAAGAAGCAAGAAAACATTTATGGAAAAAATGCTACTACTTTATATACACACAGACGGGGACAAGACGATCTCTTCTCCACTCCGTCAGTCCCGACTAGGTTTAAAAGGCACACGGTGTTTCCTTACACATACATGCTAGCAGACTTCGCTGGCGCTAAGTTCGGTCGGGCTGAGTTATGTTAACTCGCCCGCCCCCGCTCGCGCCGGCAGTCAGCGTGCAATGTTAATTATATTTTAATTTCTCCATACGCGCTCCCTAAACAATGATCGCCTGTCATTAAATAGCTTTTAAATTGTCGGCGTCTGCTAATTTGTCGTATGGTATTAAAATAATAGACACTATAATAACAAATATACAAAATGAAATATAACGTGTATTTCTATACGCCCACTATCAGTCGCTTTAATGCCTATAAGTCAGGTCAGCTAAACCGTCGGGTTTATCTCTCTCCTGCAGAGATTAAGTGTCGCGTCTGCCTACACTGTTAACACAATTACCGTCTAAGGTATGTGGGTAGCGGGTGGAGTGATTTAACATTTTAATAGAATATCTGGTATGAAATCGCTACGCGTTACTTTATTTCAATCGTCTTACTAGCGAGAAAAATCTAAGTGAAGAATAAATGTTAAGCTATCACTTTTTAAATCATTAGCACTATTATCCTTTTACCAGAAAATTCATAAATGAAAACTCTCCACGAATCAATACACTATATCCATAAGAAAGGGTTCTAGGACTGCGCGCTAGAATATTCAAAATTATTACTGACTTCTGATAGTTAGGTTAAGAAAACAGCAGTATATATATATAGAGCTCAAGATGAAAGCTTACGATTCGGCTACCAGAATCTCTCGTCTGGCGCTCTTGACCGACATCAGAGGCTTTACTTACGGCTAACCAGTTACTCTTAAAAATGCAAGTGTCTCGAGATCAAAGAGCACAGGGGATTATAAACTTTCCCTGAGTAAAACTTCAAAAGGGTCTGTGTTTCGACTCTCTCACGTGCTATCTGTCAGAGAGGTATTATGATTGACAGATGAAGTTCGCGTGTTTGGACGAGGTAAACAAACCTGATTTACTTTCCTGTTATGACTGACAGGTCACAAAGTTTGTAAACTCTGTGTTAGCTCGTGTTAAAAGAAAAGAGGCGTGATGAAAGCATAGCTGTGTAAGTGAAGACAGACAGTACAATGCATATTTTTAGCCGGCAAATCACAAAGCAGCTATGAGGTTACAATAGGCTGTCAGATTACTGTAGACTGTTTTTCCATTACACGTCACAGCTGTCCATGGTACTTTAAACATTCTTCTGTAAAACCACATCTCTGTTGCCTCTAGTGCTGTCCCTATTTGTTTGCTAATTGTCCATGACTCACCCCTTTGTGTCAGACTTGGTTCTACATAACAATAAAAAACTCTCTTTCTTACTTCCAATTACAAAGAATTGTTCCATAAAATACTCTTCATTTTATAGAATGCTGCTTTTGCCTGAGTTATTCTGCTCTTCACTTCTGAGATGCACCTTTCATCCGTTATTATTAATGTTCCCAGGTATTTGAATTTATTGACTTGTTTTAAAACGGTTCCATTTACTTTGATAGTACATTCTGGGGAAGCCCTTTTCTGTGAGACGACCATAACTTTTGTCTTTTTGCTGTTACGGCTAAAGCCTTTATTTTCACTTTCTATCACTATTGTATCAACCATTTCCTGCAGCTCCTTCTTTTTTTTTTGCTATTAAGACAGTATCATCAGCGTATCTCAAGTTGTTTATATTATGTCCGCTGGATGATATTCCTGGCATGTCCTCTAGAGATCTCATTATACCACTTTAAAAAATGGGTGCTTTTGAAGAATATATGGATTAAAATGGTATGACAAGATTACCAACGTGGAACTGATTACTAGAACCAGACAAGTGCCAATGGAGCAAGAGATTAGAAGAAGACGATGGCGATGGATAGGACACACACTGAGGAAACCTGTTGATAGCATTTCAAGACAGTCCTTGTTCTGGAACCAACAGGGCAAGAGAAGCAGAGGTAGACCAAGAAGCTAGTGGCGAAATGAGCTAGAGACAGAGGTTTTCTTTTTTTTTAAGTTTTGTCTCGTTTTGGCGAGGCGCGTCCCGTTCAACCTAGTCGGTTATATTAGGGCGCATGTCCAAATATAAAAGACCCTTAGGTCTGAGGTTATTTTCGTCCTATTAGATGAAAATGATCAGGAGAACGTGGAAAGAAATTGAGATGATGGCACATGACAGGAGGACTTGGCATATATTTGTTGAAGGCCTGTGGTAAAGTGGGATGTTATAAATATTTATAGGGGACTTAGTGTACTGACTGAGATCAGCTGTGAAGGTATCTATATCTAATAAGAGTAGTGTATTATAGATAACCTTACTTGCTTCCACATATGTATACCTCAGTCAGAATTATTCTGGAATAGTGTGATGACTACGTTATATGTCTAGGGTATGTGTATGATGAAGTGTAAGTCATAACAACAACAGACAGATAAACAATTTAATTTATTCCACCACACTTGACAACACTGTGACACTCACATACATAAAACACTCTACGAGGATATCTTAAAGGAGTCACTGATAACTTTTCAAATAACAATATGTATTCAGTGCTGTCATGAATGAATATGTGTCCTGATTCAAATACAAATGGAACCAGGAATCACAATCAATTTTAATTACAAGTTATATGTACAGAATTTCTCAATATGAATCTTGTAGTGACATGTATTTTTAATAGTATCCTATGTGTGTCAGTGGTGTAGTAGTAATATGAGGTAATACTGGTTTTGTTTTGTTCAAGCTCTGTTGGTATTTGTCATCATGACTTCAATAGTTTGTCTTTATTGGAACTAGTATTGGAGATGTTCTCAGTTCCTGATATTAAAACAATTTAATTCCCCTCTTAATTGTATTTTACACTGTCATTTTAAGATGGGGGTACATAATGTTGAGCTCCATGGCCACACTCTCTTATCTTGCGTGATGACTGCAGAAAAGGGCTCCTCTGCTCGATGAGTTCTGGAGCCACCCCACTGGTTGCTATATGGACCAAGGAGTATGCTGTCCACCTCTGGCTTCAGCAAAGCTCTGACCAGGTGCTGCTCAATAACTTTAAGACCACTGTCCCTGAAAACAAGAAGGATATACCTTCTACGTCATAACTAATTTATACTCTCTTTCTACACTGAGCACAATACATCACAAACATTGAGTTCAGACCGTTAGGCCAACTGTCAGCTTCATCTGAAATATTTTATACCAGTATTTCCCTCCCTAATGGTTACCACGCCTCTGCAATTCCAGCATTATTTCTGTCTAATCAATAATCTAGGTGTCAGTGTACTGTTTGGCCATTCCATGCAGTTTTACTTTCCTCCGACACCTTCTGTTCAGGCTGGAGCATTATAGGCTTTACATCATGTTCGCTACTGAACTACACATATATACAGGCATAAATTAACAATTTACATTCAATTTTCATTAAAAGATATTGAATATTTCAAGCTTACCACAATTCATAGAATAATAAACAGTTTCGTTGACTGGCAATGAATATAGCACAACTCCGATCTGCCGATGTCCCAGGCTTTATTTTATAACAAATATACACTGGTGCTCAACGTACTGCTTCTTAGTAGGTTTATTACAAGATGTGGCAATGAACAGACGCTCTGAATCAAGTATATTCGCAGCTCTACCCAATGAAACCACGTCCACACATCTTTTCAAAAAAGTACCCCTTCTATTCGTTTCCCATAACAACACAAGATAGTATTTATAGCCCGACCAATCGTGTTTAGTCTTATATTTGTTGCGCTCCAATCAATTTGGAGTTAACATGGTAGGCTATTTCCGTAACGTAAGGTTTTTTCAAACACGTTATAAAAAAATTTTATGAGCAGAAATGATTTCATGCTGTCAGGCACCCCCACTATTTTATTTTGGTTATAATTTGGTAATTCCTAGACTATTTGCATAACGTTTTACATATTCTTTGTCAGCAAGCCCTAAGGAACCCAAATATACAAATTTAAAAGAGCTAAGTGGCTGCGTTCAAAATATGCAATTTCTTCTACCTCCTGTTTCGAAGATGTGCTGTCTGGGTACTGTAATGTTTTCAAACGTAAACCCATCTAATGTCATCTTTTCTAATAAGCGTTTTCCAGGTTTTTAAAACCTAACTCTGGGAAGGTTAGTGTTTTTATCACTGTCCGTCTGAAAAAAAGTTAGTGCATGTGGCCTTACACGCGTGATAGTAGTAATTGTGTATCGCGCGACGCGAGTTT
This sequence comes from Oreohelix idahoensis, assembly GCA_024509875.1. Classification (NCBI taxonomy): domain Eukaryota; kingdom Metazoa; phylum Mollusca; class Gastropoda; order Stylommatophora; family Oreohelicidae; genus Oreohelix; species Oreohelix idahoensis. The sequence continues at coordinate 184,522 of JAMPIV010011986.1, forward strand.
AGTGTTGCATGTGTCCTTGCTTTCATTCGCCCCTCTCTCTTTCTAGTTGAGTCCATCTGTTCGTTCGTTTTGGTAACGTAGTATAATTAATGTTAGGATTAATTTAGGTCATTACGCAGTGTGCCTCTCAATGTTTTTCTTAGAAATGCAATACCCGTTTTAATGTGTTGTGGAAACGCTTGTATTTATGCAGTGGCTTATATTTAACGTGGAAACGTTACAATTTGCAGACGAAGCATAAAACAAAGGGGATTTCGAGTACTGTCATTGTGACAGCACTGTTCTTTACCATTCTTCTTCCTTTTATTAAATTTATTTGTTAGGCTTTGCATTTACCTTTTAATTTATATATGTGGATTGGAATATTCCACGACATCTCCCCTCTTAAAACAGACATTATATGTCAGTCCTTTATTCTATATACACATAGAGAAATTTATTATTATTTCTGGGGTTTAGGGTGATTCTCATCACACGGATGGCGGCTTAAAAAATCCGCTCCCAAATTTGTTTTTCCAGATATATATTCAATGCTAAAATTATATGGAGCCAAAAGTAAAGACCATCGGAGTAACCTAGAGTTCTCATGCCTAGCCTGTGCTAGAAGCGATAAAGGTTTGTGGTCTGTTTGCAACTTAAATGCCTTCCCATACAGATAAATATTGAATTTCTTTATTGCCCATATTACTGCAAGACATTCTTTTTCGCTAGTTGAGTAGTTGATTTCAGCTTTATTCAACTTTCTGCTAGCATATGCCACTGGGCTTAATTCCCCATCCAATGCATCTGATTTCTGTAGTAGAGTTGCACCTAACTCAATATTACTGGCATCCGTTCTTACAATGAATTCTTGACTTAAGTCAGGTAATTTCAAAATAGGTTTGCTAGTGAGCTTTTCCTTCAATTCTTGGTAAGCCATTTCACATTGTGGTGTCCATGTAATGCGATCTGGATGTCCTTTACGTGTCAAATCAGTTAACGGTGCACATATGGAATTAAAGTTTTTGATATACTTCTGGTAGAAACCACATAATGAGACAAAGGATCTCACGTCCTTCTTGGTTTGTGGTCTCGGGGCTTTCTGTAGTTTCTCTAAATTCTTTGGGTCAGGGGTCATGTTTCCCTGAGAAACTGTGTGTCCCAAAAATTCCAATTCTTTACATCCAACGCAACATTTGGTTGGTCGGGCTGTTAAATTTGCCTCCCTAAGTCGATTAAACAGCATGTTCAGAGAGTCAATGTGTTCCTCAAATGTTTCTGTTGCTATAAGGATATCATCCATAAAATTTGTTATATATGGATTATTCAGAGGGTCCAATAATTTTCTCATCATTCTAGAGAAGACACTAGGCGCATTCTTCAATCCAAATGGCAATCTATTAAACTCATAGTGTCCTTCTGAGGTACTAAAAGCTAGGTATGGTCTAACCTCAGGCTTTACTGGAATCTGATAGTATCCTTTACTCAGATCCACTTTTGAGAAATATTTAGCTTTATTTAGTCTGGCAAACAGCTGATTTGTATCCGGCAATGGATCCACCTGTCCTTCTGTAATAGCAGTCAGTCTCCTGTAATCTATACAGAGTCTATGTTCTCCAGAGGGCTTCCTTAAGAGTACAACACCGGAACTATACGAAGATTCACTGTGCGAAATAATTCCTTCCTTCAACAGATAGTCTATCTCTTCCTTCAAAGCTTTCTCCTTAGCAAACGGAATCGAATATGGTTTCATACAGACAGGTGTGGGGTCTATCAGTTTCATATCATATTCCAATAGGTTTGTATGCCCTGGTCGGTCTGTTAACACCTCTGCATGATTATTTAGAACCTGTTGCACTCTCTCTTTCTGAGTTTTCGTTAAATGTGTACTGATTTTCACCTGTGCTGCTGTCTCACAGGGGGTGTAATGGATATTCAAATGATGAAAGTGGTTCCTTTTTCATCTCCATGGCGATGGACAAGGTCAACAAGTGTGTCTCTTCCTGATGTTCTCTTTCCAAATATTTCTTCAGGAGATTCACATGATAGATTTTTTCTTTCCCCTTCTTATCTATCTTATAATTTGTTCTAGACACCTTCTCTAAAACTGTATATGGACCCTGCCATCCAATTTGTAACTTATTCTGACTCCCGGGCAAAAGAAGCAGTATTTTCTCTCCCACAGCCAAATTTCTGTCTTTCGCCTTCCTGTTATAATAGGCAGCATGTTTCTTCCTGGCTTGTTTCAAATTTTCATTGGCAAGTTTCCAGCCAGTTTTTAAACGAGTGGTCAGCTCATTCACATATTGGTATGAAGATGTAATGTTTTCCTCTGCCTTTTCATCAGTCCACGTTCTTAACAAAGCTTCGAGTGGACCTTTTATTGACCTTCCAAACAATAATGTTGCCGGGGCCATACCGGTTGAACTATGGGGTACCTCCCGATAAGCAAAGAGGGCGGCGTGCAGGTACTGGTCCCATGTATCTGGTTTTTCGTGTGCCAACTTTCTCAGGATCGACATCAATGTGCCGTTAAATCTTTCCACTTGGCCGTTCCCTTGGGGATGGTACACACTACAATGGAAGTGTTTGGCCTGGAAGATCCTGAAAACTTCTTCAGTTAGTTTCCCCTTGAACTGAGAGCCATTATCAGTCAAGATTTGATTGGGAAAGCCTAACCTTGTGAAAATTGTGAGCAATGCCTCTGCCACATGTTTAGAATCAATCGATGACAGGGCTACTGCCTCTCCCCACATAGAACAAGTGTCCACCAGAGTCAGAATGTAGCTGTTCCTTCTCTTGGTTCGGGTGAGAGGTCCCACAAGATCCACGGCAACTCTCTCAAAGGGTGTTCCCACTATGGGCATTTCCCCCAGAGTTGCTGGTGCAGTCCAATGTTTAGGTGCTACTCGTTGGCACTCTGGACAGGATTTTACATATCGTTTGATATCTTCAGTTATTCCTGGCCAGAAATAGTGACAAGCTATTCGCTGTCCTGTTGCGCTGATTCCCATATGACCACTGAAGGGAATCGCATGCCCTAGTTCCAACACTTTAGTCCTATATGAAGTGGGAAGGACCAGCTGTCCGTGACCATTGGATTCAGATCCAGCCTTCCTATATATCAGTTTGTTCTTCATATAAAACTCTCCCTTGCCTGGAGGTGTATGAGATTTGGGCAACTTCTTGAAACATGGCTTGAGTGTTTTGTCCTCAGCCTGTGCCTTCCTCATCTCATCTGGGTGAGTATTTATTGGATTATCCTCCTCCTTTTTAGACTGTGATCTGGTCTGCACTGTTGCCAATATCACAGGTCTCTTGGGATTCCCCAAGAAGACATATCTACACCCCAATATCAGAGGGTAGATTGGCTCATTTATCACTGCTGCTTTTATGATTCCTTCCACATATCGCGTTTTCACTTTTATTCGGGCGACGGGAAGTGTCATGGTAGCTACATCCTTGGTTGCAGTTTGAATCTCCACTGTTTCTGTGGTGTATTGATCGGCCTGCACCAGGTGAGAACTCACAACGGAATCGTAATCTAAACCGGTATCATATAAACACCTTATAGTGACACCATTACAGATGACATCTTCACACACTGGGGGGTGGTATGGTTCCTGTAGTTCTTCAGGTTTGACCTTCTTTTCCTTTTTCCCCGATGTCATAGCAGCACAATGAGGAGGTTTCCTTCTACAATGGTCAGTGTCATGATTGTTCATCTTACAATTTTTACACCACCTTTTTCCTTGGTTGAAAGATTTTCTTTCATCATATTTCCTTTCATCGAATTGTGGGAATTTATTTTTATTTTCATACCGTGGCCTATCAAATTGGTGCTTACCTTTGTTTTGATCCTTAGGATCAAATTTATTAAAGTTCTGTGGTGCCCTAAAGTTATCCACTTGTTTCTTTTTATTACCTGTTACCTCTGCTTGAGCTGCTTGATACCTTTCAGCAACATTTAGCAACTCACCCAGCCTCTCTGCACCTTGTTCCATGAGAAACTTTCTCAGGTCTGGAGCCATGGACTCTCTTAATTGCTCTATAAGGACCATTTCCTTAAGATCTTGGGTTTTCCCCAGAGAAGTCCATTTCTCCAAGTATGTCTCTATTCGTGCAGAGAACTGGTGATAGGTTTCACCTGACAGTAGTTTCACCCGTGTGTTACCGGGGCCCGAAAGGGGAGCAAAGAATAGTAACACTGTCCCCTGCCAAGCATGTCGTAGAAGGCGACTAAGGAGGGTTGGGCATGGGGCCGGTTACCCCATCCTGTAAAAAAAAATTTAAACCACAAAAAACTTCAACAAATATGGACAAGTCAAATAAAGAAAATAAAACACAGCCATCCAAGACAGGGGAAGGTCCTCTCGCGGGGAGGCGTATGATGCAACACAGAGAAAGCCGAAAGGAGTCTGTGTTGCTGACTAACCTTCTTTCTTCTAGGAGAACTTCCAGATTTGGCACCTGGAATGTTCGGACATTGAACGAACAAGGGAAAGTGGCACAAGTAGCAGCAGAAATGAGGGAATACAAAATCGAGGTTCTGGGAATGTGTGAAACAAAGTGGAAGGGGGGTAGACAGGAAGAAACTCATCACAGGTGAATTGGTGCTGTCCTCAGGACACGAAGACGAAAGTTCACACCACAGTGAAGGGGTAGCTCTTATGTTATCTAAAGAAGCACAGAAAGCACTCATTGAATGGGAAGCTGTGGGACCCAGAATAATAACAGCTATTTTCAAAACAGCTAAAAAGAAAATTCATGTCAATGTCATCCAATGTTATGCACCAACTAATGACAAAGAAGAGTCTGTGAAAGAAGCATTTTATACTAAACTACAGGAAATTATGGATAAAGTAAAAAGAAGAGACATCACAATTTTGATGGGTGACATGAATGCAAAGATAGGTACAGTCAATACTGGATTTGAAGAAGTCATGGGAAAACATGGGCTAGGAGTAATGAATGAAAATGGAGAACTATTCGCAAACTTCTGTGCTTCAAATCAACTGGCTATAGGAGGAAGCATGTTTCCACATAAGAGAATACACAAGGCAACATGGATATCACCAGACCATAGAACAGAAAATCAGATCGATCATATATGCATAAAGAAGAAGTTTAGATCATCATTGCAGGATGTAAAGGTATATAGAGGAGCAGATGTGGCATCAGATCACCATCTTCTGATAGCCAAAGTAAAAATGAAACTCAAGAGATATGCAACAATGCAAAATTATAGACAACAGTTTAATGTAGGACAGCTAAGAAATCAAGAAACAAGAGACAAATTTGCGGTCACAGTATCCAACAAATTCCAAGTGCTCCAACAGTTGGAAGATGTAGAGAATACAGAAGACTATTGGCAGCAGGTCAAAACGGTATGGAAGGAGACATGTGAAGAAATACTGGGGAAAAGGGAAAGACAACAAAAAGCATGGATAACAACAGAAACCATCAATAAGATAAAAGATAGAAAAAACAAGAAAGCAGAGTTAAACACAAGCAAAACCAGAAGTTCCAAAGCCAAGGCTCAAGAAGTGTACACAGAAGCAAACAAAGAAGTAAAAAGAAGTATCAAAAGAGACAAGAGGAAGTATATTGAGGAGTTGGCAAGAGAGGCAGAAGATGCTGCAGCCAAAGGAAATATGAGAGAACTGTATAGCAGCACAAAGAAGCTAACAGGGAAATACAAGCAAACAAGTTGCCTCATAAAAGATAAGAATGGGAAACTGCTCAGCAATATACAAGAGCAAATGAAGAGGTGGACAGAATATTTTGGGGACCTTCTCAATAGACCAGCTCCACAAAACCCGCCGGACATCCAGCCAGCAGAAGAAGAGCTACAAATTAACGGTGAAAGACCAACGAAGGAAGAAATAAAGAAAGCCATAAAGCTTCTAAGAGAGATGGAAAAGCGTCTGGACCTGATAGCATTCCAGCAGAGGCCATCAAAGCAGATATCGACACGGCTACAGAGATGTTATATAAATTACTTGGTAAAGTCTGGGAAAAAGAAGAGATACCAGCAGAATGGAAGGAAGGATATCTGGTTAAGTTGCCTAAGAAGGGAAATCTACAAGAGTGCACAAATTATAGAGGAATAATGTTACTATCAGTGCCAGGAAAGGTATTGAACAGGATTATCCTTGAGAGATTAAAGGAGTCCATAGACAAGAAATTGAGAGATGAACAAGCAGGTTTTCGACAAAACAGATCATGTACAGACCAGATAGCCACTTTGAGAATAATAGTTGAACAAAGTCTGGAATGGAATTCACCACTATACATCGGATTTGTGGACTACGAAAAAGCATTTGACAGTGTGGACAGAGAATCACTTTGGAAATTGATGAGGCATTATGGAGTTCCCCTGAAAATCATTAATTTAATAAAGAAAACCTATGAAGACATGACGTGCAGAGTTCTTCATGAAGGACAGCTTACAGAACCATTTGGGATAAGAACAGGAGTGCGACAGGGATGCCTCTTGTCTCCATTTCTTTTCTTGCTGGCAATAGATTGGGTTATGAAATCATCGACAACACACAACAGAAATGGAATCCAGTGGACTCTGACTAAGCAGTTGGATGATCTGGATTTTGCTGATGATTTGGCTCTCCTGTCCCATAACCGTAATCAGATGCAGGACAAATTGAAAACACTCGATGAGAGGTCACAGCAATTGGGTCTGAAAATACACAGGGAAAAGACAAAAATAATGAGAATAAATGCAGGTAATGAAAACAGGGTTGAACTTGAAGAAACGCCAATACAAGATGTAGAATCATACACATATCTTGGCAGTAATATAGACAAAGTTGGAGGGACAGACAGCGATATCAAAATAAGAATACAAAAAGCAAGAGGAGCTTTCATTGCATTGGGAAATATATGGAGATCAAGAGAAATAGGATCCAACACGAAAATAAGAATCTTCAACTCAAATGTGAAGTCAGTCCTATTGTATGGCTCGGAGACATGGAGAACAACAAAGACAACAACCAAAAAGCTACAGACTTTCATAAATGGGTGCTTGCGTAGAATAGAGGGATTAAAATGGTATGACAAGGTTACCAATGTGGAACTGATGACAAGAACTGGACAAGTGCCAGTGGAACAAGAGATGAGAAGAAGACGATGGCGATGGATAGGACACACACTGAGGAAACCTGTTGATAGCATTACAAGGCAGTCCTTGTTCTGGAACCCCCAGGGCAAGAGAGGCAGAGGAAGACCAAGAAGTACATGGAGAAGAGAGTTGGAAACAGAGGTGAAAATGATGAGAACATGGAAAGAACTTGAGATGATGGCACGTGACAGGAGGACTTGGCATGTGTTTGTTGAAGGCCTATGCTCCTTTGGGAGTGGAGGGTTATGAAAGGAATGAATGACAGTAGTTTAGCATTTCTAAATTTGTTCCTATAAAATTCTGCATTCTTTTCATATCTTAACAAAAGAGCCTGCTTTAGCATGTCATAATTTTCCTGATCACCTCTGCTCATTTTTGCAAAAACTTCATAAGCTGCCCCACGAAGTCCTTGAGATAACTTTAAGCTCCACCTTTCTCTCTCTAACCCATACGTGGTAGCTAATAGTTCATACCTATTTAGGTAGCTCTCTATATCATTGTCTTTCTCAACAAAATGATCTAAATGAAAATTCATAGCTGAGGTTGAGGCTCCTTGGCTAGCAGTGGCATCAGAGGCAAAGGGACTGGCACCATTTTCAGGAGCATGGCCTTGAAACTCAAACTCCCTTAGTCGTAACTCATGTTCCCTTTGTAATCTTTTATCTTCTGCTTCCCTTTCTGCAGCTAATTTCTTCTCTTCCCTTTCTGCAGTCAATCTTCTTTCTTCTGCAGCCTGTCTTCTTTCCTCGGCTTCCAATGCTTTAGCCTCTTTGTCAGCCTCAATCTGCAACCTCTTAGTCTCAGCCTCAATCTGCAACCTCTTAGCCTCAGCCTCAGCCTCAAATTGTAACTTCTTAATTTCCCTTTCAGCCTCTAACTTTCTTTTGGCTTCAAACCTTCTTTCTTCGCGTTCAATAAATTTGTCACATTCAGTAGTGACATAGGCAACCATAACTTGCCCATCTAATCCTAACTCTTTTGCAGTCTGAACAGCAGCAGATCGAAATTTGGCTAGGTCCGCCATTGTCTATCAGGTAAGTTTATACAATGTCTAACTAACAATTCAATCTCTAAATATATATCTAATGGACAACACAGGCACCGAGAGCTCAACCTTATTTAATTCCACCCAAGGATACCTTTTTAATTCTTATTATTCCCTGAAGTGAATTACCCCCAATATTTGTAATAGGTAAAGATTCAAAATCCCGGACGAGCCCCCAATATATGTGGTGAAGTGGGATGTTATAAATATTTATAGGGGACATAGTGTACTGACTGAGATCAGCTGTGAAGGTATCTATATCTAATAAGAGTAGTGTATTATAGATAACCTTACTTGCTGCCACATATCTATACCTCATTTCAG
>JAMPIV010011987.1:0-35790 GCA_024509875.1 Oreohelix idahoensis
ATGGGGTATCATCTCTTTTGCGGGTTCATAAATATCATAATGGAACGTTGCTCCCTCTAATGTGCTTGTAAATAACGGTAAGGTCATCTTTAAAGAAATTAAACTTCATCCGAATCATAATCAGATGTCTCTGAGAAAAATTGAAAAATCAATCTCGGCTGAAATGAAGGACAAACCATCATTCTTCCAATATTCCTCTTCCTCTTGTAACACATGGTTCTCACTTTTTTCTTCCAATAATCCCTGACTATATTGGAGATGGCGGCTTTTATAAGTATTTCAACATCTTTTAATTTGAACGTTCTATTTTCTGTTGCTACCTGTTCCTTAATTTTAGCCCATACTAATTCTATTGGGTTTAAGTGAGAATGGTAAGGAGGTAATCTTAAACATCTGTGACCATGTTCATGGATTGCCTTGTCTATGTGAAATATCTTTGTATGCTGTGTCTTTTTTTTACAATTCCAAGTAATTCAGGTTCATGGACATTTCGTTGAATGGAATGTTTTTATGGTCAGCCAAATCTTTATTAAATACATCTTTAAAACTTGGTGAATTAGAAACTTTATCTTCTGGTGCCACAACGTTGTGATATGAGGCATTGTCCATTATCAAACACCACGGTCTATCCAAGGAAGGAAGTACATGATTCACAATCCAATCTTGAAATATCTTGCCATTCATCTCTGCATGGTAATCCCTATTATCTGTGGATTTTGAAACAAATATGAGTTCAGTATTATTTAGAAGCCCATGATGGCTGCTTCCTGGATGTGCAATTATTAGGCGCTGTCCTTTGCTGCTTGGTACTAGTCTCTTAGTTGTTCCATCAGATGATTGCCATTCTCGTTCATTACTGTGGTGCGCATTTATCCAAGTTTCATCTAAATACACAAAATCATACCAATCTCTTCTCATTTCTCGGCCCTCGCGTAAATCTCTGCTGCCCATTGCAACTATATGAGGCTTCTCACAAATAAGGTTTTCCTACCACCAACATATTTTTTTTTTCTAAAAGTGAATCCCAAACTCCTAAATAGTCCCCTCCATAGCAGTGTAGATTTGGAAATATCAATGTCATTATTCTTTCAACCAAATTTTCAATTTCCTTAAAGTCACTGCCTCATTATTGTGAAAACATATTGCAAATTTCTCCCCCCCCCCCTGCGGATCAATTTTTCAATCTGTCAAAATTAATCCACCAACTCCTTGGCCTAATTTTCGATAGTGTAAAAACACTGGAATTAGAACATTTCAGATGGCCCGCCTATCCAGCGGTGCAATGATCGGTATTGATGCATTAGTCCCCAAGGCGTGGAATAGTCCCTCTTTTGTGGGTTGTGAAATAGAATGATCTATAGTTTCCCCTCGAGTACTTCATTGCAGAAATACTACAAAAATCCTAATTTAGTGATTTGCTCTTAATGTCATAAAATGTATACGTCTCAGGTACTCATTTTTCCTTCATTAACCCACACTAATAACTTTTAGTGTAGACACACCCTCTGATTGACAATAGTGTGCGTTGCACCGGATATCACACTGTAATTATGTTTCAAGAAGTGCGATTTCACGCAATTTCAGTCAAAGATCATGCCTAACTCGGGTAAGATCAGTAACACTAATCTGTGCATAAGTGAATGATCGTAGGTAATTGACCAGAAGACAACATTTCAATATGTTTGAATGTGTAAGGTCTGGTCCCATTAACAGATAGCAAGTAAGATTATATAGGTGTAAGGTAGTGTACAGTATCCATGCAAGCTATACGTAAAGTTAGGTAAGTCAATATGGCACTAGCATTTCTAATGACATATAATTTTGATTCGGATATGATCTACGTAGCATTTCCCACTCACGACACCAGATTTCACGGACATGACGTGACCACCCCCGCATCTGACACTCGCATTTTGATACTTGGGCATACGCTAGTGACCCCACGCTCTTACACCATATCCTTACCATATCCGTACAAACCTCTAACCACTCACAAGTGACTCACATTACCTTATCACCACTTAAACCTGATTGCTCAGCTCACGCGTCGAATGTAACACACCCCCATGCTCACGTCTCCCTGGAGCACCAGCACCACCCCGGCCGACGTCAATATATATCGTATTTAACGACTGACAGGGATTAGGACAGGGAAAAACACGAGACCTGGCGAGACACACATATGACGGTCCGGCCTAAGCACCATGTTCCTAGGCGGCTCCATAGCCAACCCAGCACTAAAGGTGACCCGACCGAACTCGGCGAGAATGCTTGGCCTGAATTGCGAGGTACAACCTGTCCTCAGTACCGAAACAAGGGATACTCACTTTCAATACCTGTGACAGGGGGGGTGGGAAGAACCTAACTTTTACCGTTCTACGCCTTTCAGGCACTGAAAAACATAATCAGTAGAACGGGTAACTGAAGAGCCTGTCTGCTCGTTGAAGGGACAATGTTAATGATATAACAGGCACACCGTGAGCTTGAGTGTAACACGGAAAATCACGGATATCAAAAGATGGGTACAACGAAAAGCCACAAATGATCTACAGAGGATAATTTGATTACCATGCGGTACACGGACATACGAAACATTATGGAGGTAATGTCGATTCATATACTTGAACCATCTCGAAAATTGTTAAAACCATAAGTGTTTTAACGAGGAAAAATTGTTTCCCTCGAATTTGACAAGTCATTTGTTCTCCTCTATAAAGAATTGCAAAGTTGCAGACAAGTGACGATCAACAAGTTGCAAGATATGAATATGACGAAAAGCTGCATCACATTGCATAACGCACTACTGCTGATTTGTGGATACAACGAAGCTTAAAAAAATATGAATCAAACGATACCCTAACGTAATGGCCAAACGTGCTAGACAAGAACCCCCCCCCCCAAAAAAAACAGGTTTTATTCTTGAGGAGACTAGAGTTAATTAATGACAAGCTAAATTTTGTGGTCAATTTACTCAACCATTCACACAAACCCCTCGGTATATATCTGTGGCTAGAGCATTTGGTAAAACATACTAATTTGCATAAGAGGACATCTTCAAACAGGCATAGTTATCTACGACTAACCAAGACAATGTCACATCCGAGATAAAGGTGCTGGAACATCATATGCAAAGATGATTGTGGACGACGTGACGATTGAACGAGACACATGGTATCTGACTTTACAACCAAACATCAGTTGGAGTAGAAACCATAGTTGTTTGATTGGCTTTTCCTTTACAAGCTTAGAAAGTGAATTAACATATCGCCAGTTTTTATTACAACTCATAACCATAGTCCTCAGGAATCCTACAGTTGACCGCTTTAAAGTATTATCAATTGCAATTAACAGATACCTTACACAGATATACTTCCCGGCCTGACTCCTGTTTTTTATTGCTGCAACATTGGCATATTTGTCTGCTGGGGTCTTACGAGCGTCGTTGAATGAGTCTTCACATGACTATGTGTAGCCCTTATTGCATCAACCTGTCTCAATCCTGGCACGGTAACCAGAAATGTTATTTTTTTAATCCATGACAGCATTAAGAAGAAATTTCACTTAGTTGTTTCATTATGGCTGTCAAACCCTGATGCTAAAATCAGGATATATCCATGTGACTGGTTCAAAAAATGGCAGCGTTATGGTCAGATTCAAAGGTTTAAACTTCTAAGACTTAACCCCAAATCCTACCTCAAGCATAAGCTCCTGACTTCTGAGTTACATCCTTGGTAGACTCCCTCGGAGGTTAGAAGACTTCTAAATTTTCCTTCTATTATGCTAAAGAGTGAATCTTGTTGCGAAGTAACACCTGGAGAATATGACCCACAAATCTATGAAGTACTCTTCTGTTGGCCACTGTTGGACCACTAATGAATTCAGAAGCCAATGGAAGCACCTCCCTTGACACCGCCCAAAGCTGTGATAATCAACAAATATCTCTATGGATACCGGGGATGTTCTGATAACAACATTTTGTGTGCGCTCATAATCTCCAAGCTCACATCCGCAAGTTAGTTGAACTACATTTATTGTGCGCAGCGTTGAACTTTAGTGCATTATTCTATTGTCAGCACACGCTTTTTCCCTACTGGTCATTGTTCACTGTGATTCCATGCTTCGATGCATGAACAGGTCCAGACAAGCGTATCACCCATCCCTAGGGCCTATATTAATTGTGTCCCCAAAACGTGATAATACCACATTCAATCAATCAATCAATACCCTTTAGCTACCCGAGGAGCATAGGCCTTCAACAAACACATGCCATGTCTTCCTGTCCCGTGCCATCCGCTCAAGTTCTTTCCATGTTTTCCTCATCATTTTCCCCTCTGTGTCCAGCCTCTCTCTTTGCTCCATGTGTTATTTTTGGTCTACCCTGATCTGCCTCTTCTTTCCCTGTGGAATCCAAAACAAGGACTGCCTGTTAATGCTATCAACAGGTTTCATCAATGTGTGTCCTATCCATCGCCAGCGTCTTCTTCTCAACTCTTGTTCCACTGGCACTTGTCTGGTTCTTGTCATCAATTTCACATTTGTGACTTTGTCATACCATTTCAGTCCTTCTATTCTACGCAAGCACCCGTTTATAAAGGTCTAGCTTTTTAGTTGTTGTTTTTGTTGTTCTCCATGTCTCAGAGCCATACAATAGGACTGACTTGACATTTGAGTTGAAGATTCTTATTTTCGTGTTGGACTTGATTTCTCTTGTTCTCCATATGTTTCCCAATGCAATGAAAGCGCCTTTTGCTTTTTTGTATTCTTATTTTGATATCATTGTCTGTCCCTCCAACTTTGTCTATATTACTACCAAGATATGTGTACGATTCTACATCCTTTAGTGGTGTTTCTTCAAGTTCAATCTTGTTATCATTTCTTGCATTTATTCTCATAATCTTTGTCTTTTCCGTGTGTATTTTCAGCCCACTTGTTATGACCTCTCATCAAAAATTTTCAATTTTCTCTTGCATCTGATTATGGTTATGCTGGACAGAAGAAGCCAAGTCATCTGCAAAATCCAGATCATCAAGCTGTTTAGGCCAGATTCCACTGCGATTCCATTTCTAGTTGGATAATACCACATTGACTCCAGAGTAAATCCGAGCACGAAGCGTTTGTTGGCAAAGATTGCATAATTAGTCTTCCGCACTCGAACCCCAGGATTTAGGTCGTAATATATAGATAAACGCAATCTTGGAAGACCCCATATTATAGTACTCTAGGTTTTTTGGCCACTGTTGGAACACTATGCAGAGCAAAGGGAAGGCAACCCCGTGACACAATTCATAGTTATTGATAGTGAATAATGTGGTGTAACATCCCACATCCGGACCCAGCACAATTTGTTTTTCTTGAGACTTATTGTGAACCAACGTCCTAATGCATGCTTGGCTGAAGCGTACTTCACTCAAGTTCTGAAGCAAACGATCTTCAACAATTACCGTGACTCATTATTTGGAAATCAAGCGGCTACCGACGTTTCGATACATCGAGATTTGGCTGAATCGGTAGCTCGTTGTGTGTCCGATTGGCTAAGGCACTAAGCGGTTAGAGCGTTTTGCCATTATAACGGCAAATTACGGCTTCTGGGATCGATACCTGGTAGCGTCACGCTCCATCTTCTTCTTCTTTGATCCATAGCCGCCAACCATCAAAGCAGTCAGTGCCATCACGCCGCGGTGGCGTCTTGTAGGGCAGCAACAAATTGATTCCACTTGCTTTATTCCCCCCCCCCCCCTTTTTTTTTTCCTTTCTTTACATTTGCTCTTAATTTTAGGTCGGCGGCCATCCTTCGCTACAGTGCCCCAACTCTGGTTCATTTTATGCGTCTCGGCTTCCACAGCTCTCCGCCTAGTTGTTTTTGGTCGGCCTCATCTTTATGCTTTTTTCCATCGAGGGGTCCATAATATAGCTGTTCTCGTGATGCGCATCAGGGTCACTCTGAGGACAGAATGCCCAACCCCAACTGCTCCAGCGTCTGCCAGCTATGATGGTGTGCATGTCCTCTCTGGTTACTCCGCAATAAGTATTCTTTGGTGCGCATTCGGCCAAAAGATTCGGAGAATTTTCCTTAGGCAGATTGTGTGGAAGGAGGACAGTTTCGACATTTCCTTCTCTGTAGCTCTCCAACATTCCGCACCATAGAGAAGCACAGAAAGTACACAGCTCTCATACAGTCTTAATTTGGGACTGTGTGGATTGCTGTACTGGGAATACGTCACTATATATTGTTGAGACTAGCAAAGGCTGTTCTTGCCTTTATTCATTATGTTGTAAATGGTCCTTGCTTGTTTCACCATCATGGTAAGTAATCCTAGGTAAGCCACTTCTGTACACACACCAATTGTGGTGTCACAAAGGCACAAACGTGAAAATAAAAACTACGTATAACATATATTGGGACAATTGGGGTTGACCAACACGTTAAGTATAAAGGTTTTTTATTATTCATTAAACTAAAGGTACAACATCAATCATGTTACATTTATAAAGCATAGTTATAGACAAGGGTGGGAAAAATTAGTACCTCAATAGGCCCTCCCCTCTTGTAAAGGAAAACAACGCACAGAAAATTACTCTCAGAGGTAATTAACCCACAGAAAATTACACTCAGAGGTAATTAACCCACAGAGAGATTCAATTTTAACACTGGGATATGCACTAATCAGTAAGGGTATAGGAACAGGTTCTTAATTATTAATCTATCCCGTGACTAAGCAAGTTAGGGAAAAGGGGGTGAGAAAAAACTCAGAAAAAAAGAAATTAAGTATACTGATGTTAGCAAGAAAAAAGAATTAAGGATATCTAATTTCGTTCATTCAATGCACACACACAGTGGCCACTCTCAACTGCACTTCTTCATCATCAGTTGCCATCTCCACAACGGAGGTTGGCTGTAATGGATCTCCAACGTCTTCTGTCTCTTGTCTTGGTGGTACACTCTGATAGACTCTTTCCCGTCCATCTCTTGATGTTATCTTCCCACTTATAGCGCTGTCTTCCCCTTGCACGTTTACCTTCAACTCTCCCTTCTGTTATGGTCTTCTGCAAGGTGTTATGCCTTTTTATGTGGCCAAAGTATTTTAGCTGCCGAACTTTGACCTCTCTCATTAGTTCTCTTTTCATACCTAGATTTTCTAGGACCTCCTTATTTGTTTTCATCTCTTTCCATGAGATACGCCCCATTCTTCTATATATCCACATTTCAAGAGCCTCAATTCTTTCTTCCAAATGCTTATTCATCGTCCATGTTTCTGCACCATACAGAAATGCAGAATATATATAACACTTTATGATTCTCAGTTTTAATTTATGAGATAACTGTTTGGATGTCAGTATATGTTTCATGTTGTTGAATGTAGCTTTGGCCATTCCTATTCTCTTTTTGATTTCTGTTTCACATCTGCCATCTTCTGTTATTATATGACCAAGATATACGTAGCTCTTGACTTGTTCCAGGATTTTCCCATTTACGCTTATCTTTAATGTGGGTTTATCGTCTGTTTTGCTAATTATCATAGTTTTAGTTTTCTCAATATTAATGTCGAGTCCATATTCATGACTTATACTGTTCACTTGCTTCACTAGTTCTTGTAACTCCTGTTCGCTTTCAGCTAACAACACGGTATCATCTGCATATCTAAGGTTGTTTATTGATCTTCCACTGATGTTCAGTCCTGGTATTTCCTGTATCTGTTTGAAAATTTTTTCGGTGTATAAATTAAATAGGCAGGGGGACAGCACACAACCTTGTCTGACACCTCTTTTTATGTCTATGTATGGTGAATAATTCCTTCCCGATCTTACTGTGGCAGTTTGCTCCCAATAAAGGTTACTGAGTATTCTTATATCTTTTCCATCAATACCTATGTCTTTGAGGCATTCAATTATTTTCTCATGATGGATTCTGTCACTTACCAATCGTTGAATCAGGCATTCCATGGAATAAAAGAAAACTCTAGCATGCACTAAAGAATCAGAGTCTTTGCTTTGTCTATTGTAGCCCCAGACTAACGGGGTTTGCTGTCTGCTATTTTTCCGTAGTCGCTGAAATCAAGGCGTTATTTTTTGTTCCAGGATATTCCTCTTTTCACTGCAGTTAGTGTTTGGAATAAGGGTTCTAGGGGGTGGCACTGTCCTCAGGATTATATATATATATATATATATATATATATATATATATATATAATATATATATATATATATATATATATATATATTTATATATATATATATATATATATATATATATATATATACTGCTCAAAAAAAGTTAAAGGGCACTTTCAATTTTTAGGTCATTTCAAATAAGCCATTTTTTTAAAAACCTGAACACTCAGTCAAAAAAGTTTTGCTGCATTTTGTTGCATGCTTAAACAATGTTTGTTAATCTGACAATAAATCAAATCTGTGTTACGTATGTGTACCTCCAAGGTAAATCAAATGTACGTGGTGGAAAGGGAAATAATGCATGTTTGAAAATGCTTCCTATGGCAAAGCCTGTTGATAAAATTGCTGAAATTTGCTTTTCACGTGCAAGTCGTGACTATAGTGAACACATGTCACCCACTTTTCGGAAGGAACGGGCAATGGGTATGTATATATATATATATATATATACTGCTCAAAAAAAGTTAAAGGCCACTTTCAATTTTTAGGTCATTTCAACTAAGCTGTTTTTTTTTTAAAAACCTGAACACTCAGTCAAAAAAGTGTTGCTGCATATATATATATGGGTCCGGTGGGGTCTCGCCGCTGGTGGCTAAGACACTCTATGGCGTGATGAACAAAAGAACTTTAGGAAAAAAAATGATATTAGTCGGCTGTTCAATGAGTGATGGCGGAGTATGACCTGTGAGTTTTTCTTTAGGTGGTTAATCCAGTAGGAATAACGTTTACTGTCATGTGTAAAATATAGTGATATAAACTCTGCTACAGCAGATCAGTAATATTTATGGAATGGCTTCTGGCAATGTTCTTCTCCAGTTATACTTTAAAATGGCTTATTGTTAAAGTTCTTGGTAGTACTACTCTCATGGATGGAGAGGTGGACCACATAGGGGTCACAACACAAAGATTTAGCCACAATAATCGCTGGATGGTGTATGAACCAAAGTCAGTAAGACCATAAGAAACGCTAGGACGCAAGGTATGACCAGCCTATATGTAGAAAATAGATAAACATGAAATCATAATATAAATCATATCCTGACACGCGTTAATTTTTAGGTAAGACTATTTTAACCACTCCGGTATTTAATTATATATTTAAACAAAAACCCGCGAGTGTCTAGTTTATCTTAACGGTTTTTCACGAGATATGTACACTAGTAGTTTAGAAAATTACACACGTATGAATAGAATTAAATTGCGTTACCTCAATTATCAATCGCCTAGCGGCTATTAATTAATTTGAAGCATCTCTCACTGGGGACATAGCGGGTAATTAAATTTTACGTTTATAGCTGGTAAAATTAGCTATATGTTTATTTAATACGTTTAAATTAACACAAAAATCCCAGTGAAATATAATGAACTTTAACACATTAAAACACTTAGTGGCTAATAACTATTATTACTGCAAATCAAGAAACTGAAATAAATCTCCACGTATTTCTATAAGAAATCCAGATAAATAAGACTCCAAAAATGCGCGCTAGACCATTCAAGAAATCCTAATAGCAAACTGACAACTGAGTTCGGAGAGATTGGCATATATACTAAAACGCTGGATTCTTTTTCCTTAATGCTAAAATTAACACCTCTCGTCCAGTTTGGGGCATTTTGCTGTTCGTTTCGCGAATCGAAGTCTATTTTCACGCCTTTTTCCCGACATGATGGCCGCTTCGCTAGCGGCTGGCGTCTTTAAGGTCCGTTCACTCGGTGAGTAAATTTTGTCTCTTAGAGCACGATCAAAGGGATGCAGTCGGTAAAAAATGGTCAACGCCCCTCTATTTGCAATTACCGATCCGTTCTCTCTTAGGGAGCTACAAAGCCCGTTGCCTCGCCCTCCCGTGTTTCAGGGATCAAGCGCTGACGTGATGGCGTAATCTGACAGCCGGTAAACCCCTTGTTGCCCATCCCCATTTTAAAGAAAAGTCACGAGAGATAAGAATATTTGTATTAATAGTGCTTGAAAACAAAGACAGGAGGCGTGGCTAAACTAAGAATCGGACAGTTGGCAATAGAGAGACCTGGCTACCACGTGTTTACCTGTGCATGCTTAATTAGCCAGCGAGAGAAATCCACGTTTGATCGTTGCTTGAACCCAAATAATGAGGGCCCCGATGAGAAAAAAGTGGATCTATCAGGGTTGCTCAATTTTCCTCTGTCACACTTACGACAGTATAATAGTGAAAATTTCGCCTACACGAAATTTAATTTTGCTAGTTTATTTTTGCTGAAACCTATCACAGTTTAGGCTAGATTTTTTTCAATTTAAAGCCAAGCATCATATGGGACATCTTAGTTTAATATATTTTCATCTAGGCATGGTTATAATTATTGACATGGCATATTTGGAAGTGTAAGTAATTGTTACTCTTGCTGGAAACAATTATTTTTTATCTACTGACCTAATACCCTATTCTTCTTGTAATCAAGACAAACTTCAGAGTGGCATGTTTTCTGCTGGTCATTCCCACAAAATTAAACTTTAGTTATCTTTTAAATTAGCATCTTACACGAATCCGACAATATCTGCCCGTCGCTTCTTTTTAATTGAGCGGAAGCGACTACGTAGCACGAATGTAGTGTTCAGACAACTTAACTGCTGATAACATCCTCTGAAACTAACGTCTGAGTGTATCTAAACAAACACTCCAGGCTTGCTTCCTCGCGGGCAGTTTTACGCTGTTGTTGTTGCCACACATAGCAAACGTTTCATAATTAGGAAGATAAACATGCCATGAGCGGTCAAGCGTAAAAAAGGTGGATAGTTACCTTAGGGGAACGGCTTACTACAAAAGTAATTACCAGCAAAGTATTTACGTAGAGTAGCCTATCAAAACGATGGACAGAAAAATGAATCGGTTGACTGACGTTCTGAGACTAACACTTCTTCTCAACTCATGCCAGTAAATATCATTACAGTATGTGCCTAATGGAATAAACAACCCTTTGTTGTTCCCAGGGGTGTCTAAGGAGATAAAGGAAGAATAAGCTTACTGCTCCCTAAAGCATGTCGTAAGATCAAAAATATGAGGTTGTGCAAGGGCCTGGCAACATCATCTTGTAAAAAAATTGCTACAAACACCGTCGCTGTTAGAGCACATCAATACTTTGGTGCTGGATTTCTGGACATGAATGGGGGCTGCATGCTTTCATAAGGAAAAGGGCAACTATGTTAATGGAGATGACAGAAAATGATGAAGATGAAAGAAATTTATGAAGATGAAAGAAATTGATGGAGATAGCTAAATTGGGGTTTTTGTTGGGAAAAAAAGCATTATTTAACTGCTCATGAGAAAAATAAAGAGCAACAAAAAAGAAATAAATAAAATAATGAAAGAAAGAAAACAAAACTAGTTATTTATATTTGCTCAGAATATATAAATAATTCAGAAATTTTCACTAAAACCCATGGAAACAACCAACGGAGTTTCTGTGACCACTGGCATACTAAGAAAGATGTGAGGGAGAGATGCTCCCTGGATGACAGCCAAGAAGGAGGTGCCATCGGACAGTACTGTGACAGTAATGTTTAATAATCTGCTTGTCAGCCTAATGTATTTTTTCTATGCGTTAATATATTGGGATGGGAGTGCCAAACGTTGGGTCCAAAGGTACCAAATAATTTAAAAGCGCCCCTGACTGGACTATTGCGTAACAATGCAGGTCTGGAACGCCTGGTAGTTACTTACTTCTTCTTCTCTTCCATCCTTAGCCATCAACCGGCAAAGCAGTATGTGGCCAGTACGCCTAGTGGCGTCTTAGGGCAACAACAAATTGATCAATCTATCGCTGTTTCCATCACGCCTAGTGGCGTCTTTGTGGAACAAAAACAGACCAAACAATCTATCATTGTTTCCGTAATCAGATTGGTTGGCAAGCAGGTGATCAGCCCACTGTGCGAAGTTTTTACGGGATGGGGTAAACAGCCCCATGCCCATACCCTCCTTAGTCGCCTTTTACGACATGCGTGGTAGGGTGCAGTGTTACTATTCTTTGCTCCCCTTTCGGGCCCCGGTAACACACGGGTGAGTTACTTACTTAGTCATTTCTTATCTACCCTGGGGTGTAGAGTTTTACCAGAAAGAGCGCCATACTTTCCAATCTTCCTTCTCGCCTGGTTCCAGTCTAGTCCTCGGTCCTTCTGAGATTGTTTAATGTTGTCTGGGACCTGGTTTGGTTTAGTTTTAAGGACCATCTTCACTGCACTCTGATAACTCCATCAGTGCTCCAATCTCCTCCCTTAGATCACACAAGGAAGATCTCAGCACAGTGTACGAACTTCGTAGCACCGGCAAGGATCCTAGTGTATGTATAAAAGAATCACACATTCTATAAATATTTTTGTGATGGGTTGGTGTCTAATTTTTATTTTTTTTATTTTGTCAGTGTAGCGGCCTTAGGCCTACTCTTTACGATTTCCAACTGCCGTGGGATTATTAACGTGTATAACTTGCACACGGGACCTCCTATTTGTTCGCCCTTATCCGAGAAGGCTAGCATCCGATCTCACTACCCAGAAGACCAGTGGGGAGTATGGCATCATAAGGACCTCTGGTTCTGGAAAAAAAATGTCCATAAACTATATTCCCGCCACTGGGAATCGAACCCGGGACAGTTAGAATTCGAGGCGGACGCCATACCTCTTAGCCACTCCGAACCCCCTGGTACTGATTATAAACTGTTAAAAGCTAAACAGCCTTAGAGTGTTACTGGCGAGCAAGAAAGCCCAACTTGATGTATCTCAATCATGAATATTACGCTTGTGAAAATAAACAGAATGTGATATTATTACAACTATGAACAACTTCGATTACATGAAAAAAAAATGATACGCCATTAATATTTACAAGTTACGTGATAATAGCTCTTACACTTCACTAGAATAAACAGAAAACCAGTTTTTTCTCACAAACAACTTCCTTCTTACGAGAACAACTTCCTGGAGTGTCGTGATAGCTATCGTCTTCTTTACCGGATCAAGGTGACTGACTGAAGTTCAATAACTTGAAAGGTCAAAATCGGGTATGGCTCTATCTCTACTTCCAAAGACATTTTTGTTTTGAAGCCTAACCTAGTGACACATTTATACTAATTTGCTTCCTGGATCGACCATGTCTTCACTAGTGGATGGCGTAATTTTTTGGAAAAACTGGTTTTCTGCCTACTCAATATCTTCTGCGAAGGTGTATGCATTTTGATAATTCATTTCCTTGAAAGACACAATGTAAGTTACTTATTGGGAAAGGCCAGCTCTAAACAGACATTGTCGGTTACAAATATAGTCAGTTAGTTGCCTCCTCCAGTCATAATTGACTAACTTTATGGAACGCCCTTGGAGTGATAACCCTCTGCTGCATTTTGACCTGGTTTTCCCTGGCGTGCTATTTTATCTTCTGCTTTTCTCCCAGTCTGAAGCTACGCCGTAAGGAGTATCTACATTTGGTGCGATCGGCAGCTTTGTTCTTCCGGTACGCTGGATTTGTGTTAAATAAATAATGAGGTAAACCTGAGTCCTGTGGACTTAAAGGATGACACTAGACAACGGAAAAGAAATATATGTGATAGGCTTACCGGGAATCGAACCTAGGACCAACCAAACGGCGCCATCGCCTTGCTGTAAAAGTAAATCGTGAAAGGACTCTCCGCCAATTCTGTACCCCTAAAAAAGTGCGTGATTGGCTGAGGTCATTCTCACAATACCAACACAATTATGGAATATAACAGTGGTGTCGTGTCTCTCTTGCACACATATTTGAGCCTCAGCTACAGTCTGGCCGTTCTTTTGCTGCCAGTTATCCGTAGAAAACATTGTTGGGATAGTTAAAGTATCTGCACACACACACACAAAGTTAGAACGACAACGAACTGGCGACATTCTTCATGGATACCTGCTGTACCAATACATTTCACCATTTTCATGAGAAATACTCGTAATTTTCATCGGTGCATAAGGCAGAAATAAGCAGTGTCTCTCCAAACTAAAGCTAATCTGTTAGTTTCAGTCTCTTCTAGTGTATCTGCCTTGGTTTTGTAAAACAATAACTACAAGACAAACTTCCGTATTCGCTTTTCTCTAGAGAATCGTCTCATTTTCGAAATAGGTTGCCTTTCTCTTGATGGTCTAAATGTCCAACATCATTTTGCTTAACTCAGTTATTCATTGGCTTTTTTTCTATTTCATATGTCTTTATTTCATCCGACGCTTTTTCACGATCTTTCTTTCATGAAATTTGTGTTTCCTATCGTGACCTATTTGTGTATTTTTATGACGTCACTTTCATTCACGCTGACTGACGCCATTGTGTTCATAGCTTCATCCGATCTTTTAGCGAAGATTGTCATAGTAGGACTTCTTGTTTTGTTTGCAGTGTATATTGTATTTTTCTTTAACCTGTCTATATTTCTTGTCCTTGTTGCCTGTTCGTAACTGTGGATGACGAAGGGTGAAAACCGAAACGTCCTGTGTTTCCCGTGTACCGTTAATTTGTAAAACTGCTTCAATACCGTTTTATTTGTTAATATATATATGTATATGTACACCTTCAAGATATATGTGCATCGGACTGGCAATCTAATAAATTAAAATTAAAATTTCTAAAGACGCAACCGCTGCAAAAGCACGTGCTATAATGTATGCTTTCTGCAACAACAACAACAAAAATGTTTTGATGGCTCTATTTTCCATTTGGAGTGAAAAGCGAGGTGATGATGATGATTCAGAGTTGTTGCTCTAGATCATCTGCGACTAACAACCTTCAGTATTCCATGTTTCATTTAACTAAAACAGTAACACTCTTTTTTTCTGTAATCCTCAACATAAAATAGAGGGATCCTACAACAAGTGGAAAAGAGAACTGGAGAGAGATATCAAAACGATAAGAAGACATGAACAACACTTGAACGTCTGGTGCAGGACAGATGGGCACGACATGAAGTAACCGAACTTGAAGACTGTCGTGGGCTCATAGAGATGCCTAGAAAACATGTCTAGGGATTTAACGTTAAAACTGAAATACAACAAAGCTACAAGTGCCAAGCATCATTTTTCCTTTGCGCTCCTAACAGATAAGTATGCTGAGAGCCTCCTTGAGTGATCTAAAGGAGGAGATCGGAGCACTGATGGCTTTGTCTGTGTGCGATGGCGATGGTCCTTGAAATCCAAACCACACCAAACCAAAATGTAGCCACAAATTTTGATGATTCCCTTGCAGGACGTCTGCAGCAATCAGTCACATACTCTTCCACTGCTGGTTTCTGTAATAATTTGTTTTACATGATTTTTGTTGCCATTGCCATCCACGATCTTGTAGTAGTCGCTTTGTACGACATACTTGAGGGACCAGTAGTCCTGCTCTTTATTTGTCTCTTCAGTGACCCCCCCCCCCCCCCCGGGAACCCAGCGGGGCCAAGTTCCAATAAACGTCAAATAAAACAGGATCCAACAAGGCGAGTAACTTTCAAACACGGACTAATAACGATTCATATGTGCTGATTCACAGTTCATGTACAAACAACAGTGGCATGGCTCAAGTTCATGACCTCAGTTGTCAGATTCATATGTGCTGATTCACAGTTCATGTACAAACAACAGTGGCATGGCTCAAGTTCATGACCTTAGTTGTCAGATTCTTATGTGCTGATTCACAGTTCATGTACAAACAACAGTGGCATGGCTCAAGTTCATGACCTCAGATGTCAGATTCATATGTGCTGATTCACAGTTCATGTACAAACAACAGTGGCATGGCTCAAGTTCATGACCTTAGTTGTCAGATTCTTATGTGCTGATTCACAGTTCATGTACAAACAACAGTGGCATGGCTCAAGTTCATGACCTCAGATGTCAGATTCATATATTAATAAGATCCACTCTGTCAACAACTCGACAGACGTTTCAAATCATTATTGGTAATCAGCTTCCTCAAGGAACACAGGACTTCAATAAAGTTATACCAAGTTTTTCTGTCCGGTGCCATCCGCTCAACATCTTTCCATCCTCTTCATCCCCTTTATGACTGTCTCCAGTTCACTTATCCATCTGTTCCTGAGTCACCCTCTATCCCTCTTACCCTGTGAATTTCATTTTTTTTCTTTCCTTAATCAACGGTACTTGGGCTTTCATCCCTTCGGCCCAATGACATGTCATTGCGAGGCTGGGAACCTGAGGACTTTCCTTCCAACCCGGTCAGGAGCTTCGCTCCTTCCCATCCACATAGGGTTTATCTCAGGAGCCGTTCAGGTTATTCAGTCAAAATCCCGGTCGATGACACTCCTACAAATGACCGCGCCCGGGCTTGAACCTTGAAAACCTGGTCGCTAGCGCAACGTTGTAACCATTATACCAGCGCGGCTCCCCGTGAATTTCATAACAAGGACTGCCTGGTAATGCAATCATCAGGTTTCCTCAATGTGTATCCTATCCATCACCAGCGTCTTCTTCTCGTCCCTTGTTCCACTACCACTTGTCTGGTTCTTGTCATCTCTTGTTCCACTAACACTTGTATGGTTCTTCCCATCTCTTGTTCCACTAACACTGGTATGGTTCTTCTCATCTCTTGTTCCACTAACACTTGTCTGGTTCTTCTCATCTCTTGTTCCACTAACACTTGTCTTGTTCTTGTCATCTCTTGTTCCACTAACACTTGTCTGGTTCTTGTCATCTCTTGTTCCACTAACCCTTGTCTGGTTCTTCTCATCTCTTGTTCCGCTAACACTTGTCTGGTTCTTGTCATCTCTTGTTCCACTAACACTTGTCTGGTTCTTGTCACCTCTTGTTCCACTAACACTTGTCTGGTTCTTGTCATCTCTTGTTCCACTAACACTTGTCTGATTCTTCTCATCTCTTGTTCCACTAACACTTGTCTGGTTCTTGTCATCTCTTGTTCCACTAACACTTGTCTGGTTCTTGTCATCTCTTGTTCCACTAACACTTGTCTGGTTCTTGCCATCTCTTGTTCCACTAACACTTGTCTGGTTTTTCTCATCTCTTGTGCCACTAACACTTGTCTGGTTCTTGTCATCTCTTGTTCCACTAACACTTGTCTGGTTCTTGTCATCTCTTGTTCCACTAACACTTGTCTGCTTCTTGTCATCTCTTGTTCCACTAACACTTGTCTGGTTCTTGTCATTGGTTCACATTAAGGATCATGTTGCGGCAAGATGGATGGAAGATAATTAATCAGCTCCCAGAAAATAGAAAACACAATTGGTGAACTATGTGTAGGGATGGAACCAGGACAGATCAGATAGTTAACTGCACAGATATAGATGGTAGCTGTAGAAGAAAGCTATGAAGTAAGTGACTTCTCACTAGATTTATCTCATGCTCCAATGGTATCCTTCTTAAAAAGTATTGTGAATGCAGCTCGTTAGTTTTACCTACCTGTTTAAATATTAAATATTCTTTTTCAATTCGCAAAAACAACAAAAATTTAAAATCAATAACTGGAATTAAACAGAATTAACAAGTGCCATTTTATCAAATAAATCAATACACTTTAATTATATTATATATATATATATATATATATATATATATATATATATATATATATATATATATATATATATATATATATATATATATATATATATATATATATATATATATATATATATATATATGTGTGTGTGTGTGTGTGTGTGTGTGTGTGTGTGTGTGTGTGTGTGTGTGTGTGTGTGTGTGAGTGTGTGTGTGTGTGCGGTTAAAAACCAAGCCCAGAAAAGCACTTTAAGCTTTTGTTGCTAGCATATTGAAGTCCTGATCAGAACTCGTCCTGAGAAGGACCAGCTTGCCGAGTACATGCTGTTCGGTGATTGTTTTCAGGTTATTTTCAGTTGAAGACCAACTTCAGTTGTCAGGGTGGTTTTGGGGGTGTTAAGACAAAACACAAAGATGTAGATTTATGTCAATTGTCGCGGAATTTTACCGTTTAATATTTCGTCCATTTCCCTTTTTCTCCCTCCTCTCTATTATTTCTCATTTTCGCTGCACAGAACTCCGTGCTATAGTCATTGTTTCCATTTGTCACACTTCACTTTTTGTGTCCAGACAAGCGTATTGCCTATCCCAAAAGATTAATCGAATCACTAAACATGATAATACCACATTGACTCCAGGTAATGCGAGCATGAAGTGTTTGCTCAAGACTGCATAATCACTTCCAATCCAACAGTAGAATCGACTTGAAATACGGGTTTAATTGTATAAACCACGATTTGTCTAGACAGGCAGTCGCATTTGTGACAAGCCATTTGAAAAACAATTAGAGGAAATGTCTGATAAGCCAGACACGCAGACTTCCGAAATTACCTGAGATAATATTATGGGTAATCTCAATCTTGGGAGATATTCGTAGAAGTGATTTTTCAAATGTAATGATGGAAACATGCGGAAATCACAATTCCATATAGGGAAAGAAACGTATGAATTGACTACTTTGGTGTCATGCAGAAAATAAATTCCATAAGGAATGTTCTGACTTAACCAGCACTTTTTGAATGCCATTTGTTAGCATTTGAGAGGCTGATTTACATTCATTCTCATTGAAAGGCTGTCGGAAATGCCATGAAGTAAGCAACATGTGAGCGCGGACTGGAAGCTGCGAATATAACTTAGCACATTTCGGACAGACCCCACTGCATTCCTGAATCGTCAAGTAGACAGTTCGGACTGAAGCAAGGAAGCAACAGAAGTAAAGATTCTGACGTTAAATAGGACCGACTTAGTGGAACACCTGTGAACACTACAGCAAGGAAACCCTAAGTTATTCATACAAAAACCGGACTTATACAGGACTTACGCACAAAGCTGCAGAGGGATTTTTACTAGAATTAAATACCTTGACGTGTGTTCTCGGCATCTATATCAAGTTGCCAAGATTATTTACCTGAGCAAGAAAGAAGTCTAAGATTCCTAGTTACTAGGGTGAGTTGTAATATTTTTCTTATGCTTTGAATTTGACATGTTTATGGTGTTAAAGATTCATACTAGGCTGGCAACCTCAGCAAGTGAAAAGGGTACATTCATAAACCACCACAGCAGGCGATGGTGATTACTTCATACTAGTTCTCACGGAAGAACCAAAAGCAGAGGTAACCCCGACTCCGAATGGAGCAGGCAGTGAGTGGTGATTACATCAACCTGTGCATAGTTGTATGTTATCATTTTGTGAATGTATGTAAACGTAATATGTTACTTCAGACACAAGCCACAGCCGCCGTCTAGTCACAAATTGTTCATTAAATTAACTGACATACTGGTGATTTTTCATCACATGCCCTGAATGATACGATATACGCTCCGGGAGAGTAAAAAATCTAAGAATACAAACGGCTGACGGACAGCGGGAAAGGCGCCTGATTAATATAAGAAAAACAAAGACTTAGCTGCGGATTTGTTCTTTTATTGCCTCTACAGTTTATGGTACCAGCACGAGGCGAC
The DNA here is from genome assembly GCA_024509875.1 of Oreohelix idahoensis. NCBI lineage: Eukaryota > Metazoa > Mollusca > Gastropoda > Stylommatophora > Oreohelicidae > Oreohelix > Oreohelix idahoensis. Next base: position 19,616 of record JAMPIV010011987.1, read on the forward strand.
CCGACTATTTGTGGTATGACCCGAAGAGACCATTTGCTGTACTATCATTCTGTTTCTCAAAGCTTGCAATTGACACTTGAAATCTACATTCCACGGGTTGTGAAGGTTCTTGCCTTGACCAGGAGTGGTTACTTCCTGACTAATCTAGAAACGTGCACTCACCACAGATGCGAATCTACGGCACCAGCAGCATCGGTACTTTATTTTTTAAAAATTAAGCTTACAAAAGCCGAAAAATTCCATGATGAGACTTACTTTTTATTAATCACCAGTTCTTATTTATTTACAAGTGTTAAAGTAATTGATTATTACATTTGTATATGTTATTTTTTTTACAAATTCAAAGTTGAGTTAATTATTACAAAGAGAAGTGCACACGCATAAATAAGTATTCTAATATATATATAGTTATATCTACATCTAAAGAGCCAATACGAGCAATAATAATAATAAACAGAGTTAATTCGGTTGGGGGCTTGAACGAGCTAATATTATATCTATCCACAAAAGACGGCGGAAAAGATACAGAGTTAACGTGCTCAGACCATTTTAGCATTGTTCTCTTACTTACTTAGTCGTTCCCCTTCTACTGTGAGGTGTAGAGGTTTGGAAAAGAGAGCGCCAGACTATCCTATCGGCTGTCTTCCTCCCGGCCTGGTTCCATTCTAGTCCTCTGTCCTTCAGAGATTGTCTAATGTTGTCCTCCCAGTGAACTCTAGGTCGTCTTGGAGGTCTGGATCCCTGATACTTGGCCTCCCATACCTTCCGTGACAGTCGTTCTTCTCCCATTCTGCAGACAGAGCCAAACCATCTTAGTTGGGACTTTTCTACTTGGGTCTGCAAGGGTTCGGTTTTGAGGCCTTGACGTATCGTCTGGTTGCGAATCTTCTTGTTACTTCAACCACCTTTCTCAAGTGCCTTATTTCTGAGGGTTGGATCTGATTTTTGTGGGTTGTAGTCAATGCCCATGATTCGCATCCATACGTCAAAACTGGGATATAGGTGGAGTGGTATACAGCCATCTTCGTTTTCTTGCCAGCTTCTCTTTTGCTGAGGAATCCTCGATTGATGGCTAGAAAAAGTCTCCCAGCTGCTGCTTTTTGTGTAGCCAAATCTTTTTAACTGCCTTCCTTCCAGTCAGTGACAGTTCCGATGATATGTTTTTTTTTTCGCCTTATCGGAATACACTCAAGGTACGTGGAAACATGAATTTTAAATGTTACCTCAATTTACATGCACTAAGATATTGTGCAAGCTTAACGATCTACGATCGATAAACGTATAGTCTATACCCGTAGACACAATTTCACTTCGAGGACTGTGTAGCTTGAAGCTTATCACTAAGCAAGTAAGCTCACAAAAGCAAGTCAGCTTGACTTTTTCTCAGCTGTATCTTGTGGCTTGTAGCTTCTTACAAGTGTGTGTCAGTCCGCTTGGCGTCTTCTCAGCTGTACGATCTTCCTGTGAAATTTGGGAAGCGTATGGACCTGTGTCTAAAACGTTTTGCCCGTCTTGCTACACTTGTCATACCCCTTCAATCCTTCTTTGTTACGCAATCCCCATTAATGAAAGTATATAGCTGTTTGGTGTTTGGTATTGTTGTTTTCCATATTTCAGAGCCATGCTATAGGTATGATGCGGGTCATAAAAACCTTATAATGCGCAAAAGTAAATATTTCAAAGGAAGAATAATTGTGTACACCAATATGCTTAATCCAATCTCATTGTTCTTTACCAAGACCAACTTAGTACCACAAAAGTTACTAAAAAAAACGAAGAACCGTTACTAGTAAACATGCAACTCAAACTAACTTTCCAAGAAATGAAAAAAAGAAATAGTAGCAACATTAACAACAACATGCTCCAACCAGTGACAACGAGAGCTCCAGCAATACTAATAATAATGTACACACACCATCCTCGTTTAAGAAAAACCCCAATCACTTTGTTTTTTGGCTGCCTAATTTTCTTCCCTCGTTAGTTCAGAGCAACCTAACAGAAATTAAACACAGCCATCTGCTCACACAAACAAAGCAACATGCTTCCTTTTCTTCGAATACAACTGTAGCATCAAATGTTTCAAAACTGTTTATATTTAGAACACAACAAATTATAACATCTTGACTTTCAGCTTGAGTTAATTCCCGACGACTATGTTAATTTCACTTCCTTGTTGTTGACGGACTTTCAAGACTCATTACCTGACACGAAGACAGTCATAAAACAGTTGTCAGGTAGCTGTGAGATAAGCACAACAAGTTAATGTAACATTTATCTCAACAGCTGTGAGATGTAATTTATAAATTGTTAAATTCACTCAATAAATCGGAAGTTGTGAATGCAGATAATAAAATGATAAATTATTCACTAAACATTAAGTTGTGCTAAGGAATTATTACGTATGTTCATCCAATTAAGAGACATGTACAGCCAGCTACCATAATGGTGTATCCACTTATGACGTAGTACTTTTATCAGCTTATTTACTTCAACAAATCGTGACAGAGAGTGTGAAGACCGTACGATGTAAAAGTAACCTTCCATTAATCAGGGTATTCCATTTAACGAGATGTCTAAGTCGTGTTTGGATGTTCAGTTCAAGCAAGAACCTGACACTATGATACCAGATACAAGGTATGTATTAAAATATCATTATCGTCTTCTAAACAAGTGATGTGCCGGCAGAAGTATGCGATCGTATCGCGCCATAACTTTCGGTTCGTGGCATTCTCTACTGGTTATGTAGATGTCTAGGTTACTCTCATAGTGAAAAAAAAAATGATCCAAATCTTTCTTACTTTCTCAATAATTTTTTTTTTTTCGATTGCGCCATTAACATCCACCATTCCCGCTCTCCACACGAATACCGCAAACATTGACTTCCCCTTCTCATTCTTTTTTTTTTTTTTTTTTTTTCTTTTTCGCGTGAGCACCAATTTTTATTTTGACATTGACATAAATCTGGAAATCTTGATTGTTATTTTCAATTAGCGCGTGTGTGTTTCCGAGAGAAATTTGATTTAAGAGCAGATTTTGCTCAAACGACTGTGCATCTCTCTCTCTCTCTCTCTCTCTCTCTCTCTCTCTCTCTCTCTCACTCTATATAAAACGGAAAGGATCCCGCTACACGTCCATTGAGACATAGTGGGAATATGGTGTTAGACCAATATTTTCTCGACCATCGGCACACTAGGGGTGATGTGGACAGCATCACGCCTCGCTCTGGTACCCAATTGGGGCTGTGTCGACCAAGGAGCCGTTTATGGCCTAAAAACATCCCACCTCATCTGGGGATCGAACCATGCGCCACTGAGCTAGGAAGCCAGTGCACTAACCACAATGGTTTTTTTTAAATGTAAAACTTTTGCCTCGTTTTGGCGAGGCGAGTCCAGTTCAACCTAGTCGGTTATATTAGGGCGCATGTCCAAATATAAAAGACCCTTAGGTTAGAGAGATTAACCACTATGGTTATATATATATATACACACACACACACACATATGTACATAATACAAACAATCACATAAATGTTACGGATGTTTTTAATGGTGTTGTAACTACCTTTGGCTCGGGAAAACAATGCGAGAACATTTACTTCCCTTGAACTGAGGGAAGAAAAAATTAATTTCTTTTTAAATTACAGATATGGAAATATTTGTTTTGTGTAGAAGAGTTTTAGTGACATCATCTTAACTAACAATCTAAAATAGAGCTTTGACAATTTCATTTTCTTTAATGCGCACATGCAATTCTTCTAGTAGTCCAATAACAGGTATTACCGAAGAGGAGTGAAATGTTAGAGATTTCACAAAACTAGGTCTAGCATTTTTATGAGATAGGGTGACCAGTGTCCTTCCTCGCTGCTATTTGCCTTTCCTAACTCAAGAACAGAATCAGTTACCCATTTACAGCTGGGGAGACGAGCGTAACGCTACCAGATTTCGATCCCTGAACCTTTCTGTTTTTGTTTGTTTGTCTCTGGGCGGAGATCTTGTAGCCGTTACGAAGGTTATGTTATTATCTTTTGTTCTAACAAGACGTATGACTCCTCCCCCACCTCCCCTCTATTACCCTGGGAATGCCATAAAAAGGGCAGCCGTGTAATGCTATTAGAAGGTGTCCTCAATATTTCTGTCAATCGACAGCATCGTCTTCTCATCTCTTGTTCTACTGCCACCTGTCTGGTTTTTGTCATCAGTTCTACATTCTTCTGTTGTCAACCTGGTATCTTACCAATGCAATTATTTAAACAGTTTGCGGTAAAATGTATGCTCAGAACTTCGTTTTAAAAAGGGGTGTTAAATGTAAGGTTTTTATAACAGTTTTGCCACATGTTATGTTTTAAGTTCTCGTTACACTTTTTTCCCCAGGGTTTTCCATGTGATGAAATGCTCCGTGTGATACCCCGCTCCATTTTTTCCCCCGATTCAAAAAAGCTAGTAACGTAAATTTCCAACCTATAATACTACAGCGTTTGAACGTTTTCTAGGCCATAAAAACAAATCAAGTGCAAAAATATTTAACTAACGACTTGAAATTTTGTCACTACGCCAAGTAAATTTACCACCCATCCCGACATCCGTACCCTACCCCCTTCTTAGTGTTTAGAAACGAACGTCGAGAAGCTCTATTAATAACTATAGCCTTACCGACGGTTACTAGGGCATTCGCAAAATGCACTAACACAAACTCGTGGCTAAGATTTGTAGATGTATGGGTGATAAGGGTGGATTTGAGCTGAAGTGGTAACTTGCCACCCTTATCGACACCTGGTATTAAAGTGCAAGATGTAGGTGTCTTCTCTGATTTAGGATGTTGCTGTGTATGTGGTAGTGGAACAGTTCACAGGGTTATCACACAGGCAACATGACGTGTAGAGTCATAGAAAGGGTAACTTCGTTGTATAAGTTTCTTTCATTTATTGCACGCCACAAAACAGTCATGATACTTATGACATCAACATAGTTAACGAGTTCAGCAAGATGATATGGCACATTGAAAACAATTTCTGTAGTCAGCAATGACAGCTGTTGTATATATGCGTCATAAGACATCACAGTTCAATAGATTCAGAAATTCATAAATCATAGAGTTCTAGTTCGTGAAGCTGTATAAATAATAATAATTTCTATAACTTCTGCAACAGTGTCAGCTACAGATCTTCAATGTTCATAAACAATAATAAATGCTCCCATTCTGATGCTAGCAGATCAGTTGTATACAATAAGTCCGTTCACTGTCTGCACGTGAATAGCATACATGGGCTACTGGTCAGCTCAACCTTTATAATGTTCCTAAGTCTAACCATCTGACTTGGACGTGATCTCTGATATAACGAATCCTGGAACACAGACAATAGTCTTGTTGGTCTAGAGCGACCCATATATATTTAACTAGTTCAGGTATACAGATACCGGTGACTTAATCCTAGTCAAAGTACCTCTCCATTTTGCATCACACAGGCGAGCAAATAGGCGACAAATGACGAACCTCTAGATGATAGCATAAAGTTCGATACAAGAGGAATTACCTTATTTCGGAAAATCAACCATGAACATATGCCTCCAGGCAGGCGTGAATAATACTGGGAAATAGTCTAGTTAGCTAACTAACTCACAAAGACACTGTATTTCCCTCAGAAAATCACAAGACGCAGTTGCGTCTGCTCGCTTCTTAAACCATTTCTCAACTCCCGAACTGGGCGGAACACACAGAACGAACTCCCAGCTTTTGACATGCGCAGAACGACAATCTCTGAGTTGCCGTTCACAATAAGACGATTCTAAGAACATTCGAGATAAAAGTCTTACACAGTCGCGCCTTTTATGGTCATGAAAAGAAGCGTTAAGAAAGGTTTCAGACATCTACCATAGTTGACTGGTACTACCAAATAAGGAGATGTGGTCACGCTTCGTTCAAGAAATTATAGACCGAACGTGTCTCTATACAAGAGAAGGCAAACTCCTAAAAAATTGTAGTTTCGATAACTCGGATTATGTCCCTTTGACCATAGAAAACATAATACACACTTCAGTCAAAAAATGATCATACATATCAAAAAATGTTTATACAAACGAAAAATAATAATGATCCGTGCGTAACATTACCGCACCCTCCCTGGAAAAAAAAAATGAAACATTTTTTTTTTAAATCCTGGAGCCGGAAAAAATCTAGGCTCCTAACGCACGTATGATGCGTGGATATATACCTAACAAATTAGCTCAACGCATGGAGCGACACTGAGATCATATCTCAGATCCTTAGAGAAAAAATTTATCTAAGTATACGCTGATATATTCCAGGAAGGTGCCACCAACACACGCCACAATGATGGCAACAACATAATGACAATCAAATTATTCTCATACCAATATATGAAATTAAATATATTATGTGTTATCATACAATGTGTTGCAAATAGCGGTGTAATTTACTAATATACCGCACTATATTATTACATTATATAAAGTAACAGTAATTAATAAGTAATACATGTGTTGATCTTCGGTGACATAAAACATTCAATAGAAGAAGATGTGGACATCATCCGCTCCCAATGTAGGACAGGACTTGATATCCTCAAAGTTCCACAATGGACATAAACTCGCAGACTTCAATGATGTGCTGCGAAAATATCAATAACACAAATCTTAAAGACAACTGGTAAATTTCTTAATACAATCCTGAAAATAATTTATTTAAATGTGGCCGAGTGATCTTTTGGCCCGTATATCACTAACTAAGCCTTCTTAGATAATTACATGGTACAATGTTATAAATTTCCCTCAAAAAAAAAAAGTGAGACAAAATCTACTAACATGTCATTATAACATTGGACTGTATATCAGGAAATATATATATATGACAGAAGAATCATGTGGAATCGTGTGGACATCTGGACAGAATGTCTGCCATTACATTATCCGAACCACGGATAGCTCGAACCGAGAAATGAAATGGTTGAAGAGCTATGGCATAACGAGTGGACCTCGAGCTCTTCAAGTTTTTGCTCTGAATAGCAGTAAGCGCTTTCTGGTCGGTTTCCACAATGAAATGTGCGCCTAGAAGAAATCTTTGTAACTTTAGAATAGACCATACCATAGCCAATAACTCACGGTCTAAAACCGAGTAATTCTTTTCTGCAGCGTTTAATTTCCTAGAGATATACATCACCGGATGCAAAGTATCAGAATACTCCTGCATTAGTGCTGCCCCAATCCCTGTTGACGAGGCGTCACTTCGAAGAACAAAAGTCTTCTCAATAGTAGGTAACTTAAGAATAGGTGGAGATGAAAATAGGGCTTTAACCTGGTCCAATGAGGATTGACATTCTTTAGACCAGCGGATCAGATTAGGCGACCCTTTCTTCAATAAAGTAGAAAGCGGTGCCATAATGGAGGACAGATTCGGAATGAATCGTCCGTAGAATTGAATCAAACCTAATAGACTCCTTACTTGTTTCTTCGTCTTAGGGACCGAAATGTTAAGTATTTTTGAAACATTGTGGTCCTCTGTCTTTAAAAGACCATGACCAACCCGATGACCTAGGAAAGAAATCTCGCTAAATCCTATAAAGGCTTTAGAGGGTTTTGCAGTCAAGTTATACTCGCGAAGAGTAGACAGTAATTCGTATAAACCCAAATAATGATCTTCCCAAGAATCACTGAATAGACAGATATCATCTAGGTATGCTATGACATCTGTACGATATGCGAGAATTCGCCGCATCATGCGTACGAATGTAGCAGGGGCGTTCATAAGACCAAAAGGCATGAAATTCCATTGGAATAAACCCCTAGGTGTAGAAAAAGCTGTAAAAGGTTTGGCACGTTCAGTTAGCGGGACTTGCCAATAACCTTTAGACAAATCTAGTTTGGTAAAGAATCTAGAATTAGAAAGTTTATTGAGTAGCTCTTCTAATGAAGGCATAGGTTCAGCATCGAACTTCGTAACTTGGTTCAATTTGCGATAATCTACGCAAATGCGAATGTTATTATCCTTCTTTCGAACAATAACCATAGACGAAGAGTATGCTGAAGTGGATGGTTCAATGATTTGCAAACGTATCATTTCATCCAACTCTTTTTCGACTTGAGACTGGAAATGGATAGGTATTGGATATGGTCTGACTCTGATAGGATTGTGATCAGTTAGCACAATGTCATGTTCTATGACATGTGTGTGTCCCGGGATGTCTGTAAGAACATCCTGAAATGTTTGCAACATCGAAGAAACTTGTCGATGTTCCTCAGCGGAAAGATTTGGAGAAACGGTCACGTTTTTCCAAGATTCCGTAGAATAAAGTGGGACCATAGAAAGAGGAAGATTGACATCAGAAAAAGTAGTTTCCTCATCCTGTATAACTGACAGAGATGAGTACTGACCATGAGTTGCTTGTGAATTGTCCGTAGCCTGGAAAATAGGCTGCAAATAGTCAGGTCTTTCATAAAATTCTGTGAGCATATTTATGTGGAAAGTTTTATGCTTTCCATCAATATCGACAACATAGTCGACATCAGAAATTTTGGAGACTATTGCATATGGACCTTTCCATGCAATTAGAAGTCTGTTCTCCCTTGAAGGAAGTAGAACGAGAGCTTTGTCACCTGGACAAAGTTGTCGTAGACATCTATTCTTATTTGCAAACTGCCTTGCCTTTTCTTTAGCAAATTCTGAAGACGAAGTTGCTAGTTTGCATGCCTCGATGATCTTTTGCCTAAGAGCAATGACGTACTCATAAGAAGATTGAGTCTCATCGCTAATATTATCGGCAGTGATTAGATCGTGAAGTAAAGACATAGGGCCGCGCGGTTGCGCGCCAAAGACAAGTTCAAAAGGGGAAAACCCCGTATGTTCATTGGGGACCTCTCTATACGCAAAGAGAGCCGCGGGTAAGACCCTGTCCCAATCCTGAAGGATGATCCTCAGTTATTTTACCAAGTAAAGTTTTCAGAGTCCTATTTAAACGTTCGACCAACCCATTAGACATTGGGTGATAGATACTGCTGAGAGACCTTTTAATGTGTAGCATAGACATTACCTGTGACATAGTGTCTGATATAAGTTGAGTGCCATGGTCTGACAATATTTCTCCGGGAAAACCCAAGCGAGAAAATATCAGCCAAAGAGCGTCTGCGATATCAGCAGTTGAGATGCTCTTGAGAGGTATTGCCTCTGGCCAACGTGTGCACATATCGACACATGTAAGGATAAATTGATGTCCTCTAGCCGACTTAATTCTAAAAGGACCGATAATATCTATTGCCATTTTTTGAAAAGGGCGAATAGGAATGTCAGCAGCCTGGATAGGCGCAGCATGTCGTGGTCCTTTAGATTTGACCTCCTGACATACTTTGCAAGAGCGACAGTACATTCGTATGTCCTTGCTCACAAATGGCCAAAAGAAAGCCGCAAGAACCCTCGACTTTGTACGGGAAAAACCCATATGTCCAGCACATTGCGAGTCATGAGCATGTTGCAATATTTGCAATCTCATGCTCTTAGGCACAAGAATTTGTGAATGAGTGGACGTAGTCGAGTCTTGTACCATACGTACAAGTACGCCGTTCTTCATAGAAATCCAAGATTTCCTATTAGTGTTCTGATTAGGATCACCTTTTTTTGCTAGAATGAAGAATTTTTGTAAAGAAGGATCTTCTTCTTGCAATTTGATAAATGAGTCACGTGTAATAGTCAAGTGACTATCTTGGTCATTTACTTCATCATTATTAGTTAATGAAGTTTGAGGTGGATCCAGAGCATGTGCTCTTGTGACCACCGCATTGGTAGCTTCAATGTTTTGCTCTTCCCAAACAGCAATCTGCTGTGGGGTACATTCCCTAACTCCGTGAATACGACCAATAATAAGGTCCGCAATAGGGTTTGGAAGTAGACACGCGTGGACCTCTCCCGTGAAGAAAGGAGTAGCAATGTGTATTATAGCAGTAGGATACTTTTCTAACGTGCCACCAAATGTGACACATTTGATGACTTTTCCTGTAGCACAGGATGGATCTACAAGAGATTGCCTAACGCCGACAGTAGTACATCCAGAATCAAACAACACTGAGACTGGATTACTATTTACTAGCCCCTTATGTAATATAAGAGAACCTCTCCCATCATGAGCAACATTAGCAGGAAGAGCGGGCAAAGGATGACCACAGCTTAGAGTACTAACGGTTTTCGGATCAAATAAAGTACTGCATTGGATACATTTATTTGCCCTACCAAAATCAAAAGATGAGCATCCGATAGCATTATGGTCTTTATCATTATTAACCTGTTTATCTGCTCCCTGAGATTCTTGTTGAACAGAGTTTGTCTGTTGATATCTTTTTTCTCTTATGTTGCGATCTACCGCGACCATTATTGCCTCTGCAATTATCATTAAAGTCCCTACTGTAATTTTTATCCTGGTTTGAGTTCCAGTTTCCATAACTGTCATTACTATCTCTATGCTGTTGAGAACCTCTATTATCTTGGTATTGAGGTCTCTGCATAAAATATTTCCCTCTATACCGATTACCTTTGTGAAAATTTCTAAAGTTAACCGGAGTAGAATAACGTGTAGTATTAGGTTGTCTCCAGTTCTGGGAAGAAGAATCACCCTGGAATTGATCACTATGGTTCTGGGCATAATTACGATTACTCTTTTTATTGAAATTTTTCTGGCTACCCTGAAATTTACGCATAAAATTTGGGCCATAAGGTGCTGCCGAAGCAACTGGCAGACCTTCTTTCACCTTAGAGTTACTAATGGTTATGTGCGGATGCGCAGTAACATACTGGCTACAGTATTCTTCCATTTCTTTTATGTTTTTAGGCTTACGCTCATGAAGAAAAGATAGAAAAGCTTCATTAACAGAAGACATAACCTTATCTCTAAGTAGTAAATCCATAAGAGCTTCAATGTATTTTCTGTCTTAGACAACTCAACCCATCGTAAAAAAGTAAGACGGATGCCTGAGATGAATTCAGAGAATTCAACTCCAGTTTCTGGTAACATGGTTTTAAATTTAAGACGATATCCGTCCTCGTTAAGTTGGTACTTCTTTAACAATGCCGCCCTGACAACCTCATAGTTGTTTTTGTCAGGCACATCTACCATACTCAACAAAGTCAAAGCATCACCTCTAAGTATCTTGGACAGATGATACACATATAATGTTTTATCTATATTATGCACATTACATGCACTTTCAAATCTATCTAGATAAAATGTTATATCATCGATTGAGGGATTAAATGCTGGTAGATTAAGCTTGAAATCCTTAGCATTAGTCTTATTTGACACCTTATTTGCATCATTAGCATTACCAGTGTTCAATAACTTTAACTTCTCTAACTCTAAAGCTAAGACTTTTTCATCATGTTCCATTTTTGCTTTTCTCTCATCAGCCTCTCTCTTTGTAACCTTCTTTCTTCCGCCTGTAACTTTTTTTCTTCAGCCTCTATTTCAAGTCTCTTATTTTCAGCTTCTTTTTCAAGTCTCTTATTTTCAGCTTCTTTTTCAAGTCTCTTATTTTCAGCTTCTTTTTCAAGTCTCTTATTTTCAGCTTCTTTTTCAAGTCTCTTATTTTCAGCTTCAGCCTGAAGCCTCTTCTCCTGAAATTCTGCTTCTCTTTTTTGTTTTTTCCATTTCCATTTGAAATCTTTTTTCCTCCACCTGCATCTGCAGTTTCTTTTGTTCTATTTCAGCCTCTATTCTCTTTTGTTCAGTTTGTTCTTTCATTTTCTTTTCTTCCGACTTCAATGCCTTGGCATATTGAACAGTCGCAAATTCTTCTAATTTATCACCTGTCTTCCCAAGGGCTTTACCCTGCTCAATAAAGTACTCAAATGTAGACATGATGTCTAAAATGTGAGTACAGAACCTGAAATAATTAATTATCTTATTTCAATGTTAAATAGCAACAAGACTTAATAAAGTGCTTGTATAATCTCTATGTTGAACCCAATCTCTGTGGGAAACAGGAGTTGACACCAACTTGTATTATCAAATGTATAATAATATCACAAGTCACCTCTTAATTAACAGTGCACTACTCAAATCAGTGCATAACCATCAGTTATTTATCATAACTGCACTACAATAGTGCATAAGCAAAAAACACCAGTTAGTGCACTATAGACCAATAGTGCATGAGCATATATTAACAATAGTGAAAGCTAACTATGCAAGAACTATGTAAACAATAACAAGACAATGTAAACAATAACAAAGGTCACCAACAATGTAAACAATAACAAAGATCAAAGTCAATGTAAACAACAACAAAGATCAGAGTCAATGTAAACAACAACAAAGATCAGAGTCAATGTAAACAATCAACAAAGATCAAACAATACGAAAACATTCGCATAAGTCAAATACACAAACAGCAAAACTAAAAAGAAATATGCGAAGATATGACTAACAAATGACGCTACAGTGTATACACAAAAATATACGTAAAGAACTGAATAATAGCAAAGGGGAGACCTACAAATACAAACAATCGAAATCGAAACTAAAAAACACAAAGAAAGAGAGAACAGAAAAAAGAAAAAAAATATATATATATATACAAGAAACAAAAATAAAGCACAACTCGTCACAACTAAACAGATATAGCAACGATTGTCGCTAGCAAATTTCACTGTAGGAAATTCGCACAGTCCCTAACGAAAACGCTAACAGTAGAACCTCTGTGACGTGGTATCTTCTACTGCAAGACTCCGCCCAACCGAGAAAACCCGCTGAAATATAAACATATAAATATACAAATAACAAATAACATATAACATATAAACATGTATCATGAAAACAATAGGAGAAAGTGTGAAAGTACAGAAGGCTCAGTTAGAACATAAGGGCACAGTTCACAAACAAAACAGGCCACTTAACTTCTATAAATCCAGCGTCAGCACGGTGCAGAACAGGATGTAATCAGCATTCTGAGGATAATGATCCAACGTTGATTAACTTCTGCTCCCATAAACAGCCATGACGAAGGAAAAGAGCTTCTAATACTGCAACAGTTGTTACGGCACTTGACCTTCTGAATCTTCTAAATTGATTTAACCGGCACTTGACCTTCTGAACCCGCAACAGTACCCCTGAGACCGGAACAGTTGTTACGGCACTTGTCCTTCTTTTCACCAGATCAGGAAATCCATTCGCTCGGTACTTGTCCTTCTAATTTTACATAAACTTCAATATTGCCGAGCAGCGCCGGGTAGTTTCAAAATCAGCAACTGTCAGAAAATCCGGATACTTTCAATAAAATTTCTTGTAAGGTGGTAGTTGATGCTGTAGTTGTATCTAGTATGATGATGATGTCTGGGTTTGCTGACCCCCTTGATAGCTGGAATCAGAGTGAACCAACCTATGGCCACCAAAAATGATATGGTGCGCCAAAATATCAGATGATAGAACCAGCTCTGGCCACCAAAAATGATAAGGGTGGATTTGAGCTGAAGTGGTAACTTGCCACCCTTATCGACACCTGGTATTAAAGTGCAAGATGTAGGTGTCTTCTCTGATTTAGGATGTTGCTGTGTATGTGGTAGTGGAACAGTTCACAGGGTTATCACACAGGCAACATGACGTGTAGAGTCATAGAAAGGGTAACTTCGTTGTATAAGTTTCTTTCATTTATTGCACGCCACAAAACAGTCATGATACTTATGACATCAACATAGTTAACGAGTTCAGCAAGATGATATGGCACATTGAAAACAATTTCTGTAGTCAGCAATGACAGCTGTTGTATATATGCGTCATAAGACATCACAGTTCAATAGATTCAGAAATTCATAAATCATAGAGTTCTAGTTCGTGAAGCTGTATAAATAATAATAATTTCTATAACTTCTGCAACAGTGTCAGCTACAGATCTTCAATGTTCATAAACAATAATAAATGCTCCCATTCTGATGCTAGCAGATCAGTTGTATACAATAAGTCCGTTCACTGTCTGCACGTGAATAGCATACATGGGCTACAGGTCAGCTCAACCTTTATAATGTTCCTAAGTCTAACCATCTGACTTGGACGTGATCTCTGATATAACGAATCCTGGAACACAGACAATAGTCTTGTTGGTCTAGAGCGACCCATATATATTTAACTAGTTCAGGTATACAGATACCGGTGACTTAATCCTAGTCAAAGTACCTCTCCATTTTGCATCACACAGGCGAGCAAATAGGCGACAAAATGACGAACCTCTAGATGATAGCATAAAGTTCGATACAAGAGGAATTACCTTATTTCGGAAAATCAACCATGAACATATGCCTCCAGGCAGGCGTGAATAATACTGGGAAATAGTCTAGTTAGCTAACTAACTCACAAAGACACTGTATTTCCCTCAGAAAATCACAAGACGCAGTTGCGTCTGCTCGCTTCTTAAACCATTTCTCAACTCCCGAACTGGGCGGAACACACAGAACGAACTCCCAGCTTTTGACATGCGCAGAACGACAATCTCTGAGTTGCCGTTCACAATAAGACGATTCTAAGAACATTCGAGATAAAAGTCTTACACAGTCGCGCCTTTTATGGTCATGAAAAGAAGCGTTAAGAAAGGTTTCAGACATCTACCATAGTTGACTGGTACTACCAAATAAGGAGATGTGGTCACGCTTCGTTCAAGAAATTATAGACCGAACGTGTCTCTATACAAGAGAAGGCAAACTCCTAAAAAATTGTAGTTTCGATAACTCGGATTATGTCCCTTTGACCATAGAAAACATAATACACACTTCAGTCAAAAAATGATCATACATATCAAAAAATGTTTATACAAACGAAAAATAATAATGATCCGTGCGTAACAATGGGATTATAGCGATGATACTGTTTATTAAAAATACCATACTATTTCATATAATAATTTATCTTGCCTTATAGAAAAGTCTTTTGATCAGAAGAAATATAGAGAAAATTACATAAATGAGAACGATGAAGAAGAGTTAGATGAAAACTAGATAGAATGATAGAGGCTAAAGGGCAGTTTAAGAATCACTTTTAAAAATTGAAATCGACCCAATAATAACCGAGATATTGTAGAAAATAGAAATTGGACAGACAGACAATCACACTGAGGAACTGATCCATTTTGAAAGTCTTCGAATAGTTACATTTTGGGGGACGCGTTTTTGAACAGTCAAATTTGCTTGACTCGTTTGATTGGTTAATGTTAGTTATGGGAATAGGGGGATAAAACTAACGCGTTACCAGAATACGCTGCCACTTGAGAAAAATATTTCAACAGTGTAGATTAAGAGCAGACTCATAGCAGTTGTGACCAAATGCCTTTGCGGTCTGGGCGATAGCGATCTGCACTTGTGCCATTGATTGCCAGTTAATCTTACATTTGTGTGAAATATTTCATTGATTGCGGTAAGATAAATACTTTTATTGATATCTTTTATTAATGTGTAGAGGCAAACCCAGATAAGGGGCCAAAAATTTGTGTTGTACGACATTGCCATAGGAAAAGACTTACGACATCCTAGCAGGCATGCCTAAGCAGAATTATTGTGAAACAAAATTAAATTGTGTTTGAATATTGCCATAAATAAAACCATTACGAATGTAAGTCCCGAAAGATACTGGCAGTCTTCTGCAGTGTCACAGTGTACAAATGACGCCAGAAAACATAGTTAGAATGATGGCACAACAGAATTAACAGGTTACAAGAAGACAACTGAAGACTATTCTGATTGTACGGAAGAAAATCAATGTTTGAAGTGACAGGGGGCGTTGCAGCCATATGGAAGAAGAATGTAAACACAGTACAGTGAGAAGTCAAATAACTTAGGGGCTAGTGCAAATGTTTGCTCACGATCCTGACCCCAAATGATGGTAAGTGTGAGTAAATGTGGAAATATTGTAGCCAGCATATAAACGTAGGGGAACGTCCTTCTTTTTCAGGGTTATATTGCCTGTTACCACGTTGGTGGCAGGAAACCTTGTGAATACATACTTGGAGAACAGAGAAAGCCTGAACCAAGTTTTATGCTGTATTTTTATGACCTGGAGCAAGACCTTCTACTGAATATATATATGAATGATCTACTGAAACCTACGTCAGAAAGACACATCAGGTGAAGTCCCCTTACGTGGGCTTTGAACACTCATTCAATAAAAGAAAATTTCCACACGTGAACTTTCATAATTTTGT
>JAMPIV010011988.1:0-49849 GCA_024509875.1 Oreohelix idahoensis
GAAACTCTCTCAGAGAAAAAATACGACAACAATGTACCATTGATTTCTACTTGGAAGTGACTTTGTCCACTTTGACAAAGAGTTGAAGTTATACCAGAATAAAATCTCTTTTTGGAGTTTAAATTGTTCACCTGGACTTTGTTAGAAAATACTATTGGAAATTGGATGAAAGAATAACACAATTGGATCTAAAGGATAAATACTTAACATACTACCACTACTTACGATATAGGAATAAACCACTGAATCGAACCTGGTTCAAATAGATACATATCAAGGAATCAATATCTCTGGCAGCTAGCCAGTAGCCGTATACCACTTGATCAGAATTAAAGTTAGGCTTTATTCATAAAGGAACCTACCCACGGTTACATGAATAGTCTTTTATGGTGCCCGCGACCAGTGGTTTTTCCTACCACTCCAACAAACTAAGCGAACATGGCATAACAGAAAGCTGACGCATCGAGAATGATCTTCCAAATTCATTGCGATCCGCACTCGCTCAGCCAGACTGCACTGCTGCAGACTGTTTCCAGGACCACCACGTGGAGGTGGAGTGCGGTCTTCACCAGCTCTGGTTCGCTGGTCCTGATGCAAGCAGTACAGCTATGGGTCGCTGACTGCATTCACTATTGCTGCATCTTGGGGTCCTATTGTTCTATGTGTACTTCCGTTCCTGAAGTATACGTTCCGAATCTCCAGTAAATTTTTGGTAGACGTTTGATATTGTAGACATGACGCCATAATGATGGAAAGAGTGGCTATCTATGCTTACACTATAACTAGCCTTAACGTAAAACCAATCCTGGTTTGAGCTTTGTAACAAACAAACAAAACACTGTTCGACGAACATCGAGGAAGTTGAGGGGAACTGCGGTACGACGTAGAGTACAATGGATGGGTGTGAAAAAAAAATCGAAAAAAGGTGATTCCGTCTTACGAGGAAAAAAGACGAACATCGGGGGTATATTTAATAAAAAGGGGAAAAAATCCATCTTGCATCGAAATTCCACGTAGTCATAGAAAATCGGCCAACATGGCGGCATCTTGTCTACTGTCCTTAACTTCAGCCAGTTTTCGATGTTAATTAGCCTACCAGTTGTGTGTAAACCAGGTTTGTTAACCTGGACCCTTGGGAAGGGGAGGGGGGAGCGTCCTTGAATGGATTCTAGTGGGTCCGTGCATAAAACCTAACATAAAAGTTATGCTTCTATGTAAATTGTACTCCACGAAGAGGTTTTTTGCCTTTATCGGATAACCACAGTGGTCTTTGGCCTTCTTCCGACATTCATAACGGGTCAATAGCCTTCATCGGACAATCAAAGATGTCCATACCCTTCTTCTGACAATTAAAAGAGCCCATAGCCTTCATTGGACAATCAAAGGGTCCACGACACAAAGATTATGAAACTCTGGTGTAACTATGAAGCCAGGACAAGTGTAACTATGAAGCCAGGACAAGTGTAACTATGAAGCCAGGACAAGTGTAACTATGAAGCCAGGACAAGTGTAACTATGAAGCCAGGACAAGTGTAACTATGAAGCCAGGACAAGTGTAACTATGAAGCCAGGACAAATATTATAACTGGTAATACATATATTTTTTAGTTACACATCTGTCTCGGATCCCTGGCCAATGACTGACGAAGCAATCAATGACCAATACGCCTAGGGACGTCTTAAAGTGCAGTAATAAACTCTCTGCACTTTTCTCTGTCGGTAATCATCCCTAGGCAGAAACGAAAGAGTAAACAGCGAGATTTGTTTAAGCTCCTTATTGCCGTGTTACCCTTATTATATTTGATTGTCTACTTCTATAACTTGGTTTATGCTACGGTCAAAATACCAATCCAAACCGTATGGATATATTCCTCCAATTACAATCTTACTTAAAGCGTCGAGTGGAGCAGTGGATGCACAGCTCGCTTCTAGAGGTAAAGTTACCGAGTTCGGAACTAAGAAGCGTCACGCTCAAGTCTACCCAAGTGTAACGGATACGTCTCTGCTCTTGAGTTAGAGTTGGCAGATGCAGCATAGAAAGAAACCGATCACCCCTCTTCGTACGACTGTGACCTAGATAGTGATGTGATGTTTCTAACTCTTGGATTGCCGTCGTCAGTATCCGCAATGGTACCATCTTTACTTTTTAAATCCTTATTATCATTGGTCAGATTTATTCTGATAATCTGTGTTTCTTTTTATTTGTGTATTCCCAGATCTAGTCGCTGTGGCATCGCTTCCAGTATTCTTATTTCGTCTTCCGCCTGGTTACAGTTCTGGGAGAAAAGATCAGCGTCATCAGTATCATCTACAAATCTAGATCGTCATACTGTTTTGTCAGAGTCCACTGAATTTTTATTCTGATAGATACAAATAATTTTTTAAAATTAATTAGATCTAAAGTCAGAAGAGAAGAAGTGACAAGAGGCATCCCTACCCTACTTCAGTCCTTATCTCAAACGGTTCTTTCAGTTGTCCGTCATAGAGAGTTCAGCATCTCATGTCTTCAAATGTTTTCTTTATAATCCATTTTTAGTGTGCAGAATAATGATTCGTCAATTTCCAGCGTGTTTCTATGTCTACCTAAAGAAATAAGTGAAAAGGTGATTTTTGAGCAAAGAAAGATCAAATAAAACAGAGATATATTTCTTCTAAATAAAAGCAAAAGTATTTTATTTTCCACCACTTGGTTCCAGAGTTTAAGAATAGTCTTCTTGACTGCAAATGACAGAGAGGTGGCAGTAGACCTACCTGGGCTAGGAGTATATCCAAAGAGTATCAGAAGATCTCGGAGACGGCCAGATATAGTGCTCCACTCCTCACCAGATTATAATGATTGAACTGACCGTGTCATTTGAATCTAGACTGGATTAGTAACATTCGTTCACAGTGGCCAAGTATAACGATCTGGCCGTGGACTTGAGATACGATGGGTTCACTGCAAGGGTCATGACTGTTGAGGTGGATTCAAGACGTCTCGTGACCTCTTCAGTATATGATCTGCTGAAACTGTTGTGGTTGAGGGACAGCCAATAACTAGGGCACTTTAGAGATTCAGCGAAACTGCGGAAAAGGCATCGTGCCGGCTGTGGAACAACCGCAACGGGCTTTGAAACTCGGGACAGTAATTTGTTTTCAACATATGGGTTACTTTTACAATTGCCTCCAGCCGGCAGAAAATAGAAGTGAATTTGACAACTGCAACCAAGGTGGAGTGGGTTCAATTCTCTGCACTAAACAACAGGAGGATGACACTTGAAAGTCATGACCTAATTGGGCCTATCCCCCCTTAGAGTGTAAAGGAGATTAAGGGACCGAAACATTTGATCGGCGGGGGGAAACATTTCTGATGATCAGATTGCCTCACGTTGTATCGCTCTGTATAGAGTTTCCTATCACAACAAGATTAATTGAATGATCGTAGCAGCTTAACATGTGTATTTTATTCTAATTGTTTCCTAAATTTACCAGGTCTCTGTTCAAGGAATTTAACGGAGCCATGATTGCCTCAAGGATTACTACAAGACTAGGAAAATCCTTATCTTCTGCTGTCACTTCTTGGTATTCAAGTTTGGAGCCGATTTCGCACGCTCCACGCCGGACCATAGCCACAGGTCGAGTACTTAAGAGAATAGACAACGTCGCTGCTGATGTCGGAAACCAGGACAGTAGGTTGCTTGACCGTTTTCTTGGTAAATGGATGGAGATCGATAATGCAAACTTGGAAGAGTTCTTGGCTATGACAGGTGTGTACATCTTCTTGCTGTTTTCTGCATTGTTTGTGTCAATCCTTTCTTTAAAAATTGTACGAAATTGTGTAACATCATCACCATAATCTTCAGTAAAAATCATACCTCAGTGGCCGTCAGGGATTTCCAAGAGTGTTGACTGATTCTCGATGACGTTCTTCCGATTGACAGGATCTGCTATATGTAACACTGGAGACCTCCAATTTTTTACTTTCATTGACAAATATTGTTAACAAATACTACCTAATATGTTTTTAAGCCCTTTTACATTCTTCATTTTCTGCCGGGTTTTCATATAGCGTGCACATTATCGATTTGACTGTCTGGTCTTGGCTTCGATGTCGCAGATACAAAACTGTGTCTAAATATCCTGCTCACAAGTGCTTAGTCAGTTGAGAACAAATTTTGTTTCTGATCCCATCTCACGTGCCAAGACGTCAAGGCTATTGTCTACACCAGCGGTTGGCAACCGGCACATTGGGGGTTTGCCAGTAGATCATAGGTGATGATTGCTAGAACTGCAGTTGACAGAGGGAGAAAAAAAGGACATAATTTATATAATATCATTGTAGAGGTCTCAGTATCTGCTTTTATGGTTTCTGCTGGAATGTCATCAGAACCAGCAGCTTTTCCATCCATTTAGAAGCTTTAAGAATTTTTTTATATTTCTTCCTTGGTTGGTCTTTCACAGGGTGAGGAGGGACAGTGCTTGTGCATTTTAATGAAATCTTATTGAAATAATTGTAGGATTGCCACCTCAGATTCAGTACTTTCTGCTCAATACCAAACTGGAAATGACGTACACAAGACACAACGATGACTGGAATGTCTTTACGAATCCTATAGGATCTCATTACGGAACCTCCTTTGACTTCCGGATGGGCCACGTTTTTGATTATACATTTGCTAACGGAATGTCAGGAAAGGTAATCATTTTTATAACAACAGAACTTTTCGTTTAAAGTATTTGAAACGGGTTGAACGTAACCCCTCTGTGACTTTACCGTCTTGTGTTTGGTCTCGTCGTGTAAGAGCGAGAGTATATTGCATACGTCTAGTCTTTCTTCTTGCATAAATTACTGAACGCAGGTACTTTTGGTTTCCGAACAGTCTAATATAATGTTACATCTGCTTGATCTGGGCATTTTACACCAATGGAAGAATACGTGCTTATCACTACACTACTTTGATGCAACATTATTCCAGGTCTCAGAATGAATGATCACATGTAGCACACTGTAGGCATAAACTTCTAGAACAACCTTGACCTGCGACCTTCTCGCTTAAAAACTAGCGATTTCTCAAAGTCATCACAATTTAGACAGCCCAAAACACCCGAGTTTTACTCGGCTACACTCTGAAACTGTTCATGTCACGTGAATACAAACTCACGGCCTAGTCACAACAGTCAATACGAGCCAATGATGCATGGAGGCATATCTGGAGTCATCCTTATATGACCACCAGCTATACACAATGCTCCAACATAAATTTGTGGAAGTGAGCCGCTGCATGTGAGGCTAATTACACCATCATTGACTCTTGAAATCTTCCACACACTTTCAGGGATTCGCCCTGCCGTGAAATTTGTTGAGAACTCAGCATTACACGCTAAGCTTGGAGAAGTCACTTGAGCCCCAGACGTAATTTTTAGGCTTTTATCTGGTTGACTGCATGCAGGATGATCTCACTATGGACTCAGTGATGGGTAGGGGAGCTAAGAAGTGGCTGTGTGCAGAATGTAACAATTCCTTAGTAGAGCTCAAAACCAGAGCACAGTATTTTAGCTCTGCAAAGTTGGAGAGCCCCCTTAGACGGCGGGGAATGCACAGTATGCCATACGCTTTTTACTTCTAGCTTTGGACCAGATCATTTAAATGCAAGCCAAGCTGGAGAAACTGGAGCTTATGATTTCAACTCAACATGTTTCGGAATGGCAGAAAAGCCACCGGAAAACTCAGATCTACAGTATAGATAATATCAAGGAGTCTTCAACGTGGTATTTGTTGCAAAAAAGCTAAAAGCTCAGCAGCCCAGGTTAAACAACAAACATTCAATGAGATAGTATCACACTTCCTATTTGACTCTCTTAAACTTCCAAACACAAATATAGCTCCCTGTGACGCGCATATATTTTACAACTATAAACTACACAATACTAGAAAAATATCATTGACAATACATTTGTTTTTCCCTGGTATTATTAGTTAATTTTAACTGCACTTGTTCGCTTCCGCTTAATTGCGCTAAAGACAGTAAATTGTCTAAAACAGTGGTTCTCAACTTTTGGGTCGCGACAAACAATAAATTTAGTTTCGGAAATAATTTCGACGGCTCACGTTCATTATGTTTCCCACACTATTTTTTTTAAGCTGCACGCTTTTAGCTGAATACCTTTGTTTATTGCCTGCGTCTCCAGCTTCATCAACAGTTATACATGTAGGACTCTACTTAAAACGGGCTTCCGTCCCGACGACTACGTCGTAAGTCGAACTGGTTGTAAGTCGAAAATCACTTTATATTATATGAACCGTAAGGATATTTTTTTTTCATATTATATGAACCGTAAGGATGTCTAAATGCTAAAATATGCGTCTGTTTTATTATACAGTAAGGCCCCGCTTATACGGCGGGTTAGGTTCCAGATCCCAGCCGAAAAGAGGGACATAACGTTTTTTAACTTGCAAATTCATATAAAGGCCTAATTACTAGCTTAAACTAGCTTATATTAAGTGCGCAATAGAGCTAGGCTAAATAACGATACGAAAGTAAAATGAATATACAGCATTTAAAGAAAGAGGTTTAACACTTCTCTGGTTATCACTATTACACTTAGATGCCATTGTAATTAACTACACAAAAAAAATTATATATATATTATAATACAATAAATTTTAAAAGTGTGAAAGTTTGGGAAATGGCCAGAATACGGTGAGAGATGCTGATTGTATACATACTGTAAAATGACTGAATTACAGACAATATAGTGGTGCCTGAAGACATTCTCACTCAGCTGCTGGGCGCGTCTTGCCGAAAAACGCCGAAAAAGTAAAACATGCGCTGAACATAATAAATTTGTGTATACTTGAAATTACCGTTTTACTAGAAAGCCGAAAAGCGGAACATTGAAAAGCGAGACCGTACGGTATATTAAAACACACTGTCATCTTTGTTTATACCGAAGCAACACAATGTACAAATTATAACGTCAAATGTCTGTCGTGTATAGTCCTGTACGTCAAATGTCTGTCGTGTATAGTCCTGTACGTCAAATGTCTGTCGTGTATAGTCATGTACGTCAACTGACTGTCGTGTATAGTCATGTACTTCAATTGTATGTCGTGTATAGTCCTGTACGTCAAATGTCTGTCGTGTATAGTCATGTACGTCAAATGTCTGTCATGTATAGTCCTGTACTGTAATAAGTAACGGTACATAAGTATACAGTATTTCTTGTAAGTAAGAGTGGTCGTAAGTTGCATACGTCCTAAGTTGAGGACAATCTGTATTTGGGTCGTGGTAGTAAAAAGTTTGAGAGCCACTGATCATAAGGTTTGTGGCAGCAAACATACGATCAGTACTTTCTGAGTTTCATATCTGGCTAACTAATGGATCCATAAAACTTTCTGTGTAGTCGATAAACATGCGCAACTTACCACTATATAAAGCTTATTTGTTCACGATCTGTGGTGAAAGTAAAGCATATAGAACAATGGATATGTGGACAAGAACATACGAGAGAGAGCACACACAGACTTGTTGAACAAGGCGGGATGCCACAAAGCCTGGCCAGACGGAGAAACATGTCAATGTTTGTCAACAACTTAACAGACACCAACAGACCATAATTTTCCGCCTGAGAACTGGCCACTGCAGATTACCGGGCCATCTCTATCACCTCAGGATATCTCACACAAAATGAATGTCCATGTGGAACTGGAACCCAGACCCCGAACGCATTCTCCAAAACTGCCCGACCCATGTGACTCACGACCTCTGACCTGGCCAGGGGGTGCTGAGCTCATGTAGAAGCTATAGGGCTGCCGCTGACCTGGACTGTGGACTTGGTCCTGGCGACAGGCCTGCAGATGTAGCATGACTAGAAACTGAACACAGAAGAAGAATGTTTGTGAAGGAGTTTAGTCTTGACTAATTCGCCAGTCAATGTGTACTTCTTTATTTTTCTGTGGATTGACTCGCCAGGCATATACAGTGGTCAGCGTTCTTATTTATGTCAATTTTTGTTGTTGTTGAGTATTTTTTTATCTAACGTCGCTTGATTGTTTACCTCTCGACAGGGTATCTTTTATCAGGACGGGTACTTATTGAGGGAACAATACGAACCTGACAGGGGGCCACACTCTGTCCTAGCCATCATGAGTGAAGTCAATGAAAACAAAATGACCCGCGTGAGTGGAGACTGTTGAGTCATGGAAATGAGGTTTGATTGGCTGGCTGTGGAATGTGGCGTCTAAGATAGGGAAGGAATTGTTACCTACTTATCTGATTTGCCACAAATCGCTTTAAACGTTGGTTCCTTCTGTTTTCTATTTTGGATTGTCTTCTTGTGAACTGTCCATGACAGGGTTCTTGTTACTTCGGCATCCGCGTCTACACTTAGTCTCCAGGTCTTCTGTGGCCTTCCCGTGCTCCTCTTCCCCTGTATGTTCCAGTACAGAAATCTTTCTGGTTATTCTGGCTGACCGTTTTCTTGGTGGTATGTTCTATCCCCCTCAAATTTCTTGATCAAAGAGAGAGAGTCAACAATTACTAAATACGTGATGTGCCAGTTTGTGAGTCGGACAGAAGTATATTGGTTGGTTGCTGGGAGTTGTTCGTTTGTGGGAGTTTGTGAGCAGGGTAAAAGCTGATTTGTTGGCTGGTGGCAGTGGTGTGTGAGTAGTATAATGCTGATTGCAAAGTTTGAAAGCAAATGATCTACAGGGCTTTATAGAAAGATATCTGTATTTACCAGAACGGAAAGATGAATTAGTTGGAGATGTGCTCCAGTCAGATGTGTGTGAGGTGACGACACTGTAGCAGCTTTGATTTAGTATTTTGAGCACGTGAATTAGGTGATGTTTGCGTTTGAGCTGGTCATGTTAATTAGATCGTTGTTTAGATAATTTTTGGGGCTGTTAATGAATGAGAAAAATACGAATATATTAGTTAATATTTAAGTGCGTTTTATTTTGAGTTTTTTTTTAACTGAGTTATTTTGGAAATGTTTGATTTTATAACTGGTTGATTAGTACACGTAAATTACATGACTGACTGAGTGTGTGTGTGTGCGTGCGTGTGTGTGTGTGTTTGTGTGTGTGTGTGTAACACTTTATGTCATTACTGCTTCTGTTTCCTCTTGCTGTCAGTTTGGATGTCTACCTTAGAAGCTGACTTTCTTGTAACCACATCACTGTCATTGTCTAAACTAATCCCTCGGTCCTACGCAGTTCGATTAGCGCTTTTTCGATATAACGCACTTTCTATGTTATGCTATATGCCCGTTAAACGCTTAAAAAATTCGATCTTATGCAGTGCACAAAATTCCGCGGGAGGCAGGAATATAACTTTTGTGTTCTTTCAGGGTGGTGGGATGGCCAAAACGCATTGTCAGTGCTAGCATAATGAAACATGCGGCCCCCCCAATTAAATACAGTTCTATGGTAATCCGTAACATAAAACAAAATCTTAAATGCTACAAAGTGCTTCTTGAAGAGAAAAAGGTGGCAAAAGCAAGCTCGGTTAGTTTTTTTTTTTAAAAGTCTTCTCCATTATCATCTGCCCCCATTGACCAAGTAGCCGTGCTTTCTACATCTAGAACCAGAAAAAAACGATTTCAACCCCTTCAAAATTTTCTTTTAACCAGTCGTTTGAAGATGAGGTAGCTCGGCTGCGACAGCTGTGGCCACAAGTGACGGAAGTAGAAGCAATTAAAGTCCTACCATATTTTTGTTTAATATTCTGTTGGTACCATTCACATATAATATTTCGTTTGTGTTAAATATGGTTGATAATTATTTGTAGTTATGAAAAATTGTGGACTATTCAGTTTCTATTCTGTATCACTTTTCTTCTGCTTCTTGGATTCTTATCAACTGACTGATAAGGCGGTCAGTGGCCATCACGCCTAGTAATTTCTTGTCGGGCAGCAACAAACTGTCCCCATTTTACTCCATCGATGGCCATCTTTCGTGTCTTGTCCCAACTCTGTGTCATGCTGTACATCTCAGCTTCTATTGTTGAATATATACTGAAGCACATTAAAAACGCACCACCTGTATAATCCAGGAACAGAGTGTGAAATGTAAATATAAGTGTGTACAAGTTTACATATTTGGAATCTTTATTCATTTTCCTATGAATCCATGCTGGTCATTAATTTGTACATTTGATTGTTATGAAATTCATTGCATTCTGTGCAGGCAAGGGAGAAAACCAAAAATACAAAAAAATGCACGTGCGTTATCCTGCTGGAGAAGCTGCAAGTCTGGATAAATTGTGAACGCAGGAGCAGACAGTGCATCCAGAACCTCATCTCGATATGTCACAGCATTAACATTTCCACGAAAGACGTGAA
Organism: Oreohelix idahoensis; assembly: GCA_024509875.1. NCBI lineage: Eukaryota > Metazoa > Mollusca > Gastropoda > Stylommatophora > Oreohelicidae > Oreohelix > Oreohelix idahoensis. The sequence continues at coordinate 10,327 of JAMPIV010011988.1, forward strand.
GAGGCAAGCGATGGTGAAAACTGAATACTCCCCAAATGTGAATACTGCCACCTCGAAATCGGTTGACACAGCAATCTGCAAAGCGCTCTTCACACCGTCGCTAAATCCGCATACGTCCATCTGCAAAGGATATGTTGAATCTGTTCTCGTCTGTGAATAGGACAGCATTCAACTGCAGTCTAGTCCATCTGATATGTTGCTCTGCCCATTGCAGGCGCTGCTAACGATGTCTGCGAGTCAAGTTTGGCCCAACATAAGGTCGTCTTGCAGTAAGGCCTGTATCTCTGAGTCGTCGTATGACTGTCATTCGAGAGACTTGCCCATGTCTACCCACTATTGCTCTTGCTGTTTGACTTGCCGGGAGAGTCAATTCCTTAGGTGACTCAGCACAATATGACGATCTTGCGCAGGGGTAGTAACTCGTGGTTGGCCACTCCGAAGTCTATCCCGGGCACTGCCAGTGGTTCCGTAACGTTCATTGAGACGTACAATAGTGCTGTGGTGGCAATTCATCCTTCTGGCAATGGCCCGCGAGCTCATTCCAGTCTCCAACATACCAATGGCTCGTTGGAGGTCGTTTTCAGATAGTCGTGGCATTTCAAGCACATGTACTGGGTGTTTTGTCTCAACGGCCTTTTTATACCGAGTATACTGCCACAACGCGTACACATTTTCAGGGTCATAGCTGTTGAGAATCGTGTTGCACGTGTAACATTTATCGTTTTCATGTAGTCTGTACACACACCCATGGGTTGAATCTTGCACTTTCCATTCCAGCAGCCATTCGCTCTCTACCGCATGGCAAACACGGGGAAAATCCATTCCCACACTTTTTTTTGCCAGCTTCTCGGCATCAGTATATATAATAGTGGTGCGTTTTTAATGTGCTTCAGTATAGAAGTCTAAAAAATTTCAACCAAGAATTATTTTTAAATGATTTGCGAAATGCGCCTTTCGCCGATGTTTACCAACTTCCTGATCCTGATGACGCCATTGCATATTGGACGCGGACATTTTATAGTATTTTTAATAAGCATGCGCCTACTAAAGAAATTCGCGTAAAAAGACAAATAAAATCTCCATTTATCACACACGAAGTACTTGCCGCAATGAGGCAGAGGGACCGAGCGCACAAAAATAAGGATATTATTACATATCGGGCAGCAAGGAACAAAGTACAATATTTAATTCGCAGAGAAAAGAAAAACTACTTTAGTAATTTAGTTCAAAGCAAAAGCAACAGTAGAAATATATGGAAGGCAATCAATACCCTCGTTATCAAAAGAAATTCGCCAGACTCACAAAATCCCAATACTGCATTTACTTGTACAGACTTCAGCAATCATTCACTGATAAGGGTGGATTTGTGCTGAAGTGGTAACTTGCCACCCTTATCGACACCTGGTGTTAAAGTGTAAGATGTAGGTGTCTTCTCTGATTTAGGATGTTGCTGTGTATGTGGTAGTGGAACAGTTCACAGGGTTATCACACAGGCAACATGACGTGTAGAGTCATAGAAAGGGTAACTTCGTTGTATAAGTTTCTTTCATTTATTGCACGCCACAAAACAGTCATGATACTTATGACATCAACATGGTTAACGAGTTCAGCAAGATGATATGGCACATTGAAAACAATTTCTGTAGTCAGCAATGATAGCTGTTGTATATATGCGTCATAAGACATCACAGTTCAATAGATTCAGAAATTCATCAATCATCGAGTGCTAGTTCGTGAAGCTGTATAAATAATAATAATTTCTATAACTTCTGCAACAGTGTCAGCTACAGATCTTCAATGTTCATAAACAATAATAAATGCTCCCATTCTGATGCTAGCAGATCAGTTGTATACAATAAGTCCGTTCACTGTCTGCACGTGAATAGCATACATGGGCTACAGGTCAGCTCGACCTTTATAATGTTCCTAAGTCTAACCATCTGACTTGGACGTGATCTCTGATATAACGAATCCTGGAACACAGACAACAGTCTTGTTGGTCTAGAGCGACCCATATATATTTAACTAGTTCAGGTATACAGATACTGGTGACTTAATCCTAGTCAAAGTACCTCTCCATTTTGCATCACACAGGCGAGCAAATAGGCGACAAAATGACGAACCTCTAGACGATAGCATAAAGTTCGATACAAGAGGAATTACCTTATTTCGGAAAATCAACCATGAACATATGCCTCCAGGCAGGCTGCATAATACTGGGAAATAGTCTAGTTAGCTAACTAACTCACTAAGACACTGTATTTCCCTCAGAGAATCACAAGACGCAGTTGCGTCTGCTCGCTTCTTAAACCATTTCTAAACTGCCCCAACTGGGCGGAACACACAGAACGAACTCCCGGTTTTTGACATGCGCAGAACGACAATCTCTGAGTTGCCGTTCACAATAAGACGATTCGAAGAACATTCGAGATAAAAGTCTTACACAGTCGCGCCTTTTATGGTCATGAAAAGAAGCGTTAAGAAAGGTTTCAGACATCTACCATAGTTGACTGATACTACCAAATAAGGAGATGTGGTCACGCTTCGTTCAAGAAATTATAGACCGAACGTGTCTCTATACAAGAGAAGGCAACTCCTAAAAATTGTAGTTTCGACAACTCGGATTATGTCCCTTTGACCATAGAAAACATAATACACACTTCAGTCAAAAAAAATGATCATACATATGAAAAAATGTTTATACAAACGAAAAATAATAATGATCCGTGCGTAACATTACCGCACCCTCCCTGGAAAAAAAAAAAAAATGAAACATTTTTTTTTTTTTTTTAAATCCTGGAGCCGGAAAAAATCTAGGCTCCTAACGCACGTATGATGCGTGGATATTTACCTAACAAATTAGCTCAACGCATGGAGCGACACTGAGATCATATCTCAGATCCTTAGAGAAAAAATTTATCTAAGTATACGCTGATATATTCCAGGAAGGTGCCACCAACACACGCCACAATGATGGCAACAACATAATGACAATCAAATTATACTCATACCAAATATAAAATTAAATATATTATGTGTTATCATACAATGTGTTGCAAATAGCGGTGTAATTTACTAATATACCGCACTATATTATTACATTATATAAAGTAACAGTAATTAATAAGTAATACATGTGTTGCTCTTCGGTGACACAAAACATTCAATAGAAGAAGATGTGGACATCATCCGCTCCCAATGTAGGACAGGACTTGATATCCTCAAAGTTCCACAATGGACATAAACTCGCAGACTTCAATGATGTGCTGCGAAAATATCAATAACACAAATCTTAAAGACAACTGGTAAATTTCTTAATACAATCCTGAAAATAATTTATTTAAATGTGGCCGAGTGATCTTTTGGCCCGTATATCACTAACTAAGCCTTCTTAGATAATTACATGGTACAATGTTATAAATTTCCCTCAAAAAAAAAAAATGAGACAAAATCTACTAACATGTCATTATAACATTGGACTGTATATCAGGAAATATATATATATGACAGAAGAATCATGTGGAATCGTGTGGACATCTGGACAGAATGTCTGCCATTACATTATCCGAACCACGGATAGCTCGAACCGAGAAATGAAATGGTTGAAGAGCTATGGCATAACGAGTGGACCTCGAGCTCTTCAAGTTTTTGCTCTGAATAGCAGTAAGCGCTTTCTGGTCGGTTTCCACAATGAAATGTGCGCCTAGAAGAAATCTTTGTAACTTCAGAATAGACCATACCATAGCCAATAACTCACGGTCTAAAACCGAGTAATTCTTTTCTGCAGCGTTTAATTTCCTAGAGATATACATCACCGGATGCAAAGTATCAGAATACTCCTGCATTAGTGCTGCCCCAATCCCTGTTGACGAGGCGTCACTTCGAAGAACAAAAGTCTTCTCAATAGTAGGTAACTTAAGAATAGGTGGAGATGAAAAATAGGGCTTTAACCTGGTCCAATGAGGATTGACATTCTTTAGACCAGCGGATCAGATTAGGCGACCCTTTCTTCAATAAAGTAGAAAGCGGTGCCATAATGGAGGACAGATTCGGAATGAATCGTCCGTAGAATTGAATCAAACCTAATAGACTCCTTACTTGTTTCTTCGTCTTAGGGACCGAAATGTTAAGTATTTTTGAAACATTGTGGTCCTCTGTCTTTAAAAGACCATGACCAACCCGATGACCTAGGAAAGAAATCTCGCTAAATCCTATAAAGGCTTTAGAGGGTTTTGCAGTCAAGTTATACTCGCGAAGAGTAGACAGTAATTCGTATAAACCCAAATAATGATCTTCCCAAGAATCACTGAATAGACAGATATCATCTAGGTATGCTATGACATCTGTACGATATGCGAGAATTCGCCGCATGATGCGTACGAATGTAGCAGGGGCGTTCATAAGACCAAAAGGCATGAAATTCCATTGGAATAAACCCCTAGGTGTAGAAAAAAGCTGTAAAAGGTTTGGCACGTTCAGTTAGCGGGACTTGCCAATAACCTTTAGACAAATCTAGTTTGGTAAAGAATCTAGAATTAGAAAGTTTATTGAGTAGCTCTTCTAATGAAGGCATAGGTTCAGCATCGAACTTCGTAACTTGGTTCAATTTGCGATAATCTACGCAAATGCGAATGTTATTATCCTTCTTTCGAACAATAACCATAGACGAAGAGTATGCTGAAGTGGATGGTTCAATGATTTCCAAACGTATCATTTCATCCAACTCTTTTTCGACTTGAGACTGGAAATGAATAGGTATTGGATATGGTCTGACTCTGATAGGATTGTGATCAGTTAGCACAATGTCATGTTCTATGACATGTGTGTGTCCCGGGATGTCTGTAAGAACATCCTGAAATGTTTGCAACATCGAAGAAACTTGTCGATGTTCCTCAGCGGAAAGATTTGGAGAAACGGTCACGTTTTTCCAAGATTCCGTAGAATAAAGTGGGACCATAGAAAGAGGAAGATTGACATCAGAAAAAAGTAGTTTCCTCATCCTGTATAACTGACAGAGATGAGTACTGACCATGAGTTGCTTGTGAATTGTCCGTAGCCTGGAAAATAGGCTGCAAATAGTCAGGTCTTTCATAAAATTCTGTGAGCATATTTATGTGGAAAGTTTTATGCTTTCCATCAATATCGACAACATAGTCGACATCAGAAATTTTGGAGACTATTGCATATGGACCTTTCCATGCAATTAGAAGTCTGTTCTCCCTTGAAGGAAGTAGAACGAGAGCTTTGTCACCTGGACAAAGTTGTCGTAGACATCTATTCTTATTTGCAAACTGCCTTGCCTTTTCTTTAGCAAATTCTGAAGACGAAGTTGCTAGTTTGCATGCCTCGATGATCTTTTGCCTAAGAGCAATGACGTACTCATAAGAAGATTGAGTCTCATCGCTAATATTATCGGCAGTGATTAGATCGTGAAGTAAAGACATAGGGCCGCGCGGTTGCGCGCCAAAGACAAGTTCAAAAGGGGAAAACCCCGTATGTTCATTGGGGACCTCTCTATACGCAAAGAGAGCCGCGGGTAAGACCCTGTCCCAATCCTGAGGATGATCCTCAGTTATTTTACCAAGTAAAGTTTTCAGAGTCCTATTTAAACGTTCGACCAACCCATTAGACATTGGGTGATAGATACTGCTGAGAGACCTTTTAATGTGTAGCATAGACATTACCTGTGACATAGTGTCTGATATAAGTTGAGTGCCATGGTCTGACAATATTTCTCCGGGAAAACCCAAGCGAGAAAATATCAGCCAAAGAGCGTCTGCGATATCAGCAGTTGAGATGCTCTTGAGAGGTATTGCCTCTGGCCAACGTGTGCACATATCGACACATGTAAGGATAAATTGATGTCCTCTAGCCGTCTTAATTCTAAAAGGACCGATAATATCTATTGCCATTTTTTGAAAAGGGCGAATAGGAATGTCAGCAGCCTGGATAGGCGCAGCATGTCGTGGTCCTTTAGATTTGACCTCCTGACATACTTTGCAAGAGCGACAGTACATTCGTATGTCCTTGCTCACAAATGGCCAAAAGAAAGCCGCAAGAACCCTCGACTTTGTACGGGAAAAACCCATATGTCCAGCACATTGCGAGTCATGAGCATGTTGCAATATTTGCAATCTCATGCTCTTAGGCACAAGAATTTGTGAATGAGTGGACGTAGTCGAGTCTTGTACCATACGTACAAGTACGCCGTTCTTCATAGAAATCCAAGATTTCCTATTAGTGTTCTGATTAGGATCACCTTTTTTTGCTAGAATGAAGAATTTTTGTAAAGAAGGATCTTCTTCTTGCAATTTGATAAATGAGTCACGTGTAATAGTCAAGTGACTATCTTGGTCATTTACTTCATCATTATTAGTTAATGAAGTTTGAGGTGGATCCAGAGCATGTGCTCTTGTGACCACCGCATTGGTAGCTTCAATGTTTTGCTCTTCCCAAACAGCAATCTGCTGTGGGGTACATTCCCTAACTCCGTGAATACGACCAATAATAAGGTCCGCAATAGGGTTTGGAAGTAGACACGCGTGGACCTCTCCCGTGAAGAAAGGAGTAGCAATGTGTATTATAGCAGTAGGATACTTTTCTAACGTGCCACCAAATGTGACACATTTGATGACTTTTCCTGTAGCACAGGATGGATCTACAAGAGATTGCCTAACGCCGACAGTAGTACATCCAGAATCAAACAACACTGAGACTGGATTACTATTTACTAGCCCCTTATGTAATATAAGAGAACCTCTCCCATCATGAGCAACATTAGCAGGAAGAGCGGGCAAAGGATGACCACAGCTTAGAGTACTAATGGTTTTCGGATCAAATAAAGTACTGCATTGGATACACTTATTTGCCCTACGAAAATCAAAAGATGAGCATCCGATAGCATTATGGTCTTTATCATTATTAACCTGTTTATCTGCTCCCTGAGATTCTTGTTGAACAGAATTTGTCTGTTGATATCTTTTTCTCTTATGTTGCGATCTACCGCGACCATTATTGCCTCTGCAATTATCATTAAAGTCCCTACTGTAATTTTTATCCTGGTTTGAGTTCCAGTTTCCATAACTGTCATTACTATCTCTATGCTGTTGAGAACCTCTATTATCTTGGTATTGAGGTCTCTGCATAAAATATTTTCCTCTATACCGATTACCTTTGTGAAAATTTCTAAAGTTAACCGGAGTAGAATAACGTGTAGTATTAGGTTGTCTCCAGTTCTGGGAAGAAGAATCACCCTGGAATTGATCACTATGGTTCTGGGCATAATTACGATTACTCTTTTTATTGAAATTTTTCTGGCTACCCTGAAATTTACGCATAAAATTTGGGCCATAAGGTGCTGCCGAAGCAACTGGCAGACCTTCTTTCACCTTAGAGTTACTAATGGTTATGTGCGGATGCGCAGTAACATACTGGCTACAGTATTCTTCCATTTCTTTTATGTTTTTAGGCTTACGCTCATGAAGAAAAGATAGAAAAGCTTCATTAACAGAAGACATAACCTTATCTCTAAGTAGTAAATCCATAAGAGCTTCAAATGTATTTTCTGTCTTAGACAACTCAACCCATCGTAAAAAAGTAAGACGGATGCCTGAGATGAATTCAGAGAATTCAACTCCAGTTTCTGGTAACATGGTTTTAAATTTAAGACGATATCCGTCCTCGTTAAGTTGGTACTTCTTTAACAATGCCGCCCTGACAACCTCATAGTTGTTTTTGTCAGGCACATCTACCATACTCAACAAAGTCAAAGCATCACCTCTAAGTATCTTGGACAGATGATACACATATAATGTTTTATCTATATTATGTACATTACATGCACTTTCAAATCTATCTAGATAAAATGTTATATCATCGATTGAGGGATTAAATGCTGGTAGATTAAGCTTGAAATCCTTAGCATTAGTCTTATTTGACACCTTATTTGCCTCATTAGCATTACCAGTGTTCAATAACTTTAACTTCTCTAACTCTAAAGCTAAGACTTTTTCATCATGTTCCATTTTTGCTTTTCTCTCATCAGCCTCTCTTTGTAACCTTCTTTCTTCAGCCTCAGCCTGTAACTTTCTTTCTTCAGCCTGGGCCTGTAACTTTTTTCCTTCAGCCTCTATTTCAAGTCTCTTATTTTCAGCTTCTTTTTCAAGTCTCTTATTTTCAGCTTCAGCCTGGGCCTGTAACTTTTTTTCTTCAAAAATGATAAGTGTGAAAGTACAGAAGGCTCAGTTAGAACATAAGGGCACAGTTCACAAACAAAACAGGCCACTTAACTTCTATAAATCCAGCGTCAGCACGGTGCAGAACAGGATGTAATCAGCATTCTGAGGATAATGATCCAACGTTGATTAACTTCTGCTCCCATAAACAGCCATGACGAAGGAAATGAGCTTCTAATACTGCAACAGTTGTTACGGCACTTGACCTTCTGAATCTTCTAAATTGATTTAACCGGCACTTGACCTTCTGAACCCGCAGCAGTACCCCTGAGACCGGAACAGTTGTTACGGCACTTGTCCTTCTTTTCACCAGATCAGGAAATCCATTCGCTCGGTACTTGTCCTTCTAATTTTACATAAACTTCAATATTGCCGAGCAGCGCCGGGTAGTTTCAAAATCAGCAACTGTCAGAAAATCCGGATACTTTCAATAAAATTTCTTGTAAGGTGGTAGTTGATGCTGTAGTTGTATCTAGTATGATGATGATGTCTGGGTTTGCTGACCCCCTTGATAGCTGGAATCAGAGTGAACCAACCTATGGCCACCAAAAATGATATGGTGCGCCAAAATATCAGATGATAGAACCAACACTGGCCACCAAAAATGATAAGGGTGGATTTGTGCTGAAGTGGTAACTTGCCACCCTTATCGACACCTGGTGTTAAAGTGTAAGATGTAGGTGTCTTCTCTGATTTAGGATGTTGCTGTGTATGTGGTAGTGGAACAGTTCACAGGGTTATCACACAGGCAACATGACGTGTAGAGTCATAGAAAGGGTAACTTCGTTGTATAAGTTTCTTTCATTTATTGCACGCCACAAAACAGTCATGATACTTATGACATCAACATGGTTAACGGGTTCAGCAAGATGATATGGCACATTGAAAACAATTTCTGTAGTCAGCAATGATAGCTGTTGTATATATGCGTCATAAGACATCACAGTTCAATAGATTCAGAAATTCATCAATCATCGAGTGCTAGTTCGTGAAGCTGTATAAATAATAATAATTTCTATAACTTCTGCAACAGTGTCAGCTACAGATCTTCAATGTTCATAAACAATAATAAATGCTCCCATTCTGATGCTAGCAGATCAGTTGTATACAATAAGTCCGTTCACTGTCTGCACGTGAATAGCATACATGGGCTACAGGTCAGCTCGACCTTTATAATGTTCCTAAGTCTAACCATCTGACTTGGACGTGATCTCTGATATAACGAATCCTGGAACACAGACAACAGTCTTGTTGGTCTAGAGCGACCCATATATATTTAACTAGTTCAGGTATACAGATACTGGTGACTTAATCCTAGTCAAAGTACCTCTCCATTTTGCATCACACAGGCGAGCAAATAGGCGACAAAATGACGAACCTCTAGACGATAGCATAAAGTTCGATACAAGAGGAATTACCTTATTTCGGAAAATCAACCATGAACATATGCCTCCAGGCAGGCTGCATAATACTGGGAAATAGTCTAGTTAGCTAACTAACTCACTAAGACACTGTATTTCCCTCAGAGAATCACAAGACGCAGTTGCGTCTGCTCGCTTCTTAAACCATTTCTAAACTGCCCCAACTGGGCGGAACACACAGAACGAACTCCCGGTTTGACATGCGCAGAACGACAATCTCTGAGTTGCCGTTCACAATAAGACGATTCGAAGAACATTCGAGATAAAAGTCTTACACAGTCGCGCCTTTTATGGTCATGAAAAGAAGCGTTAAGAAAGGTTTCAGACATCTACCATAGTTGACTGATACTACCAAATAAGGAGATGTGGTCACGCTTCGTTCAAGAAATTATAGACCGAACGTGTCTCTATACAAGAGAAGGCAACTCCTAAAAATTGTAGTTTCGACAACTCGGATTATGTCCCTTTGACCATAGAAAACATAATACACACTTCAGTCAAAAAAATGATCATACATATGAAAAAATGTTTATACAAACGAAAAATAATAATGATCCGTGCGTAACAAACACCTAGCTAGTAATGACCTGCTTGTTGATAGTCAGTCGGGGTTTAGACCAAAGCATTCATGCGACACAGCCTTAACAAAAATGATAGAGAACTGGCATCTAAACATCAATAACGATAATTTATGTGGAGCAATCTTTGTAGACTTTAAAAAAGCATTCGATATGATAGATCACACTATTTTAATAAGAAAATTAGAAACAATGAAAGTAAACCTTAAGCTGGTGAAGTTAATTAAATCATTTCTGACAGACAGACAACAAGTGGTGTCTTACAATAATTCTTTGTCCAACCCAATTGTTGTCGATATCGGTGTTCCTCAGGGCTCTATTCTCGGCCCTCTTCTCTTTGCCGTATACATTAATGATCTTCCTCTGTACATCAAACATTCATCCTGTGACCTGTTTGCCGATGACTGTTCTGTTTACACTAGTGATAAAAGTTGCACTGCACTAGAACTATCTTTACAAACTGACACACATAATATTATTAAGTGGAGCAACGAGAATCGAATGCAAATAAATATTAGTAAAACGAAATGTATGTTAGTATCAACCAGACAAAAACTACAAAACTCGCAGAAAACAACACTTCAGCTCTACATTGGAACATCACTAATTGAAAACGTAAATGAACATAAAACTCTAGGTCTAACTGTTGACCAGCACCTAAGTTGGAACTCACATGTAAGTGCACTCACAAAGCTAACGGCACAAAAAGTTTACCAATTAGCCAAAATCAAACACTTCCGGATGAGGGGGCAAGGAAAATGTTCTACACATCTCACATACAAACATACCTAGACTATTGTTCCACAATCTGGGATGGTTGTTCCATATCCAACACAAAAAGGCTTCATTCACTTCAAAAACGTGCAGTGCGCCTAGTTGCTGATAAACACCAAACACATTGTATAGATCTATATAACTATCTTAAAATATTACCCCTTAAAAAGCGCTTTCTATTTAACAAAGCTAAATTCGCTCACAAAATCTTGTCACAGAATGCTCCAACGTATTTGTGGCCACTTTTAAAATTCAATGAAAAACGTAGTAACCGCTTAAACCAGTTACAGGTACCCAAGCCCAGGCTAGATTTGTTCAAGAAGAGCTTGGCTTACTCAGCTGCTCATCTTTGGAACAATCTTCCACATGATCTAAAAAACATGCACAGTCCGTACTCATATAATCGTAGACTGTTCAAATACATTATGAGTGCCAATTATATGCCGCCCTAAGGGATTACATTTTGAATTATTATCTAATATACTGTATGGAGGGTCTGATGATCTAGTTTTTCATTTTAATATACCTTACTTCTTAATTGTAATCAAATACTGTAAATGTATGCCTTTATACTACTTATAATGTTGCATCGCCATTAAACTAATACCTTAAGTATGTTGGAGAATGTCTGGATAACTAGCAATAAAAGATGAGTAAGAGGAAGGGCAAAATGCAAGACAGGCCTATATGTACGATTCTCATCTATCAGTCAATACCCTTTCCCTCCCTAAGGAGCATAGGTAATAAAGCTGGATCTCGTATAGTGGAGGCCTCAACAATTCACTCCCTGTGGCAGTATCTGCTTGGGACTCAAAGCTGCTCACCTGTGAGAACATTTTCCGCATGCGCTGACAACACACTAAGTCCCAGGTCATTCAGCAGCAGATTTCCAATGTCACGAGTTCTTATTATATACCACCATAATCTGATTACGTTTCAAATTATGTCTAATTTACCGTATGAATGGTTTAAATTGTGTGTGTGTTTTTTTTTAATTTAAATTTTTAAATTTATTTTTTTAAATTACTTTTATTTTTATTTTTTTATTTTTTTATTTTTATTTATTTATTTATTTTATTTTATTTTTTTTTAAATTTATTTATTTATTTTATATATATATATATATATATATATATATATATATATATATATATATATATATATATATATATATATATATATATATATATATATATATATATATATATATATATATATATATATATATATATATTTTTTTTTTACATACTTAAATTTGATTATGACTGGATGTTACAAATGTATGTTATTATTTTACCTTGATAATTTTGTACGCTTAAATAATGCTAAAAATACATGTGCTATTGAAAGGATACGGTATGTAAGATGACAGAGAGAAGAAGGGCAGAATGTAAGACAGGCCTGCGTGCCCAATTCTTAATCCTTTGAAAATATAGTTCGTTCGTTCGTTCTATCTGTCTGTCTATCTGTCTGTCTGTCTGTCTGTCTGTCTATCTATCTATCTATCTATCTTTATTTATTTTAAAAACATACTTTAATTATGATGATTATTGCAAATGTTTGATGTAATATTACTTTTATAATGATAAATGCCTTAATAATGCTTAAAGTAAATGTGAGGATGGAAGGATACAGTATACATGATGAGAGAGAGAGGAAGGGCAGAATGTCAGACGGGCCTGCGTGCCCAATTCTTAACCCTTTGAAAATAAAGTTCGTTCGTTCGTTCGTTCTCCGCCAGGTTGTCTTTAATCTGCCTCACTGTCGCCGTCCTTCTAGAGTCCATATCACAGCAGTCCTGATGATGGTGTCAGGGTCCGTTCTGAGGACATGACCAACCCAGTTCCAGCATCTGCCGACAATAATGGTGTGCATGCCTTTTTGACTGCCACGTGTAAGCAGTTTCTGGTTGGAGATGGTATTCGGCAAAAACATTCGAAGAATTTTCCATATCACTTTTACTTAATTCTTACTCAGCTTTCTGGACCTTATGAACGAATTAATTTGTTATCTATTAAGATTAACGGGAGCGTCCGATTGACAGAGTGATTAGAGCGAAGGTCTCCCGCGGCAAAAGCGGTACCGGTTTGAATCACGAGTTACCGTCACATCTCTCGAAGCTGGACCAGTCTATCTCACTTCCCTACAGCAGTATTTGCTATTGGACTATATCTACCACTTACGGCAAATCAATTTTTGTTTTGCGTTTTTTTTTCCGGTTAGCGCTGGATATTTCAGGAATTGAAGATTTCGGAAAACAAATTCATACATAATAGATTGTAAATCAAAGACTTGGAGTGGAGGGTTTAAGATTTAAAAAAAAAACACTTAGATAAAACTATTCTCGATAGAAGAGGCTCTCATTTCAATAAAAGCAAGAGAATGTATTTTGCACCGAGTCATTTTTTGTCATTTAAATAAAAGTCTGGAAACTAATAAATGTCAGTAGAAATACGGAATTAGAGTTTTCTTGTCGCTTGAATGTTTTAATTTGGACGAAAGAGCCGAGATAAAGTGATTACATTTCCTCCTAGATGTTACTACAAATACAGTCCGTAAACATGTAATTGTCCAACACAAATTTAATAGTAATGTGTCATATTTTATGGTTCTACGGTATCATACCAGAACAGATGCTATCTTAACATGAAAGCTCAGCCGTAATGAATCTTCAACGTCTTCTGTCTCTTGTCTTGATGGTACACTCTGATAGACTCTTTCCTGTCTCTTGTCTTGATGGTACACTCTGATAGACTCTTTCCTGTCTCTTGTCTTGATGGTACACTCTGATAGACTCTTTCCTGTCTCTTGTCTTGATGGTACACTCTGATAGACTCTTTCCTGTCTCTTGTCTTGATGGTACACTCTGGTAGACTCTTTCCTGTCTCTTGTCTTGATGGTACACTCTGATAGACTCTTTCCTGTCTCTTGTCTTGATGGTACACTCTGATAGACTCTTTCCTGTCTCTTGTCTTGATGGTACACTCTGATAGACTCTTTCTTGTCCATCTCTTGATGTTAATTTTCTACTTATAGCGCTGTCTTTCTCTTGCACGTTTGTCTTTCAACTTTTACTTCCGTTATGGTCTTCAACAATGTCTTACGTCTCTTGTTGTGCCAATATATAATTTGTCAATCTATTTTTGTATCTCATTCATTGTTTGTCTTATTGTCTAACTTTGTTTTAGGATTTTTTCACCTGTTTTCTCTTTCCGTGAGATAGTGAGATACGTCATATTCCTTTATATATATATATATATATATATATATATATATATATATATATATATATATATATATATATATATATATATTTACGTCTCAAGGGCCTCCATCCTTTCTTTTAACGGCTTATAAGTAACAGCTGCACGTGTTAATAGATCGCTCGTCAAAACCATCAGGAAAAGACAAAAGAAATGTATGGGACACATTAACAGCAGAGGAGGAGTTGAGGAATTAGTCTTATGTGAGAAAATACCAGGTAGGAGAGGAAGAGGAAGGCAGAGAAAGATGTATGTGGAAAGCTTAAACTACTGGGCAACAAACAACAGCATGGGCAACAACAACCTCATTAGACTTTTAAAAGACAGAGAAGATTGGAGGGTCGTGATTACCAATGTTTGCTCCAGACCAGGCACCTGAAGTAGAAGAATAAGTAACATTTTGTAACTCTCATTTACGTTTGTTAGATATTTATTTTCAACATCATTATTATCATTAACAATCAATTCCCATAATGAACCTCAGATGTTAACAGATTCCTAACAAGGGTTCATCTCTGGTGCCAACTTTACCAGTATGTCAATTTTTTGTCTGTATTCCTTTCACGTCTTATCTCTAGTTTCTATGTTTATGTGTTCATTCCAGTTTCCTCTTTCTTTCCTACCCTGGAGATTACAAAACAAGTATAACCTTGTAATGCTGCCCACAGGTTTCCCAATGTGTGTTTTATTCAAGGTCAAGAAGATAATCCACAACTGAAACCTAACGTTCAAGTCGATAGTTTCCCTAACGAAGAAAAAAATTGACGATAGTACTCATAAAATAGGACGTTTTTTTTTTTGTTTTTTTTTTTCAACAAATCAGACAACTAGGAAACAATTCTGTCCTTTCCTAGAGTAAACTGAGACTTCACATTCCGCGATTTAGTGGCACCCTACGTCTGTGTTTGACCAATGAGACAGCTGGTTGTGAAGAATTTTTCCCGTCGTGTCAATGCCGGAGCACCTCACGATTTTTTTCTGTTTGCTTTTTGCTGTTTGAAATCTCGACAATTCCATCGTTCCATGGGAGCTGAAGTCTCCCTCTGCAGACGTCAAAAGGTCATGAATATTGTTTGTTGCTGTAGCATGCTGGTTGTTTTGTTAACGCCAGACCGTTGTTCTCAGACGTCCATATCTGCTAGGCTTAGGTTTGATGTCAAATTCCAGCACTCTTGGAATTGTTATTTCACTGATGGCAGCGCCAGTCTCTAACAGGCGATCATTAATTGACCTCAGTATCTCTCCCGTAACCATATCCATATCCATATCTATTTCACCAACTACAGGTGTTCTCGAAGCTAGTCTGTCAGCTCTCACATTGCTGCGTACCCTGGCATGACCAGGACAGTAGATTCACGTCAGCTCCATGTAAGTTCTCTATTTTTATCGTAGCCATTTATGTTTGACCTTGCAAAATTTACCAGGTCTCTGTTCAAGGAATTTAACGGAGCCATGATCCCCTCAAGGATTACTACAAGACTAGGAAAATCCTTATCTTCTGCTGTCACTTCTTGGTATTCCCGTTTGGAGCCAATTTTGCACGCTCCACGCCGGACCATAGCCACAGGTCGAGTCCTTAAGAGAATAGACAACGTCGCTGCTGATTTCAGAAACCAGGACAGTAGGTTGCTTGACCGTTTTCTTGGTAAATGGATGGAGATCGATAATGCAAACTTGGAAGAGTTCTTGGCTATCACAGGTGTATACATCTTCTTGCTGTTTTCTGCATTGTTTGTGTCAATCTTTTCTTTACAAATTGTACGAAATTTTGTAACGATAAACCCACATCAAAGATAAGTGTAAATGGGAAAATCCTGGAACAAGTCAAAAGTTACGTATGTCTTGGTCATATAATAACAGAAGATGGCAGATGTGAAACAGAAATCAAGAAGAGAATAGGAATGGCCAGAGCTACATTCAACAACATGAAACATATACTGACATCTAAACAGTTATCTCACAAATTAAAACTGAGAATCATAAAGTGTTATATATATTCTGCTTTTCTGTATGGTGCTGAAACATGGACGATGAATAAGCATTTGGAAGAAAGAATTGAGGCTCTTGAAATGTGGATATATAGAAGAATGGGGCGTATCTCATGGAAAGAGATGAAAACAAATAAAGAGGTCCTAGAAAATCTAGGTATGAAAAGAGAACTAATGAGGGAAATCAAGGTTCGGCAGCTAAAATACTTTGGCCACATAAAAACGCATAACACCTTGCAGAAGACCATAGCAGAGGGGAGAGCTGAAGGCAAAAGTGCAAGGGGAAGACAGCGCTATAAGTGGGAAGATAGCATCAAGAGATGGACAGGAAAGAGTCTATCAGAGTGCACCACCAAGACGAGAGACAGAAGACGTTGGAGATCCATTACAGCCAACCTTCGTTGTGGAGATGGCAACTGATGATGATGAAAGCATGGATTGAGAGTCCGACATAATATCTGTACTGGTTAATAAAGTCTCAGACAACCACATTTGGACATCAGTAGATGCCTCTACCTCCATTCTCATGCTGCAGGCTGCTATTATGTACGCTCCGCAATGTTCAGCGACGACCTTGCCATTTACTTTACAGAATAAGACCCATCCTGATTTTTCCCAACGGAGTACAGACACAACAGTATATCTCGAGCATGAACATTCATCAGTTGACCAGTACAACTTTCCCACTGCATCAATCTCTAACCTCTCACTACCCAAGGCTGATGATGGCTTTTAAACACATAAAGAAGGAAAACCCGAGGCCTGTAAGTAGTAAATAAATATTAGACAAACATAAAGGTATGTTTTCAGGCACTCGTAAGAAATAAATAAGTAGAAAACTAGACAACAGAAAAAACAGACTTAAGTGGCTTACCGGGGAATCGAACTAATGACCTTCCGTGCGGCACCCTCACTTAGCTACGGAAGCAAATTACACTATCTGATCTAAGCTCCATCGTCAGATGGCAGGGAGGATAGAGTGATTCGCTTCCGCAGCTAGGCGGGGGTGCCGCACGGAAGGTCCTGGGGTCGATTCCCCAGTAAGCCATTCACGTCTGTTGTTTAGTTTTCTCCTTGTTTATTTCTCACGAGTACCAGACCACGTGACCTTTATGTTTGTCTAATATTTATTTACTGATAATGACTTGCTGGTGGTTTGTCCAATATTTTCGAACTGTGGTCATCTGCCCAATAGTTGTCTCTGTCTGTGCCGTATATGATATATGTCTCTTCATTCTAGTTCATTTGATGTCAGCTATGTTCCCATGTTAAAATTCATCGAATCTTTTGGCCGAATACCATCACCAACCAAGATCTGCTTACTCGTAGCAAGCAAGAGGACATGCATACCATCATAGCTGGCAGACGCTGGAGCTGGGTTGGTCATGTCCTCAGAATAGACCCCGATGCCATCACATACCGTCGCGTGTCTACATTTTAGCGGCAGAGGTCCATATATATGCTCTCGCATCCAGGTAGCTGTTTCTTCTGTTAGTTCATGTTCTGGTGAAATAAAGTGCAGGACACATACGATAGAAGGTCAGTTGATAAAGAAGTCTATATTTGCTATAATTTCAGTAATAAAGAGATAAATGTTCGCCTCAAGGAAGTTGATCGCATGCCTACAAATATTTTCTGCGGACATCTGGGAGATGGCAAAAGCAGAGGTTGCGAGATGTGAGCAAGAGAGATATGAATTCAATCCAACAACCTAGGAGGACGAATCTGCTGATCGCATCAAGTGAAAATGCTCCCATTGACGTCATCTTAGATTGGAAGACATCTCTTACAATAAACAGACGATAAAACAACAGGCAAAAAATAAAAAGCTGAAAGAACTTGGAGTTACATTCGATCGCGGGCTCTCCTAGAATGACCATGTTGATTACATCGTACAGAAATACAGGAGAGGTCTGGCAGCCCTGAAAATAATGACCGGAGCGCATCTGGGGCACAGATTACTATTTCCTCTGTATCATTAGCTAGTGATATCGGTTATTAAGTATGGATTGGGAATACTCACTCTGTCAGTAACACAGAATGAAAGACTAGAACGCATTCAAAATGACAATATGCGTATAGTCTTAGGCGTGATACCCCTATTGTGACATTGATGTATTTGCTTGGAGTGCTGTCGATAAGAATCAGACATGTGAAGGCCCAGGAAAAAGCTTATATGCCAGTAACCACAGACCAACCGTACCCCCTGCACGGAAACATAACTAACATTAAGGGAGCAAGAATAAAGAGGGTATATAATGGATGGCAAAGACAGAGGCAACGATCAGGCACGTCAATGTGGTAAGAAAATAGGTTGGGGCGTCTCTGCTAGGGTTAAGGGCAGAATTGTCGCGGAACATTGCGTGGCTTACAAGAAAACAACTTCTCGCATGAGAAGGGAGGTAGAAGCAGCTACTACAGCCTTAAGGTGGCTAACTGAAACGTCATTAACAAAGGCAGTCATTGTGTCAGATTCTCAGTCCATGCTTCGAAAGGTTCAAAATAGCTGGATAAAGCATGAATGGAAAACATTCATAGAAGCTTGAATCTGCAGGAGCTGGTTTGGATCTACTGTTCTGGTCAGGGTACGCAGTAATAGAGAACTGTATCCAATCAAGGAACATTAGTAGCCAGAAATATCTCCTCTGCTATATCAGGTCTACTACATTCTCGTAAGTTTCTAAGTGCTTGAGTTGTTGAAAGGGAGTCAGTTAAAACTGTTAGTTTTTCGGGAGGGTTGTTAGAGAATATTTCTATTTAGCATACGCAGGAACCCAAAGTTAAAAAGCGCCAGTAAAGAAAATTTGCGCATCGCGAATATGTCAGGTGGACGCTCGCACCAGAATCCAGCACTGAATGGTATTAACATTGAACACACAGCCGGCTTGTAACAGAAAGCTTGCCTAAATTGTTGTTATCACCACAGGTTAGTTGCTCTGTCACGTGTTTTATTATTTATCATCATCAACATTTATCTGCTCACAAAGGATAATGGGCCTTCAACAACCGTATACCAAGTCTTCCCCACTCCAAGCCATCAGCTCGATGACTGGCCATGTCTGTATCATCCCCTTCATGCCTGTTTCCAGTTGTCTTTTCTTTATATTCTTTGGTTTCTGTCTAACTCTTTGACCCTGGCATTCCAGAACAAGGAATGCCTTGTAATGCTATCAACATATTTCCTCAATGTGTGTCCTATTTATCGCCAGCATCTTCTTCTCATCTCTTGTTCTACTGGCACGTGTCTGGTTCTTGTCATCAATTATACATTTGTGATCTTGTCAAACCACGTCAATCTTTCAATTCTAGGCAAGCATCCATTTATGAAAGTCTGTAGCTTTTTATGTTGTTGTTGTTGTTCTCCGCGACTCAGAGACATACACGTTGACTGCCTACATATTTGAAGTGGATGTTTTGTTATTGTTCAATATTAGTTCTTTTTTTAAAAAATTAGTGAAGAAAAATATTCCGTTCAACCTCTGATGGGTTATAATTAGGATATATATTGTTTTCAATTCCAAATAATATGAACAACTGCCGATATGAGAAAGTGGCATCACATTTGTCAAATTATTGTAAATAGGGACAATCAAAATTATGCTTATACGTTAAATAAAAAAAAAAAACGAACAAAATCAAGAAGAAACTCTGAACAAGAATAATATTAGAGTGGAGGAGTGTAAAGGCCTGGTGGTTCTAGTTATATAACTGACTTTAGCAGATTTTTTTTTTCGTACGCCCGCTAATACTCGAGGCGAAATCTCAGGTTATTATTAGTGTCTAACCTCACATTGATTTTACGTGAGTATCCCTTTTTTCTTGTACAATGACAGATGTCCCTCGCCATTCTGGCAGATACTCGCCGATTTCGGAGGTACCCATTGCAGCTGGGTCGGCCCAGGAGCCGCCAGTCCCTGGTCGACGACACTCCTTCAAATGTCCTCGCCAGGTCTCGAGTTAATCCAGTCCAAATCCCGGTCGAAGAAAAATCCTCAAATGCCGTCACCCGGGTTTGATCCTGGATCACCCGGTCGCCAAAGCGGTGTGGTAACCACTACGCTAGCGCGGCTCCCGCTTTAACAGATATTTAATTAACTTTCACCTGTTAAAAGTCATATGCATTATAAGAACAGCATCAGACCTTCACATTCCCAGCCACTATATATTGTCGTGAAACATTCTAAATCCACATATATAAATTAAAAGGTAAATGTAAAGCCTAACACATAAATTCAATAAAAGGAAAGAGAAATGGTAAAAGTACAGTGCTGTCACAATGGCGTACAAAAATCCCCCTTGTTTTCTACTTCGTCTGCAAATTGTTACGTTTCACGTTGATAGTAAAGCCTACTGCATCACTACACGCTTTCTACAATAAAACGTGTACTGCATTTCTAAGAAAACCTTGAGATACGCAAGCTGATTAATGACCTAAATTAATACTAGCATTAATTACACTACGTTAACATAAACGAAAGGACAGATGGACTTAGGATAGAGAGAGGGAGGGCTGAAAGCAGGAACGCATGCAACACTAACACGCGTCTCGCGATATACAATTAATGCCACCCTCCCCGCGCGAAAGGCCAGAAGCACTAACTTTTTTTCAAATAGACCGTGATAAAAAAAACACTACAACTACGAGAGTTAGGTTTAAAAACCTGAAAAACGCTTATTAGGAAACATGACATTATACTGTTTTATGTCTGAAAGCCTGACAGTACCCAGACACCACATCATATCGAAATGAACGGGAGGTAGAAGAAAATGCATATTTTGAACGCAGCCCCTTAGCCCCATTAAACTTATATATTTGGGTTCCTTAGGACTTGCTGACAAAGAATATGTTAAGTGTTACGCAAATAGTCTAGGAATTAACAAATTATAGCCAAAAGAAAATAGTGAGGGTGTCAGACAACACCAAATAATAATCGCACAGTGGCATGTTTTGAAACCACTACTTTACGGGAAATGGGCCACCATGTAAAATCCTATTTGATTGGATTGAAGTAAATGTAAGGCTAAACACGATTAGTCGGACTACAAATACTAATTCTTTGTTGTTAGGGGAAACGGTAGTAAGGGTACTTTTTTGAAAAGCTGTGTAAACATGGCCCGATTGGTTAGACCCACCAATATAGTCAATTAGGAGCGTCAGTTCAGTGCCACATTTTAAAATAAACTTACTAAGAAACAGTGCGTTGAGATCCAGATCATATTTTTCTAAATAAAAGTCTGGGACAGAGGCAGATCGGAATTTGTGCCATTATTCATCGCCAGTCAACGTATTTGTGTATTATTTCCATGAATTGTGGTAAGCTTGACATATTCGATATCTTTTTAATGAAAATTGAATGTAAATTGATAATTTATGACTGTATATGTGCGTAGTTCAGTAGCGAACATGAGGCAAGGCCTAGATAGTGCTCCAACCTGAACAGAACGTGTCGGAGAAAAGAAAACTGCATGGAATTGCCAAATAGTACACTGACACCTATCTTATTGACTAGAAGGAAATAATGCTGGAATTGCAGAGGCGTAGTAACCATTAGGGAGGAGTGTAACCGCATATTTTAGCAGTAACCTCTTCTGTATTGGTTCCAACTTGACTGTAAACCACCAACTGCTACAAACTAGATTTGCCGGTTTCTCACTGAATGTAATTAAACGTTAATGTTATTAGTCTGTTTACACCCACTGTTGCGAGTGTAGTGGTTTGGTCTATATCATCGCCACACAGGCTAATTCAATATATGTGTGCTGCTGACCTGTCACTGTGTCTGGAATGTTGACCTGGGTGTGTGTTGATATGTTCGCACACCACAGTACGTACATAAGGGTACAAGCAGGAGTCAAGAAGGGTTGCAAACGACTGGAACAGTTCGATACTGTTTATTCCGTTACAACACAGATACGATGACATAAATGACACACATTCGACAGCAAAACACGAATCATAGTATATAATTTCCACACTGCATCAATACCTAATACGGCCTGTCCTAATCCTGGACTTATAATAGCTTAATAGCTTCATACATCTCCACACTGCAGTTAATATATAATATGGCCTGTCCTAATCCTGGACTGATAATAGCTTAATAGCTTCATACATCTCCACACTGCAGTTAATATATAATATGGCCTGTCCTA
Organism: Oreohelix idahoensis; assembly: GCA_024509875.1. Lineage (NCBI taxonomy): Eukaryota > Metazoa > Mollusca > Gastropoda > Stylommatophora > Oreohelicidae > Oreohelix > Oreohelix idahoensis. The sequence goes on from JAMPIV010011988.1 coordinate 32,738, forward strand.
ATCCTGGACTAATAATAGCTTAATAGCTTCATACATCTCCACACTGCAGCTAAACATAATATGGCCTGTCCTAATCCTGGACTAATAATAGCTTAATAGCTTCATACATCTCCACACTGCAGTTAATATATAATATGGCCTGTCCTAATCCTGGACTTATAATAGCTTAACAGCTTCACAAATCTTCATACTGCAGTTAAACATAATATGGCCTGTCCTAATCCTGGACTAATAATAGCTTAACAGCTTCACAAATCTTCATACTGCAGTTAAACATAATATGGCCTGGACTTATAATAGCTTAACAGCTTCACAAATCTTCATACTGCAGCTAAACATAATATGGCCTACAAAAGTACCTTAATACACAGCGAAGCCTGCATCACCCGGCAGCTTCATTAATCTTCAAAATATGGCCTACAAAAGTACTTCAATACATAGCAAAGCCTGCATCACACGGCAGCTATAATAAGGTTCATATGGCCTAAACAAATCTTCACTGCAGTGTATCACATAGGCTGTACACACAGCGAAATATATAAGTCGACATTTTCTCAAATCCTACGTAGGCATACATTATCCAAAAAACACTGGGACTCGACCTACACGGTCCACGCCCAAAACACAACTCCCTCAATCACACACTAGTCCCGCCAAAAAACCCGTCACGAGATTCGGTTGTCTTGAACACCGTTCTCGATAACACATGCAGACTAGCGAGCTATTCACATGACTCAAAACAATACAGAATAAATACATTAAACAGCGTTCACACGCTTATCTGTACTCTGTCACCCGAAAAATAGGAAAAGATAATTCTATCCTAAAGTCAAACAAGTATCCGCTTAATCAAGCGTTGCAACTCGAAATTTAATTTGTCTAAAAAACCATTCTAAAGATTACTTCCCCTTCCATAAGTTCCACTTGCAACAGTTACCACCCGCTCCGGGAAAAAAAATGATTCTATCATTTTTTTGAAAAAAATTAAGTCCCAAAAACAAAAAATTTAGAAGAAAATGTAGCTCTAACATATGTTTACAAAAATCATCTTATTTTAAATCAAATTATATCTACAACAAATATCAGCATTAAAGTGTAAAGTAGCAATTAAAGCATACAGCATAATCAGCTAAGTATAAAAAGTAATTAGCTAAATATACAAATATGATCAGTTCCAAAATTAAGTTACGTATATTTAGTACAAACCAAACCGAAAACAACCAATCGAAAGAGAAAACACAAGATCAATCAAAAGAAGAATGATCTGTAAAAAAGGAAAGTAAGAACTCAACAATACCATATACTCATAATTAAGTTGGACAATTACATGTAAAATAAATACAACTGTCAAAAGTAGATATGTTATATCAAGTCATATAACCACTCCAACAATACAAAGAATAGAGGTATAAGTGTTGAAAGAAGACAAAGTATACAAATAGAATCAAGTAAAACGAAGATGAGGTACGAAAGTATAAACAAGATATGAAATCCATACCGAAAAGACAACAGAAAAGAAGGAATGAAATGAAGAATAGTTACCAAAGACAGATAGAAAGCAAAGGCACGAACGCAAAGAAAGTCAATAACAGTATATACTAATAACTGTTTTGATCAGATAACCTATTCAAAAATAAATATATAAACATGATCGAAAGGCACAACACAAAATATCAAAGTATATCTATACTAATACCATCAAAAAATAATTTATAACTAAACAAAAGCTAATAAGTAATTTAACTAAGTTATAAGAGTTATACAAAACTAACATAAATAAATTATAGGCATCGAACAAACAAGTAATAGCATTACTATAACTAATACGACCAACGCACAATCAAGCGCTAAAAATAAAAAATACATCATAATAAAAAACAACTTTTTACAAGAACTAATCAAACTACATATCAATGATATCACGAAGTCAAATGCTGGGCACACCCAACAAAAAATTACAATGCCAAAAAAAAAAAAATCATTTTTTTTCAACAGTACCGTACAAACATATTTTTTTTCTCGATAAGTTACATAAAAACAGTATTTAATTTTTAAGTAATTCAATAATACTTTAAGTAAAGCCTAATAATGAAATCAATATTTTAACAAAATGAGTGAAATATAAAACAAAAATCCTATCTCGAAGAAACCTTTAAATCAACACATGTAAATTTAATTTATTCTTTAAGTTCTTTCTGCTGACAATTACGTTCAGCTCCGTAAAATGCTATTTAGCTATAACTCTATCTCTTACTCAAATCGATAAGATATACATTCTAAATAAATCTACCCTTTGATGCTAATATGAAATATAAAAAAGGTTCTATAAAAATATCTACAAAAAATAAGTTTTTTTTTTTTTTAAATAATCTGCTAAGAAAATAATCTACATGTCTGACTGGCAAGAAAATCAAGTTCTGGAAAATCGAAGTTTCACAAAAAGTTAACAAATCGAAATACAAGATCATTTATGATACATGCACGCTATTTTCAAAATTACATTTCACAACATACCAGATAATACACATCTTCTCTGTATGTTCTATATATTAATTAATCATGACATCAAAACATGAGAAAAATATAAATTAAGTGAATAACGAACACTCAGGACTATCTAAAAGTAACCACTACATCAACACAATAAATGAGTTTGTGCAATCTCATCATGTACAAAACTATCCTAAACAACACAGTTGCAAAAATTCTAAGTTGAACAGAGTAGTATAAAGGATAATAATTACATACTACACATTATCAACACAATAATATATAAATAGCATAAAAATGTATTAATACATCATCAAAATACAGACATAAAAATAACAACAATAAAAAAAAATTATGGCAATCAAATGATGCATAGAAATAATCATGACAACAAAATTATATGTTATTTCAAAACAACAACATGTCATGTACTAATATAGAATACAAAAAATTATCATCTTCACATTAAAAAAAAATAAATCAGACGCGAAGTCTCCCACTCTCTTGTAAACATGCTTGACCTTCAGAAAGTAACCATCAGTTGCTATTTAGACGCTGACAGGTTTCGGTTGACTACTCGAGCGGAAAGTTGACTCACATTTCTGACCGTCAATATGTCACAGAAGCCTTGACCCTTATCGCAACGTAGCTTCTGTCAACAAATACAAATGAAAATTTCCATTTTACTCAATAGTGAAATTTAATGAAAAAAAACGTAGAAATCACGTTTACAATTACCCAGTACCGGCTTGTGTAAAAACCCGGTCTCTTCACGATGTCACTAGCTCTCTCTATCACATGTAGATATCATAGAATTCTTGGGGACAACATGACCGACCTTGAATGTCGCCGCTGCCTTACGCTGAAACAAAGTGTTATATTCACAACAACAACCAGAGCAGGCAATAGTATTCAAGCATCCACTGTTATTTTTACTCTGTTTACCTTGATTATAAATGACTCTGGGCTCATGTTGAACAAAATTAGCACAATTGCGCTTATTATTTGTTCTATGATCACAATACTTATTATTACCGTTGCCTTGTTTACAAATAATGACTTTAGTCTTTTGTTTAGGAACATTACTCTGGTGATGTAAGGCAACATTTGAAAAGCTATAATCTTTATCATACTTTCCAACATTCTTACGATCTAAGCTTTGAGATTTGGTAAATTCTCTTCAGTATCTACGAGAGGGAAAATTATTGTTTTCTGATCTCCCTTGGTACTGTTTTCTCTTGGGGTTATCTCTCTCTTTCTAGAACTGTTTTTTTCTTTTCCCTTATGGGAATATATTTACCAATAGTTTCAAACTGACTGTGCTGAGTTTGACAACTGCCAGAAACAATAGTATCTCTATTGTTCCGCATATGGGTTTCATCTTTGGAACAAGTAGTAATAGTCTCAACACCCGCTATTAATTTCTGAGTATTTCCAGTAGTAGAGAAATATTTGTTCTTATGAATCTTGACCTGAAATTTATCACCTATCTTTTCCTGACCAACAGAACTGGCTGTTACACAAGAATCTTTGTTGGTCTGACGCCAAGAATTATTACTGGAACTACCAGTAATATTAGAACTTTTAAAGTTGTATTTACCACGATAAGATCTATCTTTACCATGAATGAAATCTCTCTGAGCAAAAAGTGTATGGGGTTGACTTTTCGCAACTTTCTGTCTATCATTGTGAACATTGACAGAAGAGCACCTTTTGTTTTTCAAAACCATATCTAGTAAGCCAAATATTCTTTCCCTTGCTTCCGCAATTTCATTATCTTTAAGTGAAATCGTTTCACTTAACCTTTTATTTAACTCCTTAACAGCCAAAACTTTGTCGCTTTCTTCTGCTAGTAAATTTTCAATTTTAGCGACCTTCTCTTTCTCAGCCGTCAACTCCACTAATGTCTCTTTCTCTAACTGTTCTTTATTTGCTCTCAACTGAGTCAACTCTAGTTGTAGTGACTGAATCTTAATATAATCATTCCTATTATTAAGCTCATCAATCTTTTCTGGAATCATCTCATTCTTTTCTTCCTGCTGGAGACCAAGATTCGCAATATCATCCATTAAATCAAGAAGTGACTCTGTATAATCTCTATCACGTTTATCGGTCTCAACTTTCAAATTCTCATAAATCTGTTTATTTTGTTGGACCTCCTGTGTAATATTTTCTACCTCAATTTGCTTATCTTTCATCTGGACTTCCAATTGCTTTATCTTCAACAATGCTAAATCCAAACTTGCCTGCACACTAGCAAGTTCTGAAGTTTGATTTTGCTAAATTCACCCGTTAGTCTGGACACTGTTTCATGTACTTTACTTCACTTCAGCAGTACTCTCTAAGAAGTTTTCCTTTTCCTGTAGGGCACTCCGTTTGTTCCTTCTTATTTGCTCCTCATCTTCTAACTCCTTCTTTTGACCATCAGAAATGCCGTATTGAATCATCTTGTGTATTCCCCTCCTTATGTGATCGTGTTTAACATTAATATAGTTGTACAGAAATCCGCGAAATTCCCAAAGTAGCAAATCCGCTAACTCTTTAGCCATCATTAAATGAGGATGAGACTGAAAATTCTCCTCAGCAAAATATTTTAGGGCTCTTGACGCATTGACCAAAAATCTGTCTATCACATGTTCCTCCAGCTGTGGGCCTTTTAATTGTTGATAATCTCTACCTTCTTCCCACAAATAAGCCAATATAGGCCTCATATCCTCAGGATCTATCTCATCATCATCCATAGTGATTCACTTACTTAAATCAATATATCTAGTAATCACATATAGTTATGACAAATTACTGTCTACAAAAGTTGGGACAATCACCCTTCCAGCTCACAAAGTTAAGTATCTGTCAAGAAATGAGCTTATTCCTCAATTCTGTATCACCAATTCCTTTTTATAGCACCTTTATCAAGTCACATCATTATCAGGAAAATCGACATATGTCAACAGCCATTAACACCTATGCATCAAATCTTAATCATATGTCAAATTAGACATAAACAACAATAATAACAAAATGAGCAATTAGGGAGGCCCAGCGACATATATGAAGTGACACAATTTACACAAGACACAATCACTTATCTGTCAATGATCCCGCTTCTTTTCCGCCACGACACTGGATATCACATAGACTGCTAAAACCTCCACTGCGGGAAAGCACTGCAACTTGATTCGTTTCTCTTCAGGTAATTTCGTCAATATGATATGTGCTTAACAATGCACAAGTTGACAGGAACCATAATACAGCACACACTGCAACTCTTGACTCTTCTGTAGTCTGAAATGCACACGGCAACTCCGTGTATCATAACATCTTGAACTTGTGATGGTGACAACTGGCACAGGTAACCCGAATATTGCAGAAATCTGTCACAACCCGTACAAATGCTGGTACAAATACTGTCCAAGTCTAATTGAACTTCCTTGACCACTGCAGACGTTGTTGTCGTCTATAGGCATGAAATAGGACGTCAATTGCTACTGGTGTAAAGTTGCCTTCTACCACGAATAAAGCGTGCGTCGTTTCTCAAATGCGCCACCCAGGCAGATAATAACTAGGTCACAGTTCTGAAGTACAGGAGATTCAAGCCACGCCTACATAAGGTCAATTATAACAAAGTCAAGTGTTCTACACTCTTGTCACGTGCAAGTCATATGTATTATTTTCAACTTGTAGTGACTGATCCTCTAGATATGTTATGGTCTGGTGGACAAAATTTGATTCACTTTATCCTCTTGCTTCAAGTACATATCACTGTAGAGGTAACAATTTCTTAATCGTATACGCCACTCAGGCACATCTTAAATGATATCCAATGATACGAAAACTACGCCACTTAGGCTATCGACGCGAATAGTCGTAGATGTCAGATCCTGTTGACTGAAAACCACCATAAATGTAACCGAGTGGTTTCAGTATGAATGTTATTACTGGCCATAAATGTACTCGCATTCGCTAGCACGAATACGAAATCATTATAACATAATTTCCCGGGCATTAAATACCTAATACGGCCTGTCCTAATCCTGGACTTATAATAGCTTAATAGCTTCATACATCTCCACACTGCAGTTAATATATAATATGGCCTGTCCTAATCCTGGACTGATAATAGCTTAATAGCTTCATACATCTCCACACTGCAGTTAATATATAATATGGCCTGTCCTAATCCTGGACTAATAATAGCTTAATAGCTTCATACATCTCCACACTGCAGCTAAACATAATATGGCCTGTCCTAATCCTGGACTAATAATAGCTTAATAGCTTCATACATCTCCACACTGCAGTTAATATATAATATGGCCTGTCCTAATCCTGGACTTATAATAGCTTAACAGCTTCACAAATCTTCATACTGCAGTTAAACATAATATGGCCTGTCCTAATCCTGGACTAATAATAGCTTAACAGCTTCACAAATCTTCATACTGCAGTTAAACATAATATGGCCTGGACTTATAATAGCTTAACAGCTTCACAAATCTTCATACTGCAGCTAAACATAATATGGCCTACAAAAGTACCTTAATACACAGCGAAGCCTGCATCACCCGGCAGCTTCATTAATCTTCAAAATATGGCCTACAAAAGTACTTCAATACATAGCAAAGCCTGCATCACACGGCAGCTATAATAAGGTTCATATGGCCTAAACAAATCTTCACTGCAGTGTATCACATAGGCTGTACACACAGCGAAATATATAAGTCGACATTTTCTCAAATCCTACGTAGGCATACATTATCCAAAAAACACTGGGACTCGACCTACACGGTCCACGCCCAAAACACAACTCCCTCAATCACACACTAGTCCCGCCAAAAAACCCGTCACGAGATTCGGTTGTCTTGAACACCGTTCTCGATAACACATGCAGACTAGCGAGCTATTCACATGACTCAAAACAGTACAGAATAAATACATTAAACAGCGTTCACACGCTTATCTGTACTCTGTCACCCGAAAAATAGGAAAAGATAATTCTATCCTAAAGTCAAACAAGTATCCGCTTAATCAAGCGTTGCAACTCGAAATTTAATTTGTCTAAAAAACCATTCTAAAGATTACTTCCCCTTCCATAAGTTCCACTTGCAACAGAGTATACTGGTGTAAATTGTTTCAGATGAAGCTAGCAGTTGGCCTACCGCTCTGAACTCAGTGTTTATTATGTATTGTGTTCAGTGTGGAAATAGATTATAAATTAGATCTGAAGTAGGAGGTACAACCTTCTTGTTTCAGGGACTGTGGTCCTAAGTTATTGAAGCAGCACCTGGTCTGAGTTTTGCTGAATCCAGAGGCTGACAGCATACTCCTTGGTCCAGATAGCGACCAGTGAGGTGTCTCCAGAACACAGTGAAGCAATCGAGCAGAGGAGTCTTTTCCTGCCGCCATCACGAAAGATAAGCTTCTGTGGCCAGAGTAGCTCAACATTATGTGCCCCACCCCCTCAAAAATTGACATGCTATTAAACACAGAGGGACAATAAATTGGTTCAAATGACAGGAACTGTGAACTTTTCCCAATACTATTTCCACGATAATCAAACACTTGAAGTCATGATGAAAAACAACAACCAAGCTTGAACAAAACCAGTATTACCTCATATTACTACTTCACAAATTACACACATAGAATAATAATAATAAAATATGTCAATACAAAGTTCATATATATAAACTGTGTACATACTACTTGTAATTACATTTGATTGTGATTCCTGGTTCACTGTGTAGTTGAATCAGGATATCCATTATTGAAAGAATTAATACATATATTTTTAAACTTAAACACTTGACTCATTTAAGATAGTCTTATAGAGTGTTATATGTGTGTGAGTGTCACAGTGTTGTAAAGTGTTGTGGACTAAATTAAATTGTTTATCTGTCTGTTGTTGTTGTGACTTACACTTCATCATTTTCATAACCCTAGACATTTAACGTAGTCATCACAATATTCCAGAATAATTCTGACTGAGGTATAAATGTGGTAGCAAGTAAGGTCATCTGTAATACACCACACTTATTAGATACAGATACCTTCACAGCTGATCTCAGTCAGTACACTAAGTCCCCTATAAATATTTATAACATCCCACTTTACCACATATATTAACATTTGTTCGTTATTGTTTGACTATATTATACAGGTCCCTAGGTCTGTCTATTCTTAACACCTCTTCTATTAATGCCAACGTTCATATTAGAACAATTATTTGATAAATATGTAGTTCTCTATTCAAGTTTCTTCAATCTTTGGTTTCTTTGTCTTCTATGTCTTTTTATTCTTACTCTTCTTCTTGCTCTTGTTGTTCTTGTTCTTGTTCTTCTTGTTCTTGTTCTTCTTCATCGAATCAGACGTCTTGTTGAATTTTTTCGAAGAGAGCACTTCTACGCTTGATGCAACTGAATTTACAGTAAGCTTTGTTGTCAAACACAACACCAAGTACGGCTGGATCTAAGTCAGAAAATTGAATATGAAGGTCTAGAAATATTAAACTGTTTAGTTTTTAACGTCAGATCGAAATGTAAATCCCATTTAACCGCTAAAGAGTTATAATTAAGATACAGAGTGTCTCTACGTCCATTTAATATGTTCAACGGCGATAAGGGAAGGTGGCTAGATATCTCCTGTCCAATTTGTGGAAATAGAGCAACTAAAATTTACCGAATGTGGGTGCATGTTTTTTTGTTTAAATTTAAATCTAAAATAGTAGTTTCTTCATAATTGTCAAATAGTATAAAACAACTACAGAAATTAAATTTATAAAAATAATATAAACACCTACCCCCCCCCCACCCCCCCTCCCCCCTCAAAACAAATCAAAGCAAACAAATCGCTGTATATTAATTTGTTCGTGTTAAATACTGCTTGCCTATATTGTGCAGTTCTCCAGGTCTGTCTACTTTCAACACCTGTTCTATTGGCGTGGGTAAATCATGATTCATTCATTCCCCCTAAGCTGCCTTTAGAGTATAGGACGGGATCTCTATTCTATTAAATTAAGCTAACATCCCAATGAATGAAATAAGTAAATGAGCTTACCGAAGACAGAATAATTCTTGCACGAACAACTGTTATTAGCTCTGGCGCCGAATATCACTTTGTCCAGTGGCATAATTTTTTTTGAGACAGTGGTACTGAGTGATAGAGACCTCTTGCTTAAATAGCCAGATAGAGTCTGCAGGTGGCTTTTGCACATGCACTAGATGAAACAAATTGAGACGTAAGACTTATGGGAAAGATTCCCCGGGCGACTAAGGAACAGGACGTAATCTGCCGCCTCGCTGGCGGTTCTACGAGCGACCGGTATTCGGGAGACGAGGCGAGGGCGGCACAATTAAAAGGTAGAAGTCTTCCCCCGTGTCCACAATTCTCTGTAAATCAAAGAATACGGGGAACTAGCCGTCATGTACTGGAAAGGCAGAATAAAAGGACCTTTAGCTAGATGTCGATGTCCACGTGTAAAGGGGTGGAATTAGCCTGTCCAACGTAAGATAGACATGACCAAAGCCAGAAATAATGCTGTTAGGAGCTATGAGACAGAAAAAAGGATGTAGACAAAAGTTAGTGAAGAACACACAGCAGACCACTCGGCTAAAAGTGACAGATATTTCTGCGAATCACGACACTCGTCAGTTTTAAAAGTGAATCTAGCTTAGTTAAACACAGCAAATTAATTAAAACGATCATTCTTCGTTCTCCTCATCTTTTGCTTCTTCATCTTCTTCAAGTACCATCTCTAGTGGCGTAGGAGATCATGTCTCTCCACAACTTTCTGTCTCCAGTACTACTTATCAATTCTGTTGTTGACTTCATTCCATGCTATGTATGATGTCATAATGTCCAGAATTTTCTCTCTTTGTCTTCTTCTATCTCTTTTTCTATTTATGTTTACTGTTGTCATGATGTACTCCATCTTTTTTCTTCTCATAACAAGCTTAAAGTAAGTGGATTGTTTTTTTCTAACGTGAGGAATAAACTTCTGTTGTAGCATTGGCCTCTGTCAGTACATGCTTATTATTCTGTTATTTGCTGCCTGTGATATTGATACCGACTAGGTGGTTTCAGTCTGAAATGTTATTACTGTTAATGTTATTACTGGCCATAAATGTACTCGCATTCGCTAGCAAATATACGAGTCAATATAACACAATTTCCCGGGCATTACATATATATAATACGGCCTGTCCACATCCTGGCCTAAACAGTACTTCAATACTCAATAAAGCCTGCACCACACGGCAGCTATAATAATGTTCATATGGCCTAAACAGTACTTCAATACTCAATAAAGCCTGCATCACACGGCAGCTCTAATAATCTTCATATGGCCTAAACAGTACTCCAATACTCACTAAAGCCTGCATCACACGGCAGCTATAATAATCTTCATATGGCCTAAACAGTACTTCATTACTCCATAAAGCCTGCAACACACGGCAGCTATAATAATCTTCATATGACCTAAACAGTACTGCATTACTCAATAAAGCCTGCAACACACGGCAGCTATAATAATCTTCATATGGCCTAAACAGTACTGCATTACTCAATAAAGCCTGCAACACACGGCAGCTATAATAATCTTCATATGGCCTAAACAGTCTTCACTGCAGTTTATCAAATAGGCTGTACACACAGCGAAATATATAAGTCGACATTTTTCTCAAATCCTACGTAGGCATACATTATCCAAAAACACTGGGACTCGACCTACACGGTCCACGCCCAAAACACAACTCTCCAAATCACACACTAGTCCCACCAAAAAACCCGTCACGAGATTCGGTTGTCTTGAACACCGTTCTCGATAACACATGCAGACTAGCGAGCTATTCACATAACTCAAAACAGTACAGAATAAATACATTAAACAGCGTTCACACGCTTATCTGTACTCTGTCACCCGAAAAATAGGAAAAGATAATTCTATCCTAAAGTCAAACAAGTATCCGCTTAATCAAGCGTTGCAACTCGAAATTTAATATGTTCAAAACACCATTCTAAAGATTACTTCCCCTTCCATAAATTCCACTTGCAACAGTTACCACCCGCTCCGGGAAAAAAAATGATTCTATCATTTTTTTTGAAAAAATTAACTCCCAAAAAACGAAAAATTTAGAAGACAATTAAGCTCTAACATATGCCTACAAAAATATCTTATTTTAAATCAAAATTAGATATTTACAAGAAATATCAGCATTAAAGTGTAAAGTAGCAATTAAAGCATACAGCATAACCAGCTAAGTATAAAAAAAGTAATTAGCTAAATATACAAATATGATCAGTTCCAAAATTAAGTTACGTATATTTAGTACAAACCAAACCGAAAACAACCAATCGAAAGAGAAAACACAAGATCAATCAAAAGAAGAATGATCTGTAAAAAAGGAAAGTAAGAACTCAACAATACCATATACTCATAATTAAGTTGGACAATTACATGTAAAATAAATACAACTGTCAAAAGTAGATATGTTATATCAAGTCATATAACCACTCCAACAATACAAAGAATAGAGGTATAAGTGTTGAAAGAAGACAAAGTATACAAATAGAATCAAGTAAAACGAAGATGAGGTACGAAAGTATAAACAAGATATGAAATCCATACCGAAAAGACAACAGAAAAGAAGGAATGAAATGAAGAATAGTTACCAAAGACAGATAGAAAGCAAAGGCACGAACGCAAAGAAAGTCAATAACAGTATATACTAATAACTGTTTTGATCAGATAACCTATTCAAAAAAAAATATATATAAACATGATCGAAAGGCACAACACAAAATATCAAAGTATATCTATACTAATACCATCAAAAAATAATTTATAACTAAACAAAAGCTAATAAGTAATTTAACTAAGTTATAAGAGTTATACAAAACTAACATAAATAAATTATAGGCATCGAACAAACAAGTAATAGCATTACTATAACTAATACGACCAACGCACAATCAAGCGCTAAAAATAAAAAATACATCATAATAAAAAACAACTTTTTACAAGAACTAATCAAACTACATATCAATGATATCACGAAGTCAAATGCTGGGCACACACAACAAAAAAATTACAATGCCAAAAAAAAAAAAAAATCATTTTTTTCAACAGTACCGTACAAACATATTTTTTCTCGATAAGTTACATAAAAACAGTATTTAATTTTTTAAGTAATTCAGTAATACTTTAAGTAAAGCCTAATAATGAAATCAAAATTTTAACAAAATGAGTGAAAGATAAAACAAAACTCCAATCTCGAAGAAACCTTTAAATCAACACATGTAAATTTTAATTTATTCTTTAAGTGCTTTCTGCTGACAATTACGTTCAGCTCCGTACAATGCTATTTAGGTATAACTCTATCTCTTACTCAAATCGATAAGATATACATTATAAATAAATCTACACTTTGTTGTTACTATGAAATATAAAAAAGGTTCTATAAAAATATCTACAAAAAATAAGTTTTTTTTAAAAAAATAATCTGCTACGAAAATAATCTACATGTCTGACTGGCAAGAAAATCAAGTTCTGGAAAAATCGAAGTTTCACAAAAAGTTAACAAATCCAAATACAAGATCATGTATGATACATGCAAGCTATTTTCCAAAATTACATTTCACAACATACCAGATAATACACATCTTCTCTGTATGTTCTATATATTAATTAATCATGACATCAAAACATGAGAAAAATATAAATTAAGTGAATAACGAACACTCAGGATTATCTAAAAGTAACCACTACATCAACACAATAAATGAGTTTGTGCAATCTCATCATGTACAAAACTACGCCACTTAGGCTATCGACGCGAATAGTCGTAGATGTCAGATCCTGTTAACTGAAAACCACCAACTGCTACCGAGTGGTTTCAGTCTGAAATGTTATTACTGTTAATGTTATTACTGGCCATAAATGTACTCGCATTCGCTAGCAAATACACGAGTCAATATAACACAATTTCCCGGGCATTACATATATATAATACGGCCTGTCCACATCCTGGCCTAAACAGTACTTCAATACTCAATAAAGCCTGCACCACACGGCAGCTATAATAATGTTCATATGGCCTAAACCGTACTTCAATACTCAATAAAGCCTGCATCACACGGCAGCTCTAATAATCTTCATATGGCCTAAACAGTACTCCAATACTCACTAAAGCCTGCATCACACGGCAGCTATAATAATCTTCATATGGCCTAAACAAATCTTCATTACTCAATAAAGCCTGCACCACACGGCAGCTATAATAATCTTCATATGGCCTAAACAGTACTTCATTACTCCATAAAGCCTGCAACACACGGCAGCTATAATAATCTTCATATGGCCTAAACAGTACTGCATTACTCAATAAAGCCTGCAACACACGGCAGCTATAATAATCTTCATATGGCCTAAACAGTACTGCATTACTCAATAAAGCCTGCAACACACGGCAGCTATAATAATCTTCATATGGCCTAAACAGTCTTCACTGCAGTTTATCAAATAGGCTGTACACACAGCGAAATATATAAGTCGACATTTTCTCAAATCCTACGTAGGCATACATTATCCAAAAAACACTGGGACTCGACCTACACGGTCCACGCCCAAAAACACAACTCCCCAAATCACACACTAGTCCCACCAAAAAACCCGTCACGAGATTCGGTTGTCTTGAACACCGTTCTCGATAACACATGCAGACTAGCGAGCTATTCACATAACTCAAAACAGTACAGAATAAATACATTAAACAGCGTTCACACGCTTATCTGTACTCTGTCACCCGAAAAATAGGAAAAGATAATTCTATCCTAAAGTCAGACAAGTATCCGCTTAATCAAGCGTTGCAACTCGAAATTTAATATGTTCAAAACACCATTCTAAAGATTACTTCCCCTTCCATAAATTCCACTTGCAACAGATATCTTTAACGTTCATCTGTCAAAATATATCTGTGTGGCCTTTAGTACTTTTTATATTTGTCTACTCTATTGTCCATGACTCACACCCGGATGTCAGGATGGGTTCGGTATAACATTGAAGAACTTTCTTATCTCCGTTGGCAAAGACTTGTTGCTTAAAATAATGTTCATTTTATAGATCCTTCTACTTAAAAAAAGACCAAAAACACAAATGGAATAAGAATATACTTCTCCCTGACATGGAACAAAGGGATCTCTTGTTCACAGTTTTGTTCTTAGCTTAAAGTAACTAGTTCTGTACGTTTAGGCACAGCTGTTTGAATTAGCGTAAGACATGAAACATTAATTTTTTTTATAATCGCTTCCAGATTTTGCCAGGTCTCCGTTCAAGCAATATTATTGAGCTATGATCGTCTCAACGATTCCTGCAAGACTGGGAAAACTCATGTCGTCTGCAATCACATCATGGTATTCAGGTTTGGCGCCAATTCTGCACACATCATTGCCGGGTCATAGCCACAGGTTCGAGTCCACAAGAGACAGGAAGTTAGGAGCGAATTCATTCAGGATGTAGCGTTGCTGGATCCATTTTCTGGGAAGATGGAAGGAGATCGGTCGGAGAACATGGAAGCTTCTTGGTTACCACAGGTATGTGTACTTTAATTGTTGGTGTCTCCTTTATCGCGTGTTTCTATCATTTCTTGCAATATTTTAACAAATTTACGTAACATCATGACAAGATCTCTAATGTGCAACTGATGACAAGATTCTCTAATGTGGAACGTATATGACAAGATCTGTAATGTAGAACTGATGACAAGATCTCTAATGTGCAACTGAAGACACGATCTCTAATGTGGAACTGATGACAAGATCACTAATGTAGAAAACTGATCACAAGATGTCTAATATAGAACTGATGAGGAAGATCACTAAATGTGGAAACTGATGACAAGATCACTAATGTAGAACTGATGAAAAGATATCTTATGTGGGAACATGATGACAAGATCTCTAATGTGGAACTGATTGACAAGATATCTAATGTAGAAACTGATGACAAGATCCCTAATGTAGAACTGATGACAAGAAATCTGAAATGTGGAACTGATGACAAGATCTCTAATGTGGAACTGATGACAAGATATCTAATGTGGAACTGATGACAAGATCACTAATGTAAAACTGATGCCAAGATCTCTAATGTAGAACTGATGACAAGATCCCTAATGTAAAACTGATGCCAAGATCTCTAATGTAGAACTGATGACAAGAACCAGACAAGCGCTAGTGGAACAAGAAATGAATCGAAGATGCTAAAGATAGATAGGAACACAACACTAAGAAAACTTGTTTATAGCATTACCTGGCAGGTCTTTGTGCTGGAATACCAAGGTAAGAGATGTAGAGAAAGACCAAAGATTATAGGAAGAAGAGAACTGGAGACGGACATGAAGTGGATGGCGACGGCATGCACAGAACATTTTAACCTGATGACACGTGACAGGAAGATTTGGCATACATTTATTGAAGGCCTATGTCACGTGGTCAACTGAACTGTGTGATGATGAACTGAAACAATGTCCAAATAAAGAGATAATAACTCCGTTTAAAGTTAGCGTTTTAAAGTAAGGGAAATAATGAACTGCCATAATGGATTGTGTTTCATATTTGAATGGGCTGGCGCAGGTTGGGTGAATTGTGATGTTCCGATTAAATCAATGTGTTTTCTTTTAAACAACTGAGTTAAACACATTTTTTTGGGTTTTTAAAACACAGCTTTAGTAATGACGGAAGACTTTCCTGCTGATATCAAACCATTCCTAGACATTGGTATACCGTACCGTAACTACCGCCCGGGTGAACTGGATGGATGTATCGGTGGCCCCAGCACCAAGTGGATCCCGGAAAGAATTTATCCAAACTGGCATTCACTATTTATTTTGCCGGTATATTCTAATTAATTTCCTTTCTCCCAGTTTCCTAACCAACATAGCATGTCCCCGTATTTAGGATACGGTAATTAATAGAACAAAGGATGAGTAAATGGTATAGGATGGGGAAGGGGGGGGGGGGGTGGGGGGGGGGGGGGGAATGGGCGTGGGTACGATGTTGTTTTAAAGTCTATGCTCCCCGGGAGCTGATGACTACTAATGAAGACGTACCGAAAGTTTAAAATTTGTCATTTCTTTAGGGTTATAGTTACTAATGAACCTAAAGTAGTAGCCGCGTATTACCGTGTTTAGGTATCCCTCTTCAGGAAAATCGACTTATATCCAGTAACAGAAAGAGGCACAAAAAAACATAAAAATAAATTCTTTATTCAGAAACAGAAGATATTAATAAATCCGGGACGCACAGATGTTTATTATCAGGCCACAGCTTAGCTTCGAAACCTGCCAAGCAAATAATCCAGGCTAGCTTCGCTTACCCTAGCTTCGCTTACGTACGACGGCCAAGCAATGGGTCATGTGCATTACCACCATTGGTTAGCTCAGTAATTAATTGAAGCCGGCGCAGAACAGTATAATAGACCGCGGCCAGTTGGACCCACGAATCCAAAGTTAACGACGTTAGGCTAAGTGTTGGGAACTTTTTGTTGAAAAAGAATCATTCTAGATGTGTAAGTGAAAATGTGTTTTTTCGGAAATACGGTAAGTATTTTTTGAGGGGGCAGAA